>OY829913.1:82708945-83070362 GCA_963691935.1 Nephrotoma guestfalica | reverse complement strand
TGCATAGTCGGTAGCTGAGATGTTCGCTACTTTTAACGAGTTAACAGTCCTAATTAATTGTATATAAATTAAAAATCCTGGGATGGGATGAAATAAGTGTTACCTGATGAACATTTTTATTTTTCCTGGGATGAACAACTGGGATAACTTCACACACTTCCATTGTTAACCATTAAACTCGGTCTGCAACCGAGTTGTCCCGTCCTAAAAATATATTTCCTATACTTACCTTTTGTTATGTGTAAAATGGTTGTAGGAATATGGCTGGTGCTATTCGCCACACATGTCCTGTACTTGGTTCCTATGGTCCAATCAGTCAATGCAGCAATTAATTTGGTGTAGCGACGTCTTCATATTGATCTCTAATAATCTACAAATTAGAGACCTGCGACATAATATAGAAATATGTCTTTAAAAATAAATAATATTGAAATACGACCTGATCGATTCGGTTTTCCGTTTTCGATCATTCGATCTCCACATTACATTCAAGATTCTCTTAAAAGCATACTGGATACAACCAAATTATTGCAAAATCGGTCACGCATTGGCCGTTGCTGCTACTAGTGAGGTGCAACTGTTAGGACCGATGTGTGAAGTATTTTCTGCATTCCTACCGACTTTTGCATTAAAGTCACCCACAATGTTTTAATGTCGTGGTGCGGGATATTATTAATGTTAACTCGACAAAGAATATATTTTTGACATTTACATACATTTTCGATAGGTGCATGTACATTAACGATCGTGATTTTAAATTTGTTAGTGCATAGTTAATATAGAGTATGCACAGCATATTCGGCGTCTCCACCGCCTGGTTCATTTATTGTTACTCAAAGAGCACTGCGCGGAGGAATGAATCTAGCAATTTGCTCTCCTAGCAGAAACCCTCCTATTGAATTGAAACTATGATCTTTAAACTAATTAGAATCTTTCAATTCTATATTGTGTTTCGTAAATGCTATATGCTCTTCAACATAATGGCAAAATTAACAACGCTCTAACTCAAGTTTCCCATTAATGACAAAAACACTTTCATCACTATCAGTTACTCTAAGTTATCTTACAATATTTTTGTTCTGATACATTTAACATATTTGCAAAAAACGAAGAATTGTTTTTGGTGCTGTTCTTCCGGTTTGTCGCTTTCCGCCAAAATTCAGTGACCACTCCCAATTTATGGAAAAAGCTTAAGTAATTCTTATCCGTCTGGGCTGTAAAGAACACAACAATTTTTCACTATTTATTGCTAAACATTAATACAAGATAAACGTAATTAGTTTATCGATTCTCGAAAAGTCGAAAATGAACAACGCAGTCATCTTACGGGTAAAATATATTGTGAAAGGTCACATTATGTGGGCTGTACCAATAATTTATCCTACCTAATTAGTTTTAAATTATTTACAAATGATATGAATAACACCAAGACATCCCCACATATTAGGTAATGATAGTCTGATTTTCTCGTTTGATTTATATTTTACCAATTATCGTTAAACTGATAAGATCAAATCTAATTTTTATGTTATTCAGCTTCTTGAGATTAAATCGCACCATTATTTAGTGTAATTTCAAAAATTATACATTTTTTAAAGCCGTTTTATCTTGTTGCTACATGTACGAGTACGAAATAAATTCCAAATGTATTCGTTCGAACCACCATAACGGGTGCGGCATGGGTAGACAGAAATCTCGCACTAATCCTTAGTAAATAACACCGCACTGCTATATTAGATTAGATCTATCTCTCCTCGTACATAACTCTCGATTCTCGTAAACTAAATAGTAATATTCATAAAAAAGCAACAAATAATTCATTGGGGATTTATGAAATCAAACCAAATGAAAAATATTTTTTTGCTGGTAAGAAGAAAAACTTACTCCGAGAAAATAAGAAAACTATATCTTCTGGTATGTTTGAAACAGTTTCAAGAATTTAATTTTATTTTCTGACATTTTATTGTAAGTTTTTTTTATATGTATGTGTTTATAAATGTGAGTGTGGTAATGGTGGTGTTATTGAATGTAAAATAATTTTCCCTTTTAACAAATTTTTAAGCACAACAACTCCAAGTTGGAAATTTTAAAATAAAATTAAATAAAACACTAGGAGCTGAAGAAGTGTTGAAATAAATTAATTATTTTTAAATATAATCTGGAAATGTAAACTATATATTTGTAATGAAACAGTACTAAAGTAGTTAACTGAAAAATTAGTTTATATGAATTTAAATTGAAGGATTTTAAAATATACGAGTGTAAAAGCTATAAGTTTTATTTCTTTGTGTAACTCTGAAGAAAATTACCTTTCATTTAGCGCTACTCAAAAGGTGTTGCTACACTCATATTTCACTCTAAATAGAAACGAAAGAATCTTTTTTTGATTTTGATTTAAATTAATTATTATTTGTTTTAATTATTTAATTTTTATTTTATTATAAATCATTTTTCCCTATTTTTCAATGGGTGTTCTAGAAATGCGCCATTCTCGCTTAGAGTATTGTAGCCCTTTGGCTAGTCTACTTTACAGTGTTATTATGTTTTTGGTCGATCGAGATTGGATCAAGTGGTTTCTTCTTCCGCATCCGTCTTATTGATTTTGACTCACCCAACATTTGACGCATCTCAGCATTTTGGAGTAGATTAATACGATGCATGTGCTTTTTCTTGTCTTTGATAATTACTTCACTGACGGAATACTTCAGATCTCTATAGAGGTTGTCATTTCCAATGTATCACGGTGCATATTATATTATTCCACGAAGGACACTTCTTTGGAATGACTGGATGATATTGACGTTGGTTTTCTTTGTACAGGCCAATCCATCCATCTGTATTTAATTTGTAACTCTTCTTTTTTTCTTAGAGTTTAGTTCCACTGGTATCCAGTTGACCTTTTTGTTGGAAAATTTACGTAAACAGATTTTCCTGCTGATATTTTAATTATTTCCGAGTATTCCCCATCTAATTTAACACGAAAGTGTCAGTTAGATATGTAAGATGTTAGATTTCGTAAAACTATGTTTTAGTAAGTCTCTTTGTAATTTATATCCCAAGCCTGTATGCCATACTCTGTCAAAGACCTTTGCTACACCCAAGAAGATATATACTTGACCATACTTTCTTATTCTAAAGTATAGTTCTATTTTTGAATGGTTTTCTCTAAAGCCAAATTGATGAGGCGGAATAAGGTTTATCTCTTTTGTCATTGGTTTGATTCTCTTGAGGAATAGTTTCTCGAATATTTTTAGTGGTTTGTTTTTTAGGTCTCCATTGATTTGGAACGTGTTTAAGTCTAAATACTGCCTTAGTTATTTGGAGGAATTTGCGTGTTCCTTTTTCAAGAAGATCTTTTACTAATTGTCCTGTAATTAAGTCTTATTCTAGAGATTTCACTTTTAATTCTCGTAATGTGACAGAAATATATTGTAGTTATCCACTTTATTTACTTCTGGTGTGTTTTCACCTGCTTTTTGTTTAGGAAGAGCTGAAACGTGTCCTCGAGGGGGGTTGCAAACAACGACACTTTCTACTTTGCACTTATAGCCCATGATAGGTTTAGGTCGTTTACACTTTTTGTCGCTTTCCAAAGGGAATACTCGATATTGTTCCCCCAGTATGGCCACTTATATATTTATTAATGGATTCGCTCTTGATCTTCTATAATTAGCAACTTTAGTTTATTGGACAAAAAATTTAAAGTTGTTTCATATTCTGGCACTCAATGGTTTTGCCAATACTTTTTTGCTTTCTGGCTTTGAGACGATACTAACTACTTCACACCGCTTCTAGTATATACTGTTGTTGAGTTGTTCTATAGTTCCTCTTCCAGCTGTATCGGATTTTTAATACCTGCTCCCAGCAGATTTCGTTATTATAGTTTGCCAAGGTTGATTAGTTTCCTTAACAATGTTGCACTTATTGTCTTGATAAAAGGCGTGTGATCCGATATAATCCCCTCTCTGCTTTCTAGCTATATGCAGTTTTCGTCTTCCATTTATAGAGGTTAGTTCTGGTCCCTAGTAGGTATTTTTTGTTTTAAAATAACCACCTAATTGTGTGTGATGTTTTCTTTTATAACCACCGATTACCCTATTTGTGTCTTTCCAGCTTGATTAATGTCGTGGTAACAGCTGTACCCATACATTTTAAGATATGAAGTTGAAGTAAAATTGGTTTTCGGTACTAGGCATTTATGGGCATTAGCCCATTTGCTTGCATTCCAGGTTACTATTCCTAATGTTTTATTTGTAGTTGTTTGCATCATTTTAATAGAGATATCATTTCATTAAGAGAGTTTTACTTATCGAACCTGTTGTTTAGAGCTTCAAGGCATTTCTCGTGTTTTGCTAGATGAACGGAGCACTGTTGTATCTTCGGTAGTGCCCTTCGAAATAAAGAGTTTTTCAATTTGGACGGGTCGATGTTGAAATGGAATAAAATAAGCTATGTGTGAGGTACTAACGAAATTCTGTTAATATTTGAAAGGCCCATATGCCATTATTTATCGAATATAACATCGTTCAAATGTCCGCCGCGGCTTCTCACGATGGCGCGCAACCGAGTGGTGCAATATTCAAATACTCTGATCCGGCTGAATTTGAGCGACGGTATTGGTTATATTGGCTTTAATGGCATCGGTCGATTGCGGCTTGTTGACATAGACCTGCGACTTGAGGAAACCAACACCAATTTCCACAAGAAAAAGTCTAGCACGATCTTGGTGGCCAATTCACGTCACCGCTGCGAAAGATAACCCTATAACCTCCAATAATTCATGCAGAATAATGCTGTATAAGAAAGCGGAAAATAAGAGATTTCGCTACTCGCCGTAAGTGGCAGCACCATCACAAAATATACTTTTTTTGTTATATAATTACCAGCGGAAATCTATTTTTTCACTAAATAAAAGATCCCAGCGGAATAAAATATTAAAAGTGATCCTTAAAATGGCAAATTGATTGATCTCCGAAGTAAAGGAAGGAACTCGGTAAATAAAATCTTGAAATTTAACAATATTTCGTCTTTCCGCCATTCTAAAAGAATGACGAAGAAATTTGGATAGTGGATCAGGAATTTTAAAGTAAGCTTTGGACAAAACTCTAAGATGTGTTCATGCTGGACCAAACTTGACCAGTTCATAACCATTCCTTTTGAAAATTTAAAGATGTTTATTGGCCAAATACTCAAAATAGCCATTGGCCAAAAACTCAAAATAAATTAATAAACATCTTTAAATTTTCAAAAGGAATGGTTATGAACTGGTCAAGTTTGGTCCAGCATGAACACATCTTAGAGTTTTGTCCAAAGCTTACTTTAAAATTCCTGATCCACTATCCAAATTTCATCGTCATTCTTTTAGAATGGCGGAAAGACGAAATATTGTTAAATTTGAAGTTTTCATTTACCGAGTTCCGTTACTTCGGAGATCAATTTAAGGGTCACTTTTAATATTTTATTCCGCTGGGATGTTATTTAATGAAAAAAGAGATTCAAAATGAATAAAATATGCCCGCTGGTAATTATATAACAAAATAAATTCTCTTTTGTGATGGTGCTGCCACTTGCGGCGAGTAGCGAAATCTCTTATTTTCCGCTGAGAAATTTCGGCTATCTTATACAGCATTGCAAAATGTCCATCGCTGCGTGTGCTGTGTGGCACGAATTCTCGTCATTTTGCCGTCCAAAATCCGCACCAAACAGCAACGTTTTATGGCATTGCAACCTGGTGAACCTCGTGTGGGTAGGCGTTATCCCATATACGGCAATTTTGTTTGTTAATATAGCCATTAATCCAAAAATGCGCCTCGTCGCTAAAGATGATTTTTCGGCCAAAATTGAGCCTTTTCCGGCATCTTCCAAACGTTCCGAACCCAAGTCAGCAAACAAACGGCGTTGTCTATGGTCATCAACTTTGAGCTCCTAGGTCAGTTGGATCTTGTACGGATGTAGGCTCAAGTCCCGACGCAAAATTCGTCAAGTTGAAGTATGTGAAAGGGTGAGTTCTTGTGCACGGCGAGGAATTGATGACCTCGCGTTCTTCTATACACTTTCACGGACCGCGATAATGTTCTCGGCCGATCCGGCGTTCCTTTGACGTACGAGTGTTGGCTGATGGTTTACCGAACCAGTTATCTCGAATTTGGCCGCCATACGTTGGAGAGTCAACTTTGAAGGATCACCACGGCTGCTGTTAAATGGGCGCAACGCACGCAACGTTTGTATTAAGGAACACTCATTTTGAAAATAAAGTTTTATCATTTGGACGTGCTGCTCAATCGTGTAAGTTTAACTAGTTTTGACAATACCACTTGCAAGTATAGTTTTGGTTCTCCCGTTTTACTAGCATTAGGTTTTGGTTCCTCTTTGGTGATAGTTTGGTTAATTTTTTCCGGTATTTCTGGATTTTGTTTACGCGTTTTGTTTTTTAACCTTTGTAGATCCTTGGGTATTTCACATCACCTGTGAGTTTGCGATATATGGCTACTTGCAATTAACACATTTTGCAGCAACATCTTTACTAACCGGGCTCTTTAAGCAATATTCCTGCGTATCATTTAAACCTTGACATTTTTGCTCTGCGGTATTAGGCCGCTGTATTTTCAATCTCTTTTTTAACTCTGATAAAAGTGAGCATAAATATTGGAAGCTCTATTTTGTTAATTTGAACTCCTTGTTCAGTTCCAACTTATTCTTTGCGAGGAGGCTTAAGTAAATACCTCTAGCCATAACTTTGATTGGGCGAGCATTATTATCCTCATAGGTAATCTTTTAGACGCCAATGTTTATAGATATACGAGTTTATACTCGGCTACCTTAATCGACTTCAGAGTCGAATGTATATAGCGGAGAAATTAGGTATCAAAACAACAGTTATAGTTTGAGTTGATTTTTCTTTTGGTTTAGTTGACTTGATGAATAACCGGTTTATAGAAAACTTTTTTGAAGTTGCTGGGAAAGTTTCTGCCATTTCTGGTGAATAGCTTACTTGGTCTTTTATTCCGGTTCAACATTCAATTTATTTCTCTTTCTAATTCGTCTTCACGCATATGCAATGGATTATTGTCATCATCGATTGCAGGGTTAGGTGTCTTCCCAAGTCTTACACGTGTTTGAACTGCTTTTTAGAGTTCTTCATTCCTTTTCTTTTAAATTTTTTTAAATTTTAAATTTTTCTTTCAATTTTGTTGTCAATTGCATTATTTCTCTTATTTGTTCAGGAGTATGAATTTGTTTTATCTTCTGTCTATACTCCAAGTCAATGCCTTTAAAATGAGTTTAGCTGCCTCACACTATTAGCACACGCTTATCGGGCTTGCTCTGATAGTGTACACTGCAGTATGGTATGTTCCTCTTCTTAACAATACTCACAGTTAGGCATCTAGATGATATGCATTCTAACTAAATAGCTTTTGAAACAGATGAAAGTTAGTTTGTCGAGCTTGCGCTCCATTATTGAAGTTTGGGATGAGCTGCATCGTCGTTTCTGAATCAGTGGCCGAGTTCTCTCATCGTGTCTGCCATTGTTGTACTAGTCTTCATTGCTAATACGCGTAGGGCGATGCTATGTATCATTTGTTTCAACTATTTACATGCCCTCGATATGTCTAAAGCTCTAAAATATTAAGAATATTTTCTCTTGCCTCCACTGGATGGGACGTTGAACATCAGTCGAATAAGACCTCTTGTTATTCTGGTCGTCTTTATCATAGTGCTTCGAAAAGCAAAGATGAGAATCAATCCATACACCTCGGTAATTAAGCCTCGTTGTCGGTTTTATTCCGATGCCTTCGATATTAATAGTCATTGTGTAAAGAGCTTTTGTACCCGCCATTACAACTGATTCATTGTTTTACTGAAGCTGCCGGGACCTCAATTTGCTCCACCATCCTGCACTCATCTGCGGAACCTGCCAGCTTCTCAACTTCAGATACACACACCTCGCCACTACCGAATCAAAAATCCTCAAGGCCTTACTTCGAATTCAAACTGATTTACAGTGAGTTCACCGGCTCCTTCAATCTCAGAAGTAATTTTTTTTGCCAGCGAGGAATTCTGGGGTTTATATTGACCGATTTTCTGAAAAGAATTGTTGGTATTGTTCCAATCTTCCTCTATCATATTGCTGGTTAAGAATTTGTCTTTTTTGAACCACCACACTTCTGTCTATTTTATTTCTTCTCATCAGATAAGTGGATTGTCAAATGTTTGCCAAACATTTTCTTCTTCTCGGAGTAAGTGTAAGTGGTTTTTTAACTGACAATTTGCAGCAGTACGTGTAGCGTTAACTAATAATCGCCAAAGTGCGTCAGATGGTAACCCTTTTGTATCGACTTGAGATATCTCAAATTTCACCACTTCTTGGTACTTGTCTAAGTATACTTTGTCTTTAAGTTGTTCTAAGGTCACATCTTTCCAAGTTGAGCATACGATTAGTTTATGGTCTGATAGTGACGACCATTTCCCACGTAATTTTCCAATTTTTAGAGAAGATCTAGTTTTCATTAGGATGTGGTCTAATTGTGATGTGGTGTGCTTGTTATACGATGTAACAAGACAAGACCTAGTCATACTTTATGAATTAATAAAATACTGTACATAATAATTGTTTTTTTAAAACACGCTGAACAGTTAAATTGCATATTCCAATTCTTTACTTTCATGTGAAAACTATACTAGGGGTCCTAGAATATAAGAATTAAAAAAAAACTTTTAAATACTTATTTCTAATTTTTTTAATATTTTGTCTCTTTCTAGGTAAGTTTTGTCATGTTTTCGTCAATAATTCAAAAATCTCAATGTACTTGTAAGTATTCAAATATTAAATACTAAATATAAGATGCGGAATAGTTATCAGAGCCAAGGTAATTAAACGAAATTAGAGTATGTGGGAAAGTCTGTGAGATTCTTTAAATAAAGTTCTTTTTAAAGTAAATATTCTAATCAGATGGACCCCTTTTGTATAAATCGTACAAAAATTAGTTTTAACACTTTTAACTAAACTGATTAACACGGTTTTAGATAGCAGCGATTGGATAATAAACTGTGTAGACTTTAGAGCAACGTATTCGTTTTTACGAATCGCTTTTGATTGTTTTCTTATGTTTACGATTAGTACAAAATCAAACAACCAACCTCTTTAAGCCGAACTACGATCGTGTATACACGCGCGCAACATTATCATATTTTTAAGTTCTATTTGATAGGATGATTTTAGGTACCAATAGAAACCGAATACGGTAAAAGATCGTGCGTAGTTTTTTATACAAACAACGAAGAACGGAACAGATTAAAAGAGAATGTACCATATATGTAGCCACGCCTACATTTATTCATAGAAATGAAACAAATGACGAAAACTTGAAGTAAACAAGACACATCCATACTTTTTTGTTTTGTATTTTAACCTTTATGGTACTATTCCACTAGGAAACAGACAAATTTTACAAAAATTTTGCAGAAAACATGACAAAGACAAGAACTAAAATTTGCATTAGCGCGACTGAGATAAAACATTTTTATTTTATGGTATAAAAAGTTGGGGAAATTTTGACATCATCGAAAACTAACCTATAAAGTATTTAAAAGATATAAAAAATCTTTATTTTTGATGTTTGACAATAATTTTATATCCCAAAAATTACTAAAAAAAATTATTATTATTTTTTCGATGAAAAAACATATGCATTTTAATTATTTTGAATAATTTAACGAAACTATCGAAAAATTGGTTTACTATAAATCATGTGAGGGGAAATTTTTGACAAGTTCATATTAACCTAAAAAAATCATTCAGCAGTCGAAAAAAAATCAAACAAAAATCGAAGTGTCAGATTTTTTAACCCAAAAAAATATATTAAAAGTCAGTTCAGTCTTATATTTGTATCAAAATACTTGTATTAAACTGTGTATCGATTATTGAAACCGGATAATAACAGCAGTGATGAGGAAGTGGATGATTTGAATTGTGAAGAAAAGGATAATACGATTACATTAATCATTTGAGTGCTATCGAACGAACATTGAAATTTTGATAATGTTGAATGATGCCGATCTTATACAATTTGTCTCAGCTAAACCGATCAATTTCTATTTGACTGTTTCTGAATACATGTAGAATGGAAAATAACAGAATCATTCCGACTGTGTAAGCAAATTGGTACATTTGCTTGGTATTTTATATTTTTACTTTCAGTGCGAGAACAATTAAAAGATTTAACGAAACAGTTCGATAAATTAGAAAATGATTGCAAAATGTTGGGCAAATTGTCAGGGAGGTACACAATTGAATGAGGATAAATGTAAGTACATACCTCCAATATGTCGGTGATTCAGTGAAATGATGTTTTATGTTATCTATATTTTTATAGTGATTGTGAAGGCAACAAACGGGCCACGATATGTTGTTGGATATCGACGTCAGACAAGACAAAATTGAAGGCTGGAACTAAGGTAGCTTTAGATATAAAGTGCTCGTTTAATAAGTGAAGTGTTTAATTACACTCGTGATCATCAACCGTGCATTATATTACTGGATGAAATGCAATTGGATGTCGTCGTTTTTCCGAAGCTACATCAGTCGATCGTAAAATTCAACGTCTCTTGGCTATGATTATTATGGCTACAAACCGTCCGGCATTATTACGTCCTGGACGGTTAGATCGTAAAATAAATGTAAGTACATACCTCCAGTATGTCAGTGATTCAGTGAAACCATATTTTATGTTATCTATATTTTTATAGTTATTGTGGAGAACAAACGGGCCACGATATGTTGTTGGATATCGACGTCAGTTAGACAAGGCAAACTTGAAGGCTGGAAGCTATAGATATGAAGTGCTCGGTTAATAAGTAAAATGTTTAACTACGGCGATCATCAGCCGTGCATTATATTAATGGATGAAATGGAATTAATGCAATTGGAGGTTGTCGTTTTTCAGAAGGTACATCTGCCGATCGTAAAATTCAACCGTACTCTAATGGAATTGCTTAATCAAATGGTTTCGGTTTTCGATTCGTTGGATTAGGTTAAAATGATTATGGCTACAAACCGTCCGGATACGCTAGATCCGGCATTATTACGTCCCGGACGTTTAGATCGTAAAATCGAAATTCTGCTTCCTAATGAACAGTCACGTTCGGAAATTTTAAAAATGCATGAAATTTATTATGAAACCATTGTTAAATGGTCGGATAGTTATTTAACAAATGTTTCGAATGGCGGTTTATGAATACAAGTGAGTCGTTCAATAAAAAAATGGTAAAGTTTTTAACTAACAACAGTTTCGTTTTACTTTAGATTACTATATGTTGGCGTTCAAGCCATCTTTCATGAAAACATTGTGGTTTTATCTTACTCGTTTTGGCCAAAATTAATTTTCGTCTCCAATCTCGATGCTGTTAATTTCGTTGAGTACAACGCTGAAATAGTTTTGTTTGGATTTTGCCTAACTAGCATTTCCAGAGACTCATTCATTTAAGTGGGGTGGTAGCAGTTCACAAGGCAGATGTGGTGGTATGCAACGAGGCAAACAAATCAAACAAATTTGATCGATTACGATATTTGGATGAATATTGGATACGAACATTTTCTCGTTGAGCTTCCATTGGCCGGATTCATCTCATCGAAATTGGCCGGTAAGCATTCGGATTTCGATAGACATCAACTGACATCACTGGATCCCGTATGGGATGTATCAGAATTAGGCTTATATTTTACTGTTGTCTGCCGTGTGTCTGTGGTGATTTAGGAATAACGCGAGTTGAAGAGCTGCGACAAAACGCTTCTAATATAATGGTAAACTCATCCAATCGCATTGAATATATCCAATTAATGGTCGACTTTATATTTGACTTTAAATAAACAAATTCAAATAAATTTTAATAAATAAATTTTAATTTTAATGATAAATTTTAATAAAATATTTCTCATCTGAAAATCCTGTTTTTAATATTTTGTGTACGCAATATGATACCTAGGTAGGGTGTTTTTTTATAGTCGAAGGAAGTATTTTGGCCTAGTTACCTAGTTCAGCAGTCGGTATTATTTTTAAATTTTGAATTAAAAATTTTTTAATAGAAATATAACCTAAAAAAATTAAATGCAAAGTGAAATTTCAAGAAGGCGAAAAAATATTATTTAAAATGTAGTGTGAAATCATCCAATATTTTTTTCAATTTTTTCCAAAAAAAAAATAAAATTTTATTGTGTCGACACACCAAGCACAAAAAATTTTTGTTTCTACCATAAAAAATCAAGAAAATAAAAGTTTGCTGAGAGTGGGGATTTTTTTTCATTTTGGTTGCCATAAAAAATACTTTGTTTGATATTTTTTATTTATAATTATGGCAACCAACTCAACAACAACAAAACATTTTAGAAAAAAAAAAATACTGATGTACGGGTCACACACAGAGAGAATCTATATTTTTATCTCGTTCTAGTTTTCTGCAAAATAAAACGCTGTGTAGTGGAATAGACCCATTAAGCTGAAAACATACGAGTATAATTTATGCGTGCATTGCTGCGTGCGAATATGCGGGTAATTTCTCCATTTTTGTAAATCTTTTGACATTACTTTCGGATAGTACACAAAACAGTGAATAAGAAGCCATGAAGTTAGAACTAATTCGGTTTTTTTTTTGTTGTCAACATATACTGCTGATGCGAATGAATTCATATCATATAGATACTAACTACACCCAAAATAAAATCTTTTATTATTAAGCAGATCAATGCTAAATTTAAAAAAAATTCGCTAAAGAAATTTACAAAAATGAAGAATTTTTAAATGTAAAGTTCCAATCCTTTTAAAATAAAAGTTTTTGATAAAGTCAAAAATAAAAAGCGACCGTTTTATTCGTGGGAGCTATTTCCTAAATTATCCTAAAAAAGAATTAGGATTATTTAGGAAAAACTTCACGTGTTTGTTAATGATAGTGAAGTATTTAGTATTTTTAGTATATTTCTAAACTTCGTATAAACGATATTATAAATTATATGAAAAATTGCAAATAAGTACGGTGACTACTTGTAAAGAGGTCAATTTGCATACCGTAGGATTTTTCCGAGCAATTTTTCCAGAAACACCGCTACCAAATACTAAGCGCACTTTTGAGTTGTTCTCGATCAAAACTTACAGATAAACGCCATTCCATTGAAAAATCTAGGAGCCCCAAGTGTTCTAGGAAATCAAATTTGTAAAGTGATCAATTTGCAACCGGTGTGAAGAACTTAACAAAATTTGTTATTTTAAAATTTACGCGAGTGTGCATTCAATATTTTAACGGTAATTCAACAAAAACTTGAACAGAAATGATTGAAAATCGCATTAAAATATAGTTAAAAGTAAACTCATTCAATTTTTTGTGTTGTTCAATATATTTTACGAGCCCAATTATAGATCGTCCCACGCATTTATACTACCTCCATTAAATAGTTTACCTAATAGGCTTTCAAAATACAATGTTAAGAGTAAGGGCGGCGACTCATTCGATTTTTTGTGTTGGCACCGGGTTGCTGTTTGTTGTAAGGAGCTAATCCTAGAGATTTCCATGCGGTTTCATTATATACGTTAAATCATCTATAACTAATAGGCTTTCAAAATATCATGGTAAGATTTAGGGCTAGTGAGATGCAATATGAATTAACAAGCTTTCAATGGGAAATCACAAAAAATCAAATAACTTAAGATTCGCACATTTGCGGCTGTATGTCCTCGATAACTTCACGGATTCCATCTTTAAGGTCGTGAACCGATTGTGGAGAATTGGCATAGACCTTATCTTTCACGTGGCCCCAAAGAAACAAGTCTAAAGGTGTTAAATCACAAGATCTCGGTAGCCAATTATGATCACCTATTCGAGAAATAACACGGTCAGGAAACTTTTCGTACAAAATTACGATTGTTTCGTTGCTTGGGTTGCGCGTAGCGCCGTCTTGCTCAAAATAAACGTCGTCCACATCAATATATTTCAATTCCGTCTATAAAAAATCATTAATCATAGCTCGGTAGCGCATTCCATTCACCGTAACAGTTGCACCAGCCTCATTTTCGAATAAGTAAGACCTAATCACACCGCCAGCCCAAAAACCGCACCAAACAGTGACACGTTGAGGGAGGGGAGGCTTTTCAACAATCATTCTTGGGTTTTCTGAGCCCCAAATGCGACAATTCTGGTTATTAACGTAGTCTCCGAGGTGAAAATGGGCCTCATCACTGAAGATGATTTTTCGATGAAAATCCGGATCATTTTGATGCATTTGAAGGAGCCAATCAGCGAAGATACGACGTTTATGGTGATCGACCGGCTTGAGTTCTTGTGTTAACTGAACTTTAAAAGTCTTAAGATCTAAGTCTTTATGCAAAATACGGTGTAATGTCGTTTGTGGAATGTCTAATTCCAAAGATCGACGAGGAATCGACAAACCTGGGTTTTCGTCAATGGGCCGTCAACTACGAGCTACAACAGCAATATTGTTATTCTTGAGAGTAGTTTTTACTTGTCAAATGTCAAAAGATGACAGCTTCAAAATTGACAGCTGCCCAAATAGCAGGCTATTCTAAATGAAACCTCTTATTGGAAAACCCTTTATATTTGTATTGAATCTGAAAATTTATTAAAATTGCTGATGTTTTTTCATGGCACTGTGACAAATTGTGTTGCAAATTTGTATTTTATTCTCAACTAAATAAAACAGAGAGTATAAAATGAGTTTACATACGTTTTGGTGTTAACATTTCTGAGTGTAATAATGCAATTTTGTCATGACATTCTATCGGCATGATGCGAGTGAAGATGGTTATGGGAAAAGCCGGACGCACTGGAAACTGTGATCGCGTGAACAGAACATCCACTCCTTTTGCCGCTGAAGATTGTGGGCTCGATTAAATTCGGCGATAATTTTGTAACAGCAAGTCTTGTTCCGTTGCACAATTTCGGTGGATCTAAGTTGTGAATGAGGATCAACGGTGAACCAACTTTTAAAGTTAATATGTGTGGTAGCATTCCAGATGGTTCCAAAGAGTTGAGAAACTCTATTGGATAGTTGACAGCTTGTTCCTCATCTATAACTGTGTCAATCGATTTGTACTTGACAGTTTTCCCGGGTAGCTTCAATTGAATTTGATTGTTTATTTTGTTGACATCATCATTATCTTCGGAACCAAAATTGCTCGTTCGCAAAGCTAATCATGATTTTTGAAATCGTTTGTAATATCGGGAAAAATTTGATGATGTTACATGTTGGTGTTTCGGTATGGTTTACATTTAATTGAAGCTTAAGAGTTGAATGTGCTGTACGCCCTCCTCCAGATGCATCAAGGAAAATACTTACACCACTACGTGTTGCATTTTCCTAAAACTATTTTCAACTATTTAGTCAACAGTTGTTTTTGAGCATTGACAAAATGGCGCAATTCATCAGAATTATATTGTCGTTCACGTACCAAATTGCTGTCGTGAACATTGTTTCGATCACGTGTCGGTGCTGGTGGTCCAAGCTGGCAAAGAATTTTGTTGTTGATCGAAATACATCTATCCTTAAGTAGTCCTTAGTCATCCGAAAACTGGGTTTCCACATTCGATTCGTTATACGTGCTTGGCTTAGTATATCGTTTCCAAAGATTTCTTGGATCAAAAGGCGCGCAAGTCGTTAAAATAATCGCAAGCAGCGTGCGAATTTGTGGCGAAAGACACATGAGAGTTGCCTTCTGCCAATGTCGTGTCCCAATGCTGATCGTTTTCAAGTAAGCCGAGTCGATGACATGCTCTGCGCGTTTCACATATGTCTGCATTAATCATTTTCAAAGATTATAATGATGTTGGACCTTTGACTGTGTGAAGCAACATTTTCAAATAGTAACATTCAGTGTTATTTGGATGTACAGTATACTCGACCCAATACATCAGATGCACGAACACCAGCATCCTAAGAACAAAAGCGCCTCGCTTTCTCCTGTAAAACATTTTGCTTGTTGTGTTCCAAGTGTAATATTTTGAAACTTCATGATACAGCAATGTTTTCGCAAAATTATCAGCTTGACCCAAAAAAAGCCGTAAGTGTTGTATTTTGTGGCTGTGCTGCTCGTTCTTCGGCATTTTCTTCGGTAAAATAACCACGTTGGCCGTTTTCTAAATGAACAGCAAGATGTTGAACAGTTGGATCTCGTTCGTGAATACCAAAATCAAGAATTCGCTTGACAGCTGCATTTCTGCTGATGTAACGAGCCATCTGAAATTGAGTGATTTCATCGTTTCGATTTGAAAGCTTGAACACTGCTTCTGTTAACATATTTGCATATGTAGTTACTGGATTTTACGGAGTTGCAGTATTCCACTTTATGGTACAATCCACCTGTTATCAATGTCACTATCAACGTTTCTTACTTTAATGGTGGTGGTGAATCCTCCATCTTCTGGATTTCGTCGTCTGTATTTCGGATATCCATCCTCAACTCAGTTTGAGTTTCATCATTAAAAGCGCGTGGATATTTTTTCGTGCATTTGCCGTCTTGCATGCAAGTTGGAACAATTTGGATGAGTTGGAACAATTTTTTCTTTCAGCCAAAGTAGAATATGAGCGTGCGGTAAACCTCGTTTTTGCCATTCAATCGAATGCATCCAATCGAAAACATTGCACTTCGCCATAAATACGATTTTTTATTATGAGATCCATGAGTTTCATTAGTTTTTGTTTGAAAACTCTAGTTGTCAGATCATGTCTGTGATGATTTCCGACCAAGCTGAATTGCACGTAAATATGAAAAGATCTGGTCGCCCATAACTTCGAACATACGTCAAAGCATCTTGAGCATACTCATGCATATGTCTTGGGCTTCCAGTATACGAAGCAGGAAGTATGCACGTTTGGCCAATGTTTCCATCATTTGCAATTGCATCGCCCAAACGAATATAATGTTCGACACGCAATTTCTTTTGGTTGAAATGAATGTACAGAAGCCGCTCGCTTTCAATTTTGGCGTACATGTCAACAATGAACTGATGAAAGAGTTCACGGCAGTTCAAAATGTGATTGGATTGTTGAGCTCTTATCATAATGCGATATGCATAATAATCCATAGATGAAACCTGTAATACGAATAGTTTTGTTTAATAAATTGTTTCCCATATATAGCAGGCAAACTCATTTATGTTTTTTGGACAATACTTACTTCAAAGTAAGTATAACAAACCTTTTTTGTTGTTTCATGACGTTGCATGACAGATTTTTTTTGCATGACGTTGAAATGGTATCCATCTTCAACTTGCCAAAACAGTATTGGATATTAAAGAGCATCATACGATCGGTGTGTTTCAAAGACGCATTGCATTTCGTTGATGGTTGGAGCGTTAAAGCGTCGTTCATGCTTACCGGATGGTGTTTTATCGGCTCTTATAATGACTTTGTAATCATCTGATGGCATTTGATCCAAGGCGACTTTGAATAGTTTAACCAAATGATTATGCTGGTGAAATAAACGTTGCAAATTTGAAATAATTTCACGTCGTGTTCCGTTGATAACAGCGCAACGTTGATCAACTTCATCTTCTTCATCTCCTGTGAAATAAATTTGCAAAAACTTGGAATCTTGATCTGGTGTTGGACGAAGCGAACCGATTTGGTGGTAAACTTGTCCTTGCACTTTGAATGTTGGCGTAAAACTTGGAGAAATATTTTATTTTTGATGTATTTTTTATGTAAAAACAAAAAAAACAGACAAGCCTGTATTGCTAACAATGCTTGTAGCTCCGAACGGAATCATTTGAAAGATCGAATTGTATTTCCGAATGTTTTCCAACAATGTTTGGAAAACGCTGTGTTGCCAGAGACGTAGCTTATAAGTGGTTCAGGTGGCTCAACCAGCGATGACAACTTGACTTTATCATTCGAACAACACATGCCGGGTGATTCACTTTGAAAGTTCAGTGCGTGGCAGTACAAACAAATAGTGCTCATCGGCACAATCACAACATTCGGATAATTTGTCTTATAGGTTTAGAGGTTTTGCCTTTCAGTAAAAGGGCAACTTAACAGATAATTGATTTTCTGCGTAACGAAGTTTTCTGCCTCTTTAATGTTCCGGAAGTAATACATAGTGACAACGGCGCACAATTCAAGAGCATTGAGTATAAAACGTTTTTGAAGGAATTTGACGCAATCTAACACTGCAGAGCGCGTGAATAGTTCCATATTAACAGCCATAAGAGCTTATATTGGAGATAAACATACTCGATGGGATCACTATGTTGAAGAGATTGCAGCTGCGTTGAGAAATGGGTTTCACGAAATCATTCACGAACGATTACGAGGGTGAATTAACCTTACCACTTCCCACTAAATTGGCTCTATTACACGCTGAGATCAAAAATAATATCAAGAAAGCTTACGGAAAGAGTTCAAAGCGGTATAATTTACGAACGAAGCCTAAAGCGTTCGAAATTGGACAAAGGGTGCACGTTCATACACATCCTCAAAGTAAAGCATCAGATAGGTTCTGTGTATAAATTTGCCCCACTACTTATTGAGGGATACGTTGCAAGAAAAATTGGAACAGTAAATTATGAAGTTACGGATACGCATGGAACAATTATTGGAGTGTTCCGTTCGAAAGATATGAAGTAAAGTAATGCTCATTGCCTGGACTATTTTATGCAGTGGTCTCCGTGTCAGATATAAGGTCTTCGTCATTTATTTAAAATAACTTGAATTGAATTCAAAGTATGGCTTAAAAAGTTACAAACCTAAATCATTTGTCAACATTTATTTTTCAGCTTTATCTTAACATGCTTTGAGGCAGCTCAGATAAACCTGTGCTATAACAAATGATGTTGGACGACGCATACGACAATCTAAGGCACACACAGTCAATGCGTTAACGACGGGTTACATTTATATAAATATATAGGAAATATATATATATATATATATATATATATATATATATATATATATATATATATATATATATATATATATATATATATATATATATATATATATATATATATATATATATATATATATATATATATATATATATATATATATGTATATATAGGATATATAAATATATATAAGAAGGATTAGTCGTCTAGTCGTATTATCTAAATAATCTATATCGTTTAAGAATAAGTGACCGAAACTAGTAATCAATCTTAACCAAACGATTCCAGTCAATATTACCATCAATACCCCTTGGATAAAGTGCAAGCAAGGCAGACGTCACAATCGACAGCAAACGCTAAAATGTGTGACCTTCACACCTAACATCATAGTAATCAATAGATAAAAAGACAATTTTTGCCAAAAACAGAATTTTACGAGACTCAAGGTGAACTAATCTCCAACTTTAGCTGTACAAAATGTTTTCATCATATTTGCGCAAATGGTTAAATTACAAATTAAATAGACGTAAGAGCAACAATACAAATACAAACAAAAATATTTCAAAATAAAACTTGGCAGCTGTATTTAAACGGCGTGGCAAAATAATTAAACCGACAGGTTGTATATAGGTAAATAAATATTTCGCTAAATAAAGTCTCCAAAAAGAATTAGATCATTCTAATTAAATTTTAAGGGATTCAGAAATTAAAAATGAGAAGCTACCATTTTCGCGATACAGGTCTTTTCGATGAATCCCGTATTATGTTCTGGGCTTAAAAATGTCAGCTTGTTTAGTCTATTAGCGATGTATAATAATGATTTGTTAATTTCGGTCTGTAGTCTCTAGTGTAGTGAATCACTTTCCTCGACCTTTTGTATTCCAATTGGATTTATTGTTAAATTTGTAAAATATCGCAAACATGCCCGAACCGAATTAATTGATCTCGTTTTCTTGCAATAAAAATTTCCGATTGGTGACCAAACGACAAAATGCAATGACCAATCCTCAGCTAACGAGTATCTGACGAAATTCGATGAAAATAGGTTTTGTGGCAAATCCTGACCAATCGATTACAACCGTCATTTCCATCACAACGTTATGTTTTGGTGTTAAAAAGGCTAAACGATACAAATTATACCATGTTTGACAATGTCGGCTGAGAGTTACCGGACGATATTTTCCTCAGTGCATTTTTCTCAACTTTATTTTTTAAATTTATTTATTAATTATCAACCGGTCCGGCCCAAAATCTAACATTTAGCATGAAAATCATTTCATCTCAAGGTACAAAAATGAATTCATCACATATTGATTCACCAACTTTAGCAACAAAAGGTTTTGACAATATTTAAACAAATGCTGGCATAAATAAATAGACATATAAGATCTAAAACAACAATAGACAGTAATAAGATCTAAAATAAATATTTACTTATAAACCAAATATCTTAAAATATACTTGGAAACTATATTTAAATTTTGTAACAAGTTTCTTGATTCAGCAGATTGGAAGTAAATCAAAATTTCAGTTATTAAAGTCGGTAAAATTCAAAAGACAATTCATGTTATTTATTCAGTTCATCTCACGTAAAACTAAAGACCCAAGCAAGTTTCGACTAAATAAAGTGATTGCTAGTTTAATCCAGGCGTTTGGAGATGACACTAAAGGAAGCTCGATAGATGTCTAAATAAAATTTACTAAATAAATCAAGATTTATTAATCTCGTAAATATTTGTAACCTGAAGAACCTTAGAGACATCTATCAATAACTAGCCTGAAGCAATTATTTAGTTAGCTGGAAATTTAGACAAAAAAAATCGGCGTGTGGACACTATTAACGCGTACACTATTAATCGTCTGAGTTTCTTTATCAGTACTTTATTTAATGTTTTATTTAACTTATTTAAAATCTAGAATTAATTGGTAATATCATTAAATCTAAAATTTGTGAACTCATTTAAGTAATAGTGACATTTGTGCGAATTGCATAAAACTAGGCGACATAAATAAATTAAATCAACATTTTAATATTAGGAATATGAAATGAATGAATTATATTAACTTATACCATTAGAATTACTGCAGGACTGCAAAATATTATTGAAACTTTCAATGGAACTGCGTTTCTTGCACATTGTCCACCTTCCTCATCCTATTTGTATTCATTAGTTTCTTGTATGAGTAAAAAGAATAAATAAAGAAGCACCAAAATTCAAAAGGTATAAGTCCGTAAAGAGTTCTTCAAGGAAGCTTAATATAAAGTTTTTAGTTATCCAAAATGTATGGGTCCAATTCAAAAAGTCGGTAATCTTAATCATACAAGTCACTAAAATTACTAAAACTATTTCGTTTCAAAATGTCGTTGTACGGTTCAAGACATGAACAATTTTCCTTGCATCTATTGCACAAAAATTGTAAGTTATCCAAGCACCATAGTGACCTTTTTCGCGAAAAGTGTAGCTGAACAAGTGCAAGTTTCAATTACGTTATGGTTATGGGTTTAAACAATATACCAAAATGATTCAAGGAATCTTCTAGAAGTTAGCAAATGTGGTACATGTGTCCTCTAATAGTGAGCAATTAACCATATTAAAATAAAAAGTCCCACACTTGAGGTGTCGTAACACGACAGTCAAACGCAAAAATCACGATTGTTTTTATCTACCAATGATTAAAATTAAGCTATGGAAACTGATTAAATTAATCACCCGATAATATAATTTCCAAAGCAGTTTTAACACTTCTTGGATCTGTTTACCAAAGCTCTCCCTATTAATTTTATAAAAAAAAATCCTCAATCCGCCGGCATCCTTAACTAATATTCATTCAGTAAATGTATCGTAGGTATACTTATCGGAGCGACATCCTCCATTCCACTGAGTTATACGGTTGGTTTCATTGTACAAAAATCATATTTCATATGAATTTCAACATCCCATATGTCATCAATCATGTGTGCCAGAATATTAAAATTAATTACATTAACTACGCGAATATGAAAAGTCTCGTAATTAAGACAAAACTCAAAACAAAGACAAAAAGGTTTACCTAAGACCATTTTTCATGGTATATCAATTTTATGAAATTTAATAAGGTAAATGTTATGTTGGCTATAGCGTATCATTGTCACGGCAGAAGATGGGAACTGTTGTTGAAGATTTTATCATTTCAATATTAAACAATCACCTCCAAGTACTAATGGTTCTATATATCCAACTGAAATTACTTGTACTCAGCGAAATTTTCGGCAAAATCTTTCGAAGCATTTCTTATTTATTTAGGTTTCGTTATCATTTGAGAATAAAGCTGAATCTTTTAGTATAACCTTCAATTTAGCCATGTGCACCTAACAACAACAAAGAAGTTGAAAACAAAGAAAAATTGGTTCGACAATAGCATCTCACGTGAAAATAAATAAAGCAGTTCATCATCGAACGAATTTCAATGTTTTATTTTAACAACGTTTTAAAAATATTTGAACAAATGCAAAAATCCTCCAAAATATTAGAATAAATAAACGTAAGAGTAAAAATAAATACAAACAGACCAACTTCAAACAAAATAAGCAGCTTTATTTTAATTTCGTTGCCAATTTTTTGATTCAGCACACTGTAGGCAAATAAATATTTTCGTATATAAACTCAGAAAAATTGATAAGTAAATTATTCAGTTCATATCAAGCAATAAGTTTGTAAGTGAGAAAAAACCAAGTTACAATGAAATTTACCGTTTCAATACTTCTTCTCGTTGGAGTTGCCGCTGTAAGTATACATACACTATATAAAATACAATAAGATTTTCAGGAATATTGTACATATTTTAGGTCTACGGTGCCCCACAACTAACTAGCCAAATAGAGCCTGTCGCTAGCACTACAACAGCAGCCACCGAAACTGTTACCGAAACAGCTACCGAAACCGTTCCCGAGACTGCCACCGAAACAGCTACCGAAACCGTTCCAGAAACTGTTACCGAAAGAGCCACCGAAACGGTCCCCGAAACTGTCACTGAAACAGTCCCCGAAACTGTCACCGAAACCGTCACCGAACCTGTCATCGAAACGGTCCCTGAAACTGTCACTGAAACCGTTCCCGAAACTGTCACTGAAACCGTCCCCCGAAACAGCACCTGTCACCGAAACGGTTCTCGAAACGGTTACCGAAACGGTTACCGAAACTACTGGAACTACGGGAGACCTTGCCGACGCAGCTACTGATTTACTCAATGTTGTCGTTGATACAGCAGTTGATGTTGTCAATATTGCTACAACAACTACTGTCTCCCTCGTTGATACACTTTTTGGAAGCTTAACGGGCTTACTTTCGGGTTAATCAGGCCAATCTGAACCATTTAATATAATTGATATGTACAATTTAAACTACATGCATCTATTAATTCTTCTTTAACAATATAACCTAATCATATTTGAAATAGTGTTTGTTTTATTTGACATGGAAGTATTGGACTTACAATTATGGGATTTTGGGGAATATTCACTATGGAGGCGCAAGTAAACAAACTGCATACAAGAAACTAAATGATTTGCGATTCAATTGCTACATCGGAATATTGCATAGCAATAAATTAATGTATTTATATTTTACAATCACATTCGATATATACAGTGTCCCAGAATGAATGGATAAGCCAGAAACACCTTATAGTAGAGCTATTGGGCGCTCAAAATAAAATGCAAAACAAATATATCCCAAGTAGTACCTAAGATAAATCATTTTTTCACATTATTTTACGTTTCCGATCACCACGGCTACAAATGAATTAAATCCATCGGTTTTTTGCTACCTAAGCGTGCTCTGCGCTACCCATCTTTTGTTCATAAAATGTATTAAACGGTAAATAATTAAACATTAACATTGCATGTGTTTATTCCGTTTTTCTGGCTTTTATCTGGGCGGCTTTTGTGTTTTAAAAAGCCACGTAATCAGTATACGTCACAAAATACGCAAATATGCAATATATTTATAGTGAATGCAGAAGCAACGCAAAAGCCGCTGCAGCCCTTTATAGGGAAATATACGGAAACGCGCGCCACGGTTGTTACTCGGAAGGGAGATTACCTGGCAGCGGTGTTGGTACTAGCACTGGTATTAGCAGTCGCTAATATGGACTCAGAAGAAACGGTGCTTGAGGAAATTGAGCGAGATCCGTCTACCTCTACAAGAGCAATAGCACGACGCACTGGAATCTCAAAGTCGAACGTGTACCGCGTATTGAAAAAAAAATAAGTTCCACCCCTACCATATTAGACGCGTGCAAACTCTGGAACCAAGAAACTACTACGCAAGATTGTGTTTTTGCCGACAGATGCTTGAGAAAAAAGAACAAGATCCGCAATTCTTTAATAATAGTGTATGGAGCGATGAATCAACAATGAATAGAGATAGATGCTTGAACATGCTCAATCTTCACAGCTGGCAACTTTCGAATCCTCATCTAATGCGAGAAAACAGATCCCAGTACAAATTGAAAATTAATTATTGGACCGGCATATTGGACGGAAAATAATTGGCCCATTTGAACTGCCCGGGAACTTATCTGGCCAAAGCTATTTGGACTTTTTTCAAGATGATCTGCCAAATTTATTGGAAGAGGTGTCCGAGGAGGTGAGAGGATCCCATTGACTGCAGAATGATGGGTGTCCTGCGCACTATGCAGTAAACGTTCGGGCGTATTTGAATTCCCCATATACAGATAGATGGATTGGCCGTCTGGGCCCATTTTGTGGCCTCGCATGTTCCCCGGACCTAAATCCGCTGGATTTTTTTTTACTGGGGTTGCCTAAAAGAAGAGGTCTACTCTAAACTGATCAGGAGTTTAGAAGAGTTACGTAGCCGTGTCCAGGAAGCCAGTTCAAAAATTACTCAACGACGTTATGCGCGACTTCTCAAAAGAGCTTTTATTCGGAGATGTCCGGCGTGTATCAGAGTCGGTGGCAGACAGTTTGAGCAGTTACGGTAAATGTACATAGGTTAAATAAAGTATTATCAATGTATAACGTTGTTTTTTATGAAGCCCTTATCATGAGGTACAGTTTAAGACAAGAAATAATCCAATTTTTAAAATTTTGTTATTTAATCGAATTTACTCTTTCTGCATACTAATAGCAATAACCTCGTATCTACATTAGATAAAAGGATGTGTTATACCATTTTAGAATCTGCATATTTTTAAAATAATTGGTCACTTAGGTTCTGATACATTTTTTTTTCACCAAAGACGCTCGAACTGAAAGCTCATACTGAAAATTGAAGTTTAGATTTTTTGTTTACAAAAAAAGTGCAACAGCTACTCATACTATTTACTGCATATCTATTAGTATAGTCCATTACGAATATTATAACACCAAAAAACCGATGGATTTAATTCATTTGTAGCCGTGGTGATCGGAAACGTAAAATAATGTGAAAAAATGATTTATCTTAGGTACTACTTGGGATATATTTGTTTTGCATTTTATTTTGAGCGCCCAATAGCTCTAAGGTGTTTCTGGCTTATCCATTCACTATAAGGTGTTTCTGGCTTATTCATTCATTCTGGGACACTGTATATATCGAATGTGATTGTAAAATATAAATACATTAATTTATTGCTATGCAATATTCCGATGTAGCAATTGAATCGCAAATCATTTAGTTTCTTGTATGCAGTTTGTTTACTTGCGCCTCCATAGTGAATATTTCCCAAAATCCCATAATTGTAAGTCCAATACTTCCATGTCAAATAAAACAAACACTATTTCAAATATGATTAGGTTATATTGTTAAAGAAGAATTAATAGATGCATGTAGTTTAAATTGTACATATCAATTATATTAAATGGTTCAGATTGGCCTGATTAACCCGAAAGTAAGCCCGTTAAGCTTCCAGAAAGTATACCAACGAGGGAGCCAGCAGTTGTTGCGGCAATATCGACAACATCAACTACTGTATCAACGACAACATTGAGTAAATCAGTAGCTGCGTCGGCAAGGTCTCCCGTAGTTCCAGTAGTTTCGGTAACCGTTTCGGTAACCGTTTCGAGAACCGTTTCGGTGACAGGTGCTGTTTCGGGGACGGTTTCAGTGACAGTTTCGGGAACGGTTTCAGTGACAGTTTCAGGGACCGTTTCGATGACAGGTTCGATGACGGTTTCGGTGACAGTTTCGGGGACTGTTTCAGTGACAGTTTCGGGGACCGTTTCGGTGGCTGTTTCGGTAACAGTTTCTGGAACGGTTTCGGTAGCTGTTTCGGTGGCAGTCGCGGGAACGGTTTCGGTAGCTGTTTCGGTAACAGTTTCGGTGGCTGCTGTTGTAGTGCTAGCGACAGGCTCTATTTGGCTAGTTAGTTGTGGGGCACCGTAGACCTAAAATATGTACAATATTCCTGAAAATCTTATTGTATTTTATATAGTGTATGTATACTTACAGCGGCAACTCCAACGAGAAGAAGTATTGAAACGGTAAATTTCATTGTAACTTGTTTTTTTCTCACTTACAAACTTATTGCTTGATATGAACTGAATAATTTTCTTATGCATTTTGGTGAGTTTATATACGAAAATATTTATTTGCCTACAGTGTGCTGAATCAAAAAATTGGCAACGAAATTAAAATAAAGCTGCTTATTTTGTTTGAAGTTGGTCTGTTTGTATTTATTTTTACTCTTACGTTTATTTATTCTAATATTTTGGAGGATTTTTGCATTTGTTCAAATATTTTTAAAACGTTGTTAAAATAAAACATTGAAATTCGTTCGATGATGAACTGCTTTATTTATTTTCACGTGAGATGCTATTGTCGAACCAATTTTTCTTTGTTTTCAACTTCTTTGTTGTTGTTAGGTGCACATGGCTAAATTGAAGGTTATACTAAAAGATTCAGCTTTATTCTCAAATGATAACGAAACCTAAATAAATAAGAAATGCTTCGAAAGATTTTGCCGAAAATTTCGCTGAGTACAAGTAATTTCAGTTGGATATATAGAACCATTAGTACTTGGAGGTGATTGTTTAATATTGAAATGATAAAATCTTCAACAACAGTTCCCATCTTCTGCCGTGACAATGATACGCTATAGCCAACATAACATTTACCTTATTAAATTTCATAAAATTGCCATACCATGAAAAATGGTCTTAGGTAAACCTTTTTGTCTTTGTTTTGAGTTTTGTCTTAATTACGAGACTTTTCATATTCGCGTAGTTAATGTAATTAATTTTAATATTCTGGCACACATGATTGATGACATATGGGATGTTGAAATTCATATGAAATATGATTTTTGTACAATGAAACCAACCGTATAACTCAGTGGAATGGAGGATGTCGCTCCGATAAGTATACCTACGATACATTTACTAAATGAATATTAGTTAAGGATGCCGGCGGATTGAGGATTTTTTTTTATAAAATTAATAGGGAGAGCTTTGGTTAACAGATCCAAGAAGTGTTAAAACTGCTTTGGAAATTATATTATCGGGTGATTAATTTAATCAGTTTCCATAGCTTAATTTTAATCATTGGTAGATAAAAACAATCGTGATTTTTGCGTTTGACTGTCGTGTTACGACACCTCAACATTTGTCACGGGTAAATCTGTAATCAGCTCAATTCGTCCATGCCACGCTAATGTACATATAGGCAATGTTTTGTTAAAAAATTTGACGACTTAAGACATGTGTGGGACTTTTTATTTTAATATGGTTAATTGCTCACTATTAGAGGACACATGTACCACATTTGCTAACTTCTAGAAGATTCCTTGAATCATTTTGGTATATTGTTTAAACCCATAACCATAACGTAATTGAAACTTGCACTTGTTCAGCTACACTTTTCGCGAAAAAGGTCACTATCGGTACTTGGGTAACTTACAATTTTTGTGCAATAGATGCAAGGAAAATTGTTCATGTCTTGAACCGTACAACGACATTTTGAAACGAAATAGTTTTAGTAATTTTTGTGACTTGTATGATTAAGATTACCGACTTTTTGAATTGGACCCATACATTTTGGATAACTAAAAACTTTATATTAAGCTTCCTTGAAGAACTCTTTACGGACTTATACCTTTTGAATTTTGGTGCTTCTTTATTTATTCTTTTTACTCATACAAGAAACTAATGAATACAAATAGGATGAGGAAGGTGGACAATGTGCAAGAAACGCAGTTCCATTGAAAGTTTCAATAATATTTTGCAGTCCTGCAGTAATTCTAATGGTATAAGTTAATATAATTCATTCATTTCATATTCCTAATATTAAAATGTTGATTTAATTTATTTATGTCGCCTAGTTTTATGCAATTCGCACAAATGTCACTATTACTTAAATGAGTTCACAAATTTTAGATTTAATGATATTACCAATTAATCCTAGATTTTAAATAAGTTAAATAAAACATTAAATAAAGTACTGATAAAGAAACTCAGACGATTAATAGTGTACGCGTTAATAGTGTCCACACGCCGATTTTTTTTGTCTAAATTTCCAGCTAACTAAATAATTGTTTCACGCTAGTTATTGATAGATGTCTCTAAGGTTCTTCAGGTTACAAATATTTACGAGATTAATAAATCTTGATTTATTTAGTAAATTTTATTTAGACATCTATCGAGCTTCCTTTAGTGTCATCTCCAAACGCCTGGATTAAACTAGCAATCACTTTATTTAGTCGAAACTTGCTTGGGTCTTTAGTTTTACGTGAGATGAACTGAATAAATAACATGAATTGTCTTTTGAATTTTACCGACTTTAATAACTGAAATTTTGATTTACTTCCAATCTGCTGAATCAAGAAACTTGTTACAAAATTTAAATATAGTTTCCAAGTATATTTTAAGATATTTGGTTTATAAGTAAATATTTATTTTAGATCTTATTACTGTCTATAGTTGTTTTAGATCTTATATGTCTATTTAATTATTCCAGCATTTGTTTAAATATTGTCAAAACCTTTTGTTGCTAAAGTTGGTGAATCAATATGTGATGAATTCATTTTTGTACCTTGAGATGAAATGATTTTCATGCTAAATTTTAGATTTTGGGCCGGACCGGTTGATAATTAATAAATAAATTTAAAAAATAAAGTTGAGAAAAATGCACTGAGGAAAATATCGTCCGGTAACTCTCAGCCGACATCGACAAGCATGGTATAATTGTTGTGTCGTTCAGCCTTTTTAACACCAAAACATAACGTTGTGATGTAAATGATGGTTGTAATCGATTGGTCAGGATTGTCCACTAAACCTTAACTATCAACCTATAAACGGCTAAAGTAGGACGCAAATTAGAAAAAAATTGGTTTCCCTACTTGCACCACATTGAAATAAAAATTTTCTGTTTTGATCAAATTTCGTAAGATACTCGTTAGCTGAGGATTAGTCACCGCATTTTGTCGTTTGGTTTCCCTCACCAATGGGAAATTTTTATTGCAAGAAAACGAAATCAATCAAATAGATTTGGGGTTGTTTGCTAGAGCTAGGTTATTTTTATCAGGTTTTCAATAACCTGATCCTGCAGACCGAAATTAACAAATCATTATTATACATCGCTAATAGACTAAACAAGCTGACATTTTTAAGCCCAGAACATAATACGGGATTCATCGAAAAGACCTGTATCGCGAAAATGACAGCTTCTCATTTTTAATTTCTGAATCCCTTAAAATTTAATTAGAATGATCTTATTCTTTTTGGAGCCTTTATTTAGCGAAATATTTATTTACCTATATACAACCTGTCGGTTTAATTATTTTGCCACGCCGTTTAAATACAGCTGCCAAGTTTTATTTTGAAATATTTTTGTTTGTATTTGTAGTGTTGCTCTTACGTCTATTTAATTTGTAATTTAACCATTTGCGCAAATATGATGAAAACATTTTGTACAGCTAAAGTTGGAGACTAGTTCACCTTGAGTCTCGTAAAATTCTGTTTTTGGCAAAAATTTTCTTTTTATCTATTGATTACTATGATGTTAGGTGTGAAGGCCACACATTTTAGCGTTTGCTGTCGATTGTGACGTCTGCCTTGCTTGCACTTTATCCAAGGGGTATTGATGGTAATATTGACTGGAATCGTTTGGTTAAGATTGATTACTAGTTTCGGTCACTTATTCTTAAATGATATAGACTATAAAGTTAATCGTTGGTTGAGGATTTTCCATCACTGACGACTAATCCGTTCTAGTGATACTATAACTGGATTTTAAGAAAAACAGAAATTCTGATTTTAATTTGTTAAAAATTTAGGTTGAAAAATACAATTTGTTTGAACTACATGTGCGGTTATTGAATATTCGATTCAATTCCACTGAGATTGAAGGAAATTGTAAACAGCGCTTCCTGAGTATCCCTGATTGAAAACTTTTTAACATATTGTTCACTAGACGTTTTCTTTGATATTCTTTTGGTGGTCGATATTATCACACATGTTAATAAATAAAACATTATCCAAGTTCGACTGTCTATAATAAAGAATAAAATGAGCAACAAATGATTTTTGTGGCTCCTTCTGCAGGCCTTACAGTAAGCCATTCTGTGAGTCCAGATTTTAAGATTTTTTTCGATGATTTCAGCGACAATTTCGCGAATAACTATAGTAATGTTCTGGTTTAAAGCTGCGGTTTGACGCCATTGGACTTTTTGCTGTGGGGTTCAACCACAGAAAAAAGTCCAACGGCGTCAAACCGCAATTCCCAGCAGGCCAATTTACATCTCCGCCTTTACATTAACGGCTGATTTTGTGGTTGACAAATTTGGCACGCGCAAGAGATCGATTGTTCGTCGGTTTGCATGGCATGTGGCGCCATCTTGTTCAAACCCAAAGGTTGTTCACAGTCATAGCGTCGATTTAAGGCCTAAAAAGTAACGGCGTATCCAGCAGCGTTTTCGATTAAAAATGGGGTAATTTTGCCGTCACTCCCAAATCCACACCAAACACTGTAGCTTTTTCCTTAACTCATTCCCGTCAAAGAATTTAAAAAATATTTTAATTTTAGATAAATTTGTATCGGAGCCGCTAGACCTCGGAGTTCGACTCCTTCAAAAGTATCGTAAGGTTGGTTCTGGACATGAAACTTATACACGGTCAAAATTTCAAGATAATCGGTTGAGCGGTTCACGCGGATACACATTGTGTGAAAGTTTCATGTCCATCGGTCGCATAATCTTTGAAATTTCTGCGAACATACATACAGACATAATTTCACTTGTATAACAATTGCTGGTGTGATCCAACCGAATAACGAGCATACGCAAGATTTATGGAATTCCCAAAGATAAGCCGTTAGATTAGATTTGAAAATGGAAACACACAGCAGCACCATCTAACGGAATGTCTTATTGCTATTGAAGCAAACGTCACAATGGATGAACAGCTACTTCCATATCGAGGTGACACATGTTTCACACTGTATATCCTATCGAAAACGTCTTACTCAATACAAGGCCAAATATATGCCGGGATGGGCTCAAATTTACAACGAGAAACCAACCAAAGAGAGCGAGTGGTGAAAGATTTATGTTTCAGTCTTTTTTAAGGAAGCGGCCGAAATATTACTTGTGATAATTTCTTTGCAAGCTACAATCTAGTTACGGTAAACAAAAGACGGCGTTCCGTACCAGCAGAATTCCTCATTGTAAAAGGCAAACCTCCATCTCTCGAATAAAAACAAAGCTGTTTTTATTTTGCCGACGATGCACTACGATAAGGAAACCCAGGGAACAGCTAAACCAACAATGATTTTAGATTACAACTGAACTAATTATATCTGCACTAAGAAACGGTGAACACGCAAAAACTGTGCAAATTGTAAAAACCCGGTTTGCCGTTGCCGCATTTGAATTAATTTTATTTTTATAATTTTTAATTGTATTCAATATTTTATTAGTTTTATAAGTAAAAATTTAAATAAATAATAATTTTTTTTTATTAATTTTTCTTTGGTGTTACGTTAAATTTGCTAGCATCCATACAGCAGAACATTACAAGATAGTATGAATAACTATAGGCTAACAATAGGCTAATTAAATGCTCTATTTACATTTTTTTTATTCTGCTCATTCTAGAAAAAGCATAAGGCTTTATTACCTCAACGCTAGCAGAAAGTCAGACCAAAAACGAAATTAGAATGCAAAACAAGATCAATTGACTTACACATAATTTTAGGCTCATTATGGCCTATTCAAATACCCCATTAAAAAATTTTGGGCTTCACTCGTTCTTGACCAAACTAGACCACCAAGACTACTGCACTACTTAAAATTGATAGCAGTAGGACTAATAGTTCGAGATTGAATTGTAAAAAAAAAATCTACTTAAATAAAAAAAACTAATTACACTGGTGTGGTATTCTATTAACTACGGTAACGCAGTGGTAGACAACGACCACGCCCTCTGGTCACCAAACACAAAGCATCGTCTTTCTGCCAAAGCGATTCGGTCTTGCGGTCGATGTGGATGGTATGCCTGGGTCCATCCATGATTTTCTGAACTTGGGATTCTCAAAATAAATCCACTTTTCATCCCTTGTAACTATACGATGCAAAAACGATTTCCTTTTGTACCGAGCGACATATGCTTTTGCGCTTTACCGGTCTTCTGAATCTTTCTCATCTCTCGTATAGCCACTTGGAAACAGCTTCTTGACTAAAGCCCAATTGCTCGACGAGTTATTTTTGTGTTTGCTAATCATCTTCGTCCAAATTATCTTCGCATCGTTCACACGTATCTGGCGATGGAAAATGTTCATTATAAACTTCTCGAAGTCATCGGTATGATTCAGTAGCTGTTTTCTTGAAATGAACAAAAAAAATTTATGCTGTCCGCGAATACTCTTTGTTCGATATACATTTCGACATATTGAACACAACGAAGTATCAAATTTGTATAGCACAAGCTGCATTGGTGCAATATCTTATATCTGTTGTCTGAAATCTGCATTTCATACTTGTACACCTGGTACATATAGTGAAACTTCTGATCATTAGGATGCTGGTATTAAAAGCGAGTTCATTTAGACCAACGAGGACATTCCATTGTTTTGCGTGTAAATTACACGATGTAGTTTACATGGTTATTTACGTGTAATTTACATAGCTTATTTTTTACATTATGTAAAGTAAATTATTACTTTTTCATGACAAGCGCGCTATCTGTTATATAATTTTATAATTATTTAACTATTACCATCAAAAAGACGTAGTCGTACACCTGAATCAAACAAATTAAAAGGTATCTCTGAAGAAAAAATTTGACTGTGTGATGCTGAGGAAAAAGTCGGTTTGGAGCGAGATCCGCGAAGTATCGAGAAATCTGATAATCTCATCGAATAAATTAGTTTACAGTTATTCAGTTCTTTTATCGCTAGGAATTTGACCGACATGGATAAATCTCAACAGTGGTTTACATCGGATTTTACTGTGCTAAAACGGAAGTTTCGATTAAATGGAAATAAAAGATATTTTTTCGGCAAAAAAGCGTATTATTTCTCAACGTCTCCTTGAAGCTCGATATATTTAGTTTCATTCAGGATGGTTGCTAAAATTGAAGATAACTAATGTCTCACTGACGTGATACTTTAGACGATGGCGTTCAAGCGAATACGTGCCTATAATGTCTTCCAGCAATTTACAAAATAACGTGTAAATTTCGACGCTTCATGTACAAATCTAGTGTTGAGTTGATGCATCATGCATCCCCCATGGACGATTAAATGATTATGAACAATTCTCCAGTCATATTTATACATTTTGACCAATCTCTTCTTTGTTTCTGTCGGTTTCATAACTTTTACACTGATCAAAAATTATTCTAATATTTTCTTGAGAGTGAGTATTTCTTTTTGAGTCACATTTTGATTGTGTCGATTAGAAATAATATGTATTCGATTTCAGATTTAAGAAAGATTAAGAATATTATGTCTCATTTACCGAAGTAACAATTAACACGGTATCGATTACGTGAATTAAAAACCTCGAAAATTGGAACCCTGGTTTATATTTCGGGCCAAGTGCTTCGCACTCATAATGTACATGAATTTTTTATGGTACACTTGGGTGTTTTGATTATCAAACAGAAATTAGAGATGTATGTACCAACGGTTTAGTTTGTGGCTGTATACCACCACACCACCTTCGGTAGAAATTATTTTGCTCGCGGAAATTGTCGAAACTGTTCATGGTGATGATCGATGCGGTTTTATTGGAATCTTAATTGTAGTACCCAAAGTGGGGGTGATTCAGAAAATGGTCCGAAATATAAGCACGGTGGTTCGACGTTTACCGAAGGTGTTCGAAGAATAAAATCGCTTGGTTTGCGTGATTTTAACTTAGGTATTAATGTGTAAAATAACCGCGTAAAAAAAATATTGTTTATTTGTATTTCTACGTACTGCGGCACTATTCTGGCTTTCCCTGGGAATAGGGAATTTGGAAAAATATTTTCAAAGCATTTTTGTCCAAATTTCATTTTTCTGACCTAATGAAGGAATAAGTTTAGTGCAAACATTTTCAAAACAAAGTTAATTGGGAAAGTTAATTGGGAAAATATTTACACCAAACATATAAGAATAAGAAGTTGGCCCGAAATTTCCATCCCGAAAAGGTTTTTTTTTTCATACAGTGTGTGTCTACACAAATCACATAAAATAATTTCATCCCGAAAATTTTATTGTTAAAGTAAAGGAAAAAAATTCAGCCCGAGAAAATTATAAAATTATACAACAGTTTGCATTAAAAAAGATTCACTTTAATATATTAATAAATTTAATCTACATGAAATATCAATGAAAAATTAAAGATACTTTATTAATCATCCCGAAAACAATTTTCTATACATTCTTCCGGAGAAAATTTGTTCATTACCAAATTTCCTTGTGGCGAACTCAAAGATGGCCCCCTCCCTTGGCATATGAAGTTAGGTGTGCCAATCTGCATAGAACATATATTCAGATGCTCGTTCGAAAATCACGAGGATTAATGGTGAATATTGATCAATCCCGTAAACAATTTTCTATACACTCTTCCGATGAAAATTTGTTCAGTACCAAATTTCCTTGTGGCGAACTCAGAGATGACACCCTTCCTTGACATATGAAGTTAGTTGTGCCAGTCTGCATAGATTATATATTCTGATGCCCGTTCGAAAATCTCGAGGATTAATGGTGAATATTGATCAATGCTGTAAACAATTTTCTATTCATTCTTCCGATGAAAATTTGTTCATTACGAAATTTCCTTGTGGCGAACTCAAAGATGGCATCCTCCCTTGGCATATGAAGTTAGGTGTGCCAATCTGCATAGAACATATATTCAGATGCTCGTTCGAAAATCACGAGGATTAATGGTGAATATTGATCAATCCCATGAACAATTTTCTATACATTCTTCCAATGAAAATTTCTTCATTACCAAATTTCTTTGTGGCGAACTCAAAGATGGTCCCCTCCCTTGGCATATGAAATTAGGTGTGCCAATCTGCATAGAACATATATTTAGATGCCCGTTCAAAAATCACGAGGTTTAATGGTGAATATTGATCAATCCCGTAAACAATTTTTTATACATTCTTCCGATGAAAATTTGTTCATTACCAAATTTCCTTGTGGCGAACTCAGAGATGGCTTCCTCCCTTGACATACGAAGTTAGATGTGCCAATGTGCATAGAATATATATTCAGATGCTCGTTCGAAAATCACGAGGATTAATGGTGAATATTGATCAATCCCGTAAACAACTTTCTATACATTCTTCCGATGAAAATTTGTTCATTACCAAATTTCCTTGTGGCGAACTCGGAGATGGCTTCCTCCCTTGGCATATGAAGTTAGGTGTGCTAATCTGCATAGATTATATATTCAGATGCCCGTTCGAAAATCACGAGGATTAATAGTGAATATTGATCAATCCCGTAAACAATTTTCTATACATTCTTCCGATGAAAATTTGTTCATTACCAAATTTCCTTGTGGCGAACTCAGAGATGGTTTCCTCTCAACTCAGAGATGACCGCCTTCCTTGGCATATGAAGTTAGTCGCGCCAGTTTGCATAGATTATATAATCAGATGACCGTTCGAAAATCTCGAGGATTAATGGTGAATATTGATCAATCCCGTAAACAATTTTCTATACATTCTTCCGGCGAAAATTTGTTCAATACGGAATTCATATGTGGCGAATTCAGAGATGACCCCCTCCCTTAACATTTGAAGTTAGGTGTGCCGGTCTGCATAGATTATATATTCAGATGCTCGTTCGGAAATCACGAGGATTAATGGTGAATATTGATCAATCCCGTAAACAATTTTCTATACATTCTTCCGATGAAAATTTGTTCATTACCAAATTTCCTTGTGGCGAACTCAGAGATGGTTTCCTCTCAACTCAGAGGTGACCGCCTTCCTTGGCATATGAAGTTAGTCGCGCCAGTTTGCATAGATTATATATTCAGATGACCGTTCGAAAATCTCGAGGATTAATGGTGAATATTGATCAATCCCGTAAACAATTTTCTATACATTCATCCGATGAAAATTTGTTCATTACCAAATTTCCTTGTGGCGAACTCAAAGATGGCCCCCTCCCTTGGCATATGAAGTTAGGTGTGCCAATCTGCATAGAACATATATTCAGATGCTCGTTCGAAAATCACGAGGATTAATGGTGAATATTGATCAATCCCGTAAACAATTTTCTATACACTCTTCCGATGAAAATTTGTTCAGTACCAAATTTCCTTGTGGCGAACTCAAAGATGGTCCCCTCCCTTGGCATATGAAGTTAGGTGTGCCAATCTGCATAGAACATATATTTAGATGCCCGTTCAAAAATCACGAGGATTAATGGTGAATATTGATCAATCCCGTAAACAATTTTTTATACATTCTTCCGATGAAAATTTGTTCAGTACCAAATTTCGTTGTGGCGAACTCAGAGATGGCTTCCTCCCTTGACATACAAAGTTAGATGTGTTAATCTGCATAGAATATATATTCAGATGCTCGTTCGAAAATCACGAGGATTAATGGTGAATATTGATCAATCCCGTAAACAATTTTCTATACACTCTTCCGATGAAAATTTGTTCAGTACCAAATTTCCTTGTGGCGAACTCAGAGATGGTTCCCTCCCTTGGCATATGAAGTTAGGTGTGCCAATCTGCATAGAACATATATTTAGATGCCCGTTCGGAAATCTCGAGGATTAATGGTGAATATTGATCAATCCCGTAAACAATTTTCTATAAATTCTTCCGTCGAAAATTTGTTCAATACGAAATTCATATGTTGCGAACTCAGAGATGGCCCCCTCCCTTAACATTCGAAGTTTGGTGTGCCGGTCTGCATAGATTATATATTCAGATGCCCGTTCGGAAATCACGACGATTAATGGTGAATATTGATCAATCCCGTAAACAATTTTCTATACATTCTTCCGATGAAAATTTGTTCATTACCACATTTCCTTGTGGCGAACTCAGAGATGGCTTCCTCTGAACTCAGAGATGACCCCCTTCCTTGGCATATGATGTTTGTTGCGCCAGTTTGCATAGATTATATATTCAGATGACCGTTCGAAAATCTCAAGGATTAATGGTGAATATTGATCAATCCCGTAAACAATTTTCTATACATTCATCCGATGAAAATTTGTTCATTACCAAATTTCCTTGTGGCGAACTGAGAGATGACCCCTTTTCTTGGCATATGAAGTTAGGTGTGCCAATCTGCATAAAACATATATTCAGATGCCCGTTCGAAAATCACGAGGATTAATGGTGAATATTAATCAATCCCATAAACAATTTTCTATAAATTCTTCCGTCGAAAATTTGTTCAATACGAAATTCATTTGTGGCGAACTCAGAGATGATCCCCTCCCTTAACATTTGAAGTTAGGTGTGCCGGTCTGCATATATTATATATTCAGATGCTCGTTCGGAAATCACGAGGATTAATGGTGAATATTGATCAATCCCGTAAACAATTTTCTATTCATTCTTCCGATGAAAATTTGTTCATTACCAAATTTCCTTGTGGCGAACTCAAAGATGGCCCCCTCCTTTGGCATATGAAGTTAGGTGTGCCAATCTGCATAGAACATATATTCAGATGCTCGTTCGAAAATCACGAGGATTAATGGTGAATATTGATCAATCCCATAAACAATTTTCTATACATTCTTCCAATGAAAATTTCTTCATTACCAAATTTCCTTGTGGCGAACTCAAAGATGGTCCCCTCCCTTGGCATATGAAATTAGGTGTGCCAATCTGCATAGAACATATATTCAGATGCCCGTTCAAAAATCACGAGGATTAATGGTGAATATTGATCAATCCCATAAACAATTTTCTATACATTCTTCCGATGAAAATTTGTTCAGTACCAAATTTCGTTGTGGCGAACTCAGAGATGGCCCTCTCCCTTGACATACGAAGTTAGATGTGCCAATCTGCATAGAATATATATTCAGATGCTCGTTCGAAAATCACGAGGATTAATGGTGAATATTGATCAATCCCGTAAACAATTTTCTATACATTCTTACGATGAAAATTTCTTCATTACCAAATTTCCTTGTGGCGAACTCAGAGATGGTCCCCTCCCTTGGCATATGAAGTTAGGTGTGCCAATCTGCATAGAACATAAATTTAGATGCCCGTTCGAAAATCTCGAGGATTAATGGTGAATATTGATCAATCCCGTAAACAATTTTCTATACATTCTTTCGATGAAAATTTGTTCATTACCAAATTTCCTTGTGGCGAACTCAGAGATGGCTTCCTCCCTTGGCATATGAAGTTAGGTGTGCCAATCTGCATAGATTATATATTCAGATGCCCGTTCGAAAATCACGAGGATTAATGGTGAATATTGATCAATCCCGTAAACAATTTTCTATACATTCTTCCGATGAAAATTTGTTCATTACCAAATTTCCTTGTGGCGAACTCAGAGATGGCTTCCTCCCTTGGCATATGAAGTTAGGTGTGCCAATCTGCATAGAACATATATTCAGATGCCCGTTCGAAAATCACGAGGATTAATGGTGAATATTGATCAATCCCATAAACAATTTTCTATAAATTCTTCCGTCGAAAATTTGTTCAATACGAAATTCATATGTGGCGAACTCAGAGGTGACCCCGTCCCTTAACATTTGAAGTTAGGTGTGCCGGTCTGCATAGATTATATATTAAGATGCTCGTTCGGAAATCACGAGGATTAATGGTGAATATTGATCAATCCCGTAAACAATTTTCTATACATTCTTCCGATGAAAATTTGTTCATTACCAAATTTCCTTGTGGCGAACTCAGAGATGGCTTCCTCTGAACTCAGAGATGACCCCCTTCCTTGGCATATGAAGTTAGTTGCGCCAGTTTGCATAGATTATATATTCAGATGACCGTTCGAAAATCTCGAGGATTAATGGTGAATATTGATCAATCCCGTAAACAATTTTCTATACATTCATCCGATGAAAATTTGTTCATTACCAAATTTCCTTGTGGCGAACTGAGAGATGACCCCTTTTCTTGGCATATGAAGTTAGGTGTGCCAATCTGCATAAAACATATATTCAGATGCCCGTTCGAAAATCACGAGGATTAATGGTGAATATTAATCAATCCCATAAACAATTTTCTATAAATTCTTCCGTCGAAAATTTGTTCAATACGAAATTCATTTGTGGCGAACTCAGAGATGATCCCCTCCCTTAACATTTGAAGTTAGGTGTGCCGGTCTGCATATATTATATATTCAGATGCTCGTTCGGAAATCACGAGGATTAATGGTGAATATTGATCAATCCCGTAAACAATTTTCTATACATTCTTCCGATGAAAATTTGTTCAGTACCAAATTTCCTTGTGGCGCACTCAGAGATGGCCCCCTCCCTTGGCATATGAAGTTAGGTGTGCCAATCTGCATAGAACATATATTCAGATGCTCGTTCGAAAATCACGAGGATTAGTGGTGAATATTGATCAATCCCGTAAACAATTTTCTATACATCCTTCCGGAGAAAAAATGTTCATTACCAAATTTCCTTGTGGCGAACTCAGAGATGACCCCCTTCCTTGGCATATGGAGTTAGTTGTGCCAGTCTGCATAGAACATATATTCAGATGCCCGTTCGAAAATCACGAGGATTAATGGTGAATATTGAAGTGAATATTTGGCATGGATACCCTGGAAATGAATTCTATGTCACAGCAGGATAAAGTAGTTGAGAATTTAGACCTGACCACCGGGCAATTAAGTATTCCATTAAATTTGGAAAATATATCGGAAATTGGTTTTATAATAGAAAAACTACTTCTGTTGATTCGGAAGTTAATTTAAACATTAACCCCAATTCAAATGAAAATAATCTTGCCTTCTCTATACCAGGCATGGAAGAGAGCACAAGTTATGATTTTAATGACGCCTAGGCCCTCGAAATGAACTTTTTGTTTGAGCAGGAAATGGACATTGCTAATTTAGGCAATCCAGCCACAGGGAATCTAAATATTGATGAAAGTTTCGAAAATTTACAGGAAAATTATCTAGTGAGTGAAAATCAAAAAGCTACATACTCGTAGATAGATTCGGAGACTTTTGATATTGAAACAGTCGAGGCAAACGAAAAGACAGTTTAGAGTTGAATAAATCGTTGGTAAATCCAAATCATATTAAAATACAGAAAAATAATTTCAAAATGTATTTACCTATCACCGTTTGGAACAAGATATATTCAACAAAAGAAAGAAAATTGAAGAAATATTAACAAAAATTACGGGATGTTTAATATATATAAAAGGACACGACCTCTTCAAAGACCATTTGACAATTAGAGCCTACTGTGGTCATACAAACAAGACAACTTCTTGTCGCGTTTTCAAATTGGTTAATAGAAATTTGTCATTAGGGTCTTTCAACGTGGTTAGTTCTGGCATTTTATTTCATCCTTTCCAAAAATTTCAACGCGTTTTAACCACCAAAAGAAAATTGTTTACGGGATTGTTCAATATTCACCATTAATCCTCGTGATTTTCGAACGGGCGTCTGAATATTTGTTCTATGCAGACTGGCATACCTAACTTCATATGTCAAGGGAGGGGGTCACCTCTGTTAGGAACAGATTTTTCCCAATTCCCTTTTCCCAGGGAAAGCGAGGATAGTGCCACTGGTTTAGGCTTTACACAAGCCAACACAGATAAATATGGCTAATTTGGTAGGCTATTTGTATTTATGTTCATATTACGTAACGTTAATTTCCTTCGCTTGTGAGAAAATGTATGTTCATGCAATTTATTTTTTAGTATGTTAAACGTCCTGTTTTATCGCTTCTACGTTAGCGCTCTTCTTGTGTTTGCCAAAGCGGGCGCAATCAGAATTGCATATATAAATACGGCCATTACGCAATATATGGACTTTGTATGTATGCAGGCCCAAAAAACTTAAATACGAAAACTCCTTTCAAAATACGCTATGTAAATTTTTTTTTGTAAATTATTTTTTGACTTCATGCGACAGAATTTGATGATCGTCTTTAATTTGATGATCGTCATCAAAAAGTATTTGTACGAATAAGTAGAAAATGTGACTGAAAATGCGACGGATAAATAGGTACTCGATATATGTTAAGTTCAACAGCCTGTATATTGTCCAGGATGAAGTATTCCCAAAAAGGAGTTTGTGTGAACAAACGTAACGTCACCATATTTAAACTCTGGAGAACCCGAATCTTCTCCTGGTTTTCGTTTATAATTTTTAAGTTTAGAACACATTTCTATACTTGGTTCATTAAAGGGGGATGTTCTTTACAAAACTGAACCAAAATTATTTCAACATCCCGACCAGTCAGACTTCATAAAGAGTCTCCACCAATAGACGCAATTCTCTCACTTTCGTGGTATTTTCTTCTTTAGAATGTGTTTTAACAGCGGTACTCCAGGATGAGGTTAAATTGAGTGAATCTTAATAGCTTTCAATTTCATGGGTATATTGGAATAAACGGGACTCGCTTTTCAACTACCGGAGTTGTATGTTGAATTAAATTTCCTCCTCCGACTTTGAGTTTCATGGTGGTTTCTGATGATTACGATCAGTAATTAACTTACTGATATGTTGATATTTACTCGACTGTTTGACATTTACTAAGAAATCGTGTAAAATGTTACAATTTGATAATAGATGGCACGTATTACACCGTAAAAAGTATTATCTTTCTCATATGTAGCAAAATAAACCTAAAATTGTCAGTAATCTTGTTTTTAGAGCTTGTTTAAGAAAAACACAGATGGCAATGTAGATACATAAATGAAATTCTTCTTGTGATTGTAGATAACTAGAAGTCTAAAATAATTATGATTGGCCGTCTAAATGAACTGTTTGATTGATATTTATGATGCGTAAACCCCTTATAAACAAACATTTGTTACAATGATTTCAGTTATTTTTCAGAGTTGTTTACATTTTTTACAGTTTTTAATTTTTTTTTTAAATTACACAAATTTTTATGTAATTTACGTTATTTACATAAAAATGTAGATAACGTTATTTACATGTAAAATGCCCAACTCTGGGCCATTCATCAACATTTTCGTTAAAAGAGTAGCCTGTTGTTATTTTGGTAGCTCCGTCAAAGACTACCCACATTTTTGTAGATGACGTATCAGGTTTTAAGATGCAATGGTACAGTAAATATGGCAAAGGAATTTGTCTACTAAGGAATTAGTAATTCATTTTCAAATAGTAGTTCATTTTGAAACCTAAATTGGTGAATATTGAACGGCGCTATATGCCGAGCCGCCCGCAGTAATGATGGACCACTTGCAAAATATAATGTTACCAACAATTTTTCTGAATCATTTATATGGAATACACAAGAATACAAATAATTTCCTAATATTCCGAATTTGGATAACACCTGATAATAAGCTGAATCTTATAGCATAGCTCCAATTTAGCCAAGTGCATCTACCATCAAAACAGATTGTCGAAACTAAAAACATTGGTTCGCGAGTAAAAGTGTATGAGATGATGAATAACGAAATAATTTCCATCTGTTTTAAAAGTTCTGAAAATAATTGAACAACTGCAAAACAATTCAAAATATTAGAATAAACAAACGTAAGAATAAAAATAAATACAAACAGACCATAAGCAAATTTATTTTAATTTCGTTGCAAAGTTTTAGATACAGCACATTGTGTGTAAATGAAAATTTCGGTATATAAACTCTGCAAAATTCATAAGTAAATTATTCAGTTCATATCAAGCTATCAGTTTGTAAGTGGAAAAAACCAAGTTACAATGAAATTTACCGTTTTAATAATTCTTCTAGTTGGAGTTGCCGCTGTAAGTACACTTATCCACTATAAAAAGTACAATAAGATTTTCGAGAATATTGCACGATCTACGGTGATCCCAGATTTCCGGATATCTTAGCTGACGTAGCTTCGAGAATTACAGCAATTCAACTGGGTATGTTTTGTTAATTTAAATGATTGAATATAATTGATTTGCATAATTTGAAGTACTTGCATGTATTATTTCTTCTGTAAAAACATAACCTAATCGTTACATTTGAAACGACAAAAATTAAATAGATATTATGCTAACTAAACTGTTGGAGAAGTTGGAATCAGACAAAATCCAGCTTCTGTATTGAATGTCGGGTATATAAGCGAGTTCATTTAAAGCAGCGGGATCATTCATCTACATTTCTTTAAAAGGTCCATTTTTGGTCCGTCAAAGACTACCCACATTTTTTGTAGATGACGTAGCAGGTTTTAAGATGCAATGATGCGGTTAATCCTTGCCTGCCTTATCCCCCAATCCTATCTGATCTAATTCTTTATATCCAAGCATAAATTGGTGAAAATTGACGGATGTCAGCATTCCGATTCAATTTGTTTTCTATGCTCGAAATTTTTTTTAACGCGCCATATACCGAACCACCGGCAGTAATGATGGATCATGTAATGTTTTCCACGCTCATTTTTAGACAATCGGTCAGTGATTATGATCTTGAATTGATCATTCTTATACATATTCTCAAATAACGTTTCTTATGGTGGAGAAGTGTTAACCGTTGCCATCAATTTACAATATTCGCGGTAATTCATTACCTAATTTGATTTGCCCAATTGACCGAATTTTGCTGTTACTTTTGCGAAATAAAAAAAAAAAATAATAAAACTATTCACAAGCAATTTCAGATGAACGAGCTTGATGATTTGTGGCCAGCCAGACATCTATACGAGCAGAGTACTTCCGAAGTGGTAATTGATCAAGCAATTACTTATACATTTGTTTATACCTGCGACCCGATTGCAGACATTTCCCAAAACCCAATAATTTTAAGTCTAATAGTTCAACAGTTTAGTTAAAATAATATTTAGTAAATTTTAGTCATGTCAAATGGAACAAATACTATTTCAAATACGATTAGGTTATATTTTTACATTTGAATTATATTCAATTGTGCTGAAACTCCTGGACATATCTCAGATGGGGAATATGTGGATATTTGGGGGCACCGTAGAGCTAAAATACGCGCAATATTCTAGAATTTTTTATTGTATTTTATATAGTGTAAAGGGATATTTACAGCGACCACTCCAACTAGAAGAACTATTAAAACTGTGATTTTAATTGTAACTTGGTTTTTTTCACTTACACTTCTTGGTTATTTTCATTTGCCCACAATGTGCTGTATCTAAAAATTTGCAACGAAATTAAAATACATTTGCTTACGGTCTGTTTGTATTTATTTTTATTCTTACGTTTGTTTATTCTAATATTTTGAATTGTTTTGCAGTTGTTCAAATATTTTCAAGACTTTTAAAACAAATGGAAACATGATTCATCATCTCGTAAATTTCTATTCTCGAACCAATGATTTTAGTTTCAGAAGTCTTTTTTGATGTATACAAAAGATAAGATTCAGCTTATGATGTTAACCAAACTTGGGAAATTGGGAAATGGTTCGCAGGATGTTGCTTCGAAAGTCCGAGGAGTATAAATAATTTCAGAAATCTAATGATACAACTTTTAGTGATTATCATCAAAATAAACTCATATAAATGAAAATATAGAACCATTAATACTTGACAATAAGTGAGTGTTTAATATTGGACCTGTGCGATAAAGTTGGAAAATATTACCCCAAGTATGCCACACTGATTAACGTGCGGGGTGGTTTTTGACAAAATATGATGTTTCGGTATATTGAAAATTCATTAAACACTCCGGCGCTTCAGATAAACACCACATTCCATTAATGCCACTACACTGAAAAAAATAAATTTTGTTTAATTGATAAACTCAAATTTATCACCTCTTTATAAACTAGGTTTATTTATTTGATAACAATATATACTCGTGAAAAATTATTCTGTAGGAAAATAGTTAAAATATAAAAGGAGTTATAGTTTTGATAAATTTGTTATCATAACAAAATTTAATTTATAAAATTTAACATTTGATACAGCTTGAATAAAATATATAAAATTTTCATATAGCTTGAAAATCGGTTTTTATCTTTCATATATTAATTTATCATTTGCTTAAATTTATTATACATGTTTAGATTTAAACAATCTGTAATAAAATGATATTTGTTTTAAGAATAAGTTCTAAAGCACATAATTTCTAATCCGTGTTGGTTTCAAACGACTTAAGGAATTCAAAATGTAATCCAGTTGAGATAAATTCTTGAATCAAAATAGAAATTTGGTAAAAATCTCTGTATAAACTATTTTTATTTTATTTTATTTTTTTTATTATACCTGCAATCTGTTCTGGGCCTAGGCCCTCCCAACCCTTTTGCTTTTTCCGTCCTTACTTTTACGCCAGTGTCAGCCAATTCGAAGACGTACGGTTATAGGTCCGATTTTATCACCATCTCCATGCCAGCCTATACTAACATGGAAGATGGGTCGGCTCATGAGTTTTGCACTCCGACAGGAGTAGAAACTATTCGTCAATATTTTCACTTTTTATGCTTTAATTGTTTGAAACATAAAATATCTGAAACGAGACGGTTAAATGCCGTAAACGGTTTTATCTAACCATGCGACTTAGTATTTCTTTTCTTCTTCAACAGCTTAATATTTCTTCGAGTTGGGAGAACCCAAAACGATATATTAAAGAATTAAACATTTGTCAAACCGCTAAAAAATTGATATACACACTCCTCTTGAATTTAAATTCGTAGACGACTGGTAATCTTTAAAACTTGAATTTACACTTTCCTAGCATAACTGTAACATAAGAATCAAGTAATGTATTGTAATTACTATGTCGATGCTAATTTTAGATCGTTAAAAGCGTTACTCTGAATAATTTTTAGTACAAATTTTGACGTGACGCGATTACTATAGTAAAAGTAATGATACCAGAATACTTTGTTTTATACCAAATGCTTCTGTTTATTACTAAGGCTTCTTTATTACTAATATCCGCAAATTGTATGACGAACAAGATACTGAGCCTTCAATTGAAACTCAATCATAACTACTTTAATGAGTCATCATCTGTCGTCTCTGATCATTAACAGATACCACCGATGGTTCCATAATATTAAGAAAATCTTGAAAGTTGAATCGTACTCCTTGCTCACGACTGCTACTTCTTGAAGCAAGCTTTATTGAGTATTTCTTGTGTTTTTCATTCTCTTACAAATTTACAGTACTTATAACTGCTACTCATCGATTCACTTTAAATTATAGAAGAAATACGAGGTTATATATATTCGGTTGTATGTTTATTCATAACCGCATTTTCAAACAATCGATTGTGTATTGTATCCTTTACACCTGTTTGATAACGATAACACTCATAACATACTATTTCCTTGGTGGTGAGTAATACAGCAGGACGGATTGGTTAATAAAGTCCAATCGAAATGTGTGTATGTCGTCTGTATAAGGTCTGCCCCATATGTATTGCAGGAATTGTAGGCCTTAGCTCTATAAGGCATACCTCAGCTTGGGCCAGATAAGTGCAGGTTCCCGATCGATGCAATTGAAAAGATAATGTGCCAGCGGTTGGTTTTAAATTAGTTAAAAGAAATGTGGCTTAAAGCTTGCAGTTTGAAGAAGTATTTACAAAGTGTAATAAACCTTTATGCTAAATTTTAGACAACAATTATTAAATGTTTGTTATCTACGATGGTTGCTATATTTTTAACATATGTGTTACAATTAGATCAGTCTTAAAAATTGAATCCAAAGACCATAAACCATATACGCTTGTACTCGTATTTAAAATTTAAATTTGTATATACATATTTTATTGTGAACGGTATTGATCTGTATTATCTTTGATTGTTTAAACAATAATCGATCTTCATGGATATCGATCAATCGATCGACAACAATCGATCTTCAACATTAACAATATTTCCATTTTGGGAAAATCCAATAAAAATATTTTCATCCTGCGATATTAAAATATGTCTCTTTATTCAATGTTTAAACGGAACATGCTTGTGGTTTACTACACTTACGGATAAATAACTGATACTAATCAACGCACTTTTATATAATTAAACAAGGAATTCCAGATTATGTGGTGGTCAGATTTGTATTCATAACTGCAATTTCCTCTATTCTATTCATAGCTCCATTTGAACCGTACATTTTGAGGCGGTGACCGATAAAGCAGGATGAATGACAGTTTACGGTTAATAAATTTCTTATTGAACTATGAATATGTCATCTAATATTTGAAACACAATCTCGTATTTCGATGCTGATATGCCAAGTCAAAATATGTTCGCAAGCCAACCCAATATACATTACAGATATTATAGGCACAGCAAATCTCTACAAAGACCGGCTAAGTTAAGGTAGCGAGTCGTTGTAATTGTGCACAGAATATGTTACTTATTGTGCCAGCGGTAAACTTTCAATAAGTTAACGAAGAAATGTTGTTTGAAGCTTGTGCGAAGAAACAATTACAAAGCGTAATGGGCTTTCATATCAAATTTTAAATAATAATAAATGTTTTTGTTTTACGATGGTTGCTATGTGTTTTCATTTTTATCAAACGATGTAGTTTACAATAGATTTTAGATCCGTAAATATTTAGACCTGTTGCATATTTTAACTAATCTTGATGATGCGGGCTATGTTTTTCTAATATTAAAAATAGATGTTGGTGGATGCTCGTAATTATTGAATCCCTCGATCATACTACGTGTACCTAACCAATATAATATTAATTTTTATATGGCCGGTGTTAACTTCGCTGATTTGAACTCACTAGTCACTAGTACTCGTTCATAATTCACACTGGAACATTGACAATATTTTCATTTTGGGAAAGTTCAATAAAATATTGAAGCATTAGAAATACTAATTTCCAATTAAGCAATTTCAGTTCTCGGCGTCATTTATTATATAATTCTGCAATTTTAGAAATGTATAATAATATGTTTATATTATTTATAAGCTGTTTATAAAATGGAAACACTCATCTTTCATTTTATTAAAGAGGATTGTAGCTGTTACAAGTGTATATAATCTTTCGATTGTTTCATAAATCAAGTGTTTAATTTTACATACAAATTTTATGATTCGATACAAATTTTTATGAATTTTGGATTTTAAAAGTTAATTTATCGTGTACAAACACGATTTGTAAAATATACCAAGGAAATTAATAGTTGTAGGTAAATCACATTTTTATTTCATTCTGTAACAAGTGACGATATAAATCGGTCGCAGAAATTAAAGTTTTTTTTCAATTATAATTTATTTGTACTACAAGTGTTCTAAGTGTAATTAAAAAGTGAGTGTTACTTATTAATAAATACAATTAAAAAAGTAAGTGTTTGAATAAATGTAAAAAGTTATTTTTTGGGGCATAAATTGTGTAAATTTAGTTAGGTTATGTAGTTTGCATGTTTAATAAATTTATGTCTGTTTTGATTACTTGTGAGTCTTATACATATAGTGGCTCGTTTATTTGCCTTTACCATTAATAGCACAAGAATTTATTCTAGAACGGGTGGCTCTTGTATCATCCTTCTATTTTAGTACTGGAGACAAAGTTAGAGCTGTAGTAACTAGTAACTCATTGTCTGTAAATTTGATTTATCGCTAAATTGTGATGAGGTTAGATTACATGCCAGTTCAAGTGTTATAATTTGTGTTGTGAATATTTTTGGGAAGTGTGAATAAGGTGGAAGTAATGTGATTACATGGTAACTTGCATTGATTGTTTCTGTAGAGCTTTGTTCGATATGTATGATCGTAATTAAATAACGTTTCTAATATTTTACTTTCAATATTAATGTGAATATTTCAACCCGGTGTTATGTTATGTAGGTATTCTATTTACGACGATAATGGAGGTTCGAGGTGTCATTCTATTTGGGTTTGTAACGAAGGAATGATAATCGTATGTGATAAATAACGAGTTTAGTTTGACTTCAATTTTATTTCCATAGAATAAATTTGTTTTGTCTTATCTCGATAAATCAAAATCATCAATCGTATATTACTTAAAATTTAACACTTTTCGAACGCCTTGTATTTTAATTAGGCGAGAAGTTTACATTATTTATTTTTCAATATCAGATCGTACATGTTCTTCATTCATATTTTTTTATAGTAATATTGTTTCGCAAGAATTTTTTCTTTGATAGGATGACTGTATATCCTAAGATAACATTAGCTATTTAAACGTTCGGGCCTCAAGAAAATAACTCCAGGCAATGAGAAGCACAGGTGCTATTCAATGTTTTATTCAGTTATGTGGTGTTATAGCAAGTCTCACTCATCTCAATATTGGCGATTTATGAAAGTTAATTAAGCCTCTTCATGATTTGGTGACGTGAATTTACAGCTCCTAGTTTTAAAACGTCCTTAATTCGTGTCTAGAATTCAATAAATATTTGTTTTAGTCTGTAAAATATTATTGGCTTGCATTATTTATTTTAATTAAACATAACCAAAAAACGACAGACGCATAAATTTCAATATCTATTTGTGCAATTTCGTACTGTATATGTCAGAGGTCAATTACAATTTGTACTCATCATCAAGTAAACACCATCGAGGTTGAGATTTTCGTAATAAATTATTCAGTAGTTAGTAAACGTTCAACATTTTAAATATAAAATTATATCATACAATGGAATAATCTAAATCTAATACGATCTAATACTCTACGATATCTAAAATTATTGACATTTAGTAAAAAATATAAATGAGTCCCAATTTGGTGACCGAAATCTCCAACCGCTTGTCTACTATTGTGTACATATATGTAGTCCTTTAGAATCTGCTTTTATTTGGTTTAAGGGTTCCTTATCTCGGGGTAGGATAGTATTTTATCGACACGATTTATAATGTTCAGCTTAACTGGAATACAGTTTAACTCCAATTTTTACTTTGGGGCGGCTTAGAATTTCAAGGAAATCCTTTTAGTTACGGTACAATCTAATACATAAAGTTCCAACATGATGACACTGCCCGATCTTACAAATAATTTAAACTTTCAAGCGAAGTGATTTTGCATGTTATTTGGTAATGTGAGTTATATTAGAATTATTAAAAATACGTTATATTTGTGATTTTTAAATGAAAAAACTAATTGATTCGTATATTTTTATAGAAATAATTTACAATAAGGGATTGCTTTCGTTTACTAAACGTAGAATGGATTGTTTTATTTGTGCAAGAAGATTTGAGAGCCTGGAAGATTTAATACTCCATTACAAATCTTTCCATATGCTCACCCATTTTAGCACGTATAAATGTACAATAGCTAAGTGTAATTCCTCGTTCTCCAGACTAAATAATTTTAAACGGCATGTGAAAAATCATTTAACAAAAGAAAATAGTCATAATGAAATATCTAAAGCAACAGATTGGGATTCTTGCCCATCGATAGCACCACAGTTGGAAACGGAAATCAATCAAAATTATCAACCACAACAGACATTTTCGGAAATATTAAATGCATTTGATGAAAACGTTGGAAAATTAATCATAAAACTATATGCAAATAATAACTTTGCTCGTTCTGATGTTATTTTTATACAAAATATAATAAGAGATGTAGTATTAAAGCCATTATCCGATTTAATTAAATCTCTAATCAATGAAGAACCTCTTAATCAAAAAAATCTTTGTCTAATTGCCGATAAATGCTTACATCTGTTTGACGAATTTGGTTCCGAATACAAAATGGTGAAATGGTTAAAAAAAAATACGTTGTTACAAAATTTAGAAGAGTTTGTTATTAATCATAAGGTCGGAGTGCATCAAAATAGAGGCGAAGCAGTTTATCAAGAAAAGGACCTAAAAGGCGTTTTGTTACCGTTAAAGTTCCAATTTCAAAAACATTTTGAAAAAAATGAAAATTTAATATTGACCTTAACCAAACTAGAAGAACTTAAAGAACCTAATAATTCCATATCAAATTTTGTCCAAGGCAACTTGTGGAAATCTAAAGTAGCTGGAATGGAAAATAAAAATGTCGTACCTTTCTTCCTTTATTTAGACGACCTGGAAATAAATAATCCGCTTGGGTCAAATGCAACACTTCAATCAGTTTGTGGGATTTATTATAGTTTCCCGTTGAGCGAAAATTCATCAAAACTTCAAAATATATTCATAGCCGGGAACATTAAAAGTACAGACTTCAAAGAATACGGAAACGAGAAATGTCTCTAAACATTAATACACGAAATAAACGACTTAGCGAAAAACGGAATTTGTGTAAAAACTGATAAAGGGCCAATACAACTCTATTTTGTTTTAGGTTTAATTCTCGGTGATAATTTAGCTGTAAATAGTGTTTGTGATTTTAGTAAATCATTTTCAGCAAATTTTTTTTGCCGTTTTTGTAAATCCTCTAAAACGGTTACCCATACTCAATATCAAGAAGACGAGGCTCAACTTCACTCCAGATAAACCACCTAGGTACTAATTTCGATCAAAGTTGTTTGGACCGCCAATTCAAATTTTGCTTAAACCAAGACCCGTCACAATTTATTCTTGTACTCGAAAACCTCGTAAAGTATTTTTCACGAAAATTATTAAGGCAAATCCCGAAAAAACCCGCATGTTCGTCCGACGTTTTTCAGGTTTGAACCACAGGTGGACTACATTATGGTCTATCAAATGCCCTTAGTAGCAATATCGAGATACGAGTAGGTCATCTGCGAAAACGTATCTCATGAAATTGCTGAAAAAGAGTTGTCGAGTACCAGGAACCATATGAAATGGGCTATATTTTGGAAAAATTCGTTTAGAAGGTTAGTTTGTTGAGTGCGCGTTACACTTTTAATCTATTTTTTTGGGCTTAAACAGTTTTGATGAAAGTTGGAAAAAGAGTGTGTTTGAGTAGTTTAGGTGTCCAACGGCAGGGCTTGAGTTACATTTGTTCTAATCGACTAGATTTTAGTTAAAATTGATGAGGGGAGATTTTTGAGTGATAGAAATCAGTCGCGAAGAATTCATATTCCCGGGAAAATTCATTTAAGGGGTCCTTCGGTGGCGGCCGCGTTCGTTTTTTGTTTTTTTTTTGTTCGAGTGATTTTGATAAAAATTGTTCAGCGAGAGAGTAAGTTCTTCGGTGGGCCCGTTAATATAAGCACAATTTTGCGAATGGTGCATTAAATTTAGTTTTTTTAGGATTAAGGACAATCTCAACGAATTTGTACAGGAAACGTGAACTAATATGTCCTAAATTTTTGATTTTGTAGTTTAAGGAAAAACTTATCATAAACTTCACGAAAATTACTAAATGATCGTAGGTTCCACCCCCATTCGGAATAGAAATTCATGCTTAAGCTTTTCCATAAATTAAGAATTCTTACAAAATTTACTGAAAATGTGTGTACCGGAAGTTATAGCTTTCTTATTAGCGTACAAATATTTAAAAGATTCAAATAAATTTAAAAATTTAATTTAACAAGGGTTGACCAAGTTGGTTTTCTGAAATTTAAGCTAAAATAATGATTTTTGATTAAACCATACGATTTTGCCAAAATTCCGATAAGTTTAATTTTTCGCTTTGTTACATTCAAGATCTAGCAATAGATTCGTGGTAAAAGAATTCCACGAAGTTAATTATGTATTTTTATGGAACGGGTAATTCGATTATCATTTTAACGAATCGGGACTTAAACCCAACATCCTAGAGCCACTTTGAGACGGAGGATACCTCTCCTCCTTTCGTCCATACATTTTGTTCAGTTTTAACATTAATCGATATATCTCAATAGCAATTACGACTTTGTCAAAAAAAATTATTAATAAAAATATAAGGACTACGAGTAGACTAAGTGGTAAGATAAATTGACAGTCGTATCCACTATCTTCATAACAAGATGTAACCCTAACGCTTAGTTAAATTTGAATGTGTATCTCTGTTGTATTGTCAAAATCAAAAAAAATTAAATTACATTTTTTTCATTTATACATTTTTTTTACCATTCGAACCGCTAATTGATGTAATTATTGGGATTGAAATAAGAAAGCGATAGTAAAAAATGAGTTGGTCACACGCTGAGGAAGTCACAGTTGAACCTTCAAGAAAAAAAGGAAAGTCGGGCGACTAAGACGTTTCCATGCTACAATTAACCATGTTAACAGAAGCGATATCCACGACAAACTTAACCCTTTCCGGCCCGTTCAACATGATTGTGAAGACATGAATTAACGCTTACAAAAAAATAAATTTAATATTCTTTACAGGCCAACTGTCACAACTGTTATTTTCTTTCGTTTGTGAATTGATTAATTAGATTTCCACATAATTTTTGAACCACGTGTCACAATTGTGCTATTAATTTACTAGATAATCCTAGAACCAAGCATTTTTAAACATGACCTTCATGGTTGAGAATCTAAAATATGATTTCCTAATCCTTGTTAAACCTGTTTTGAAAACAAATTCCGATTTGCACAAGTCTGATTTTATTTAAGGCACCCGCACAATTGTACGGGTGCCTTAAATGAACACATTGCAAATGAATAATATACACTTTATATTCGTTTCTACAAAGTTTTATTGGTTTAGTTATTTAGTATGAATGTTCAAATATAGATAGAACCATACTCGGATTGGAGACAACTATATGAAAATCTAAAACAATTATATTTATTCCACGCCATTTTCAACCCGTACAATTGTGATTGTTGATCGGAAATGTATTTAATGTAACAAATGTGAGGGGTGGACCTTAGTCGTGATGAAAAAATTAAATCAATCGGTTTTAGTCGTTAACATCACAAACGTTACACTTAGTCAATTATTCTTACCGATTTTTTTCTTTTTTGAACCGGAAGAGGTTAGTAGACATCCCATGCTCCTAACTATAGACATCAGGGAAAGAATAATAACGTGTCTCTGCAGCTGATATATTAAAAATTTAAACATGCTGTTAATTCCAGATCAATGGGGTTTAATTTTAGTTGACGTGCTCATATATTGTAGTACTACGAGATTAAATTATGAAAATTCACATTTCATTGGGACTGTAATGAAAACAACAATATCAACAAACGACAAAACGCTTAATAAAATTACTTCATAGAACTGAAGATGAACAAAAAACAATATACAAAGCTGTTGGTGTTGTAACCAAACCATTTGGTATAGGGAACTTAATTTAAATTGTTCATACCTTTGTGTTACGTTTATTTTTGAAGCACTGCCGTCAAATGATAAACATACTTTCAGCATAATTACGGCTATCCAGTGGCTTGTGAATCTGTGGCACTGTACGTGATCTTAACTTATAAGTTCCCAATTCGACTGTAGGGTAATATCGCAAATATAGTAAAACTTCTGATCACTAAAATTCCGGTAATAAATGCGAGATTGTTTAGAGCAACGAGACCAATCATTAACATCTCGTTGAAAAAATATTACTTTGTGGTTTTTGCAGGTCCGTCAAAGGCACCCATATTTTTGTAGATAACCTATCTGGTTTTAAGGTGCAATGATGCTGTAAATAGGAATATTACTTCTCTGCCTTATCCACCAATTTCATGTGATCTAATTGTTCATATTAAAGCATAAATTGGTGAAAATTGAACGATGTCACTAATGATGGATCATTTGCAAAGTGTAATCTCTCTCTTTAGTGATTCTGATCTAGAATTGATCATTCTTATATTTTGATTTGTCTAATTGACTGGATTTTTTCTGTAACATTTTCTTCAAATAAATATCAATGAATCGATTCTAAAAGAGTTTCGCAAAGGCCGTCGTGATGATTTATGGCAGCCACACGTCTATACGAGCAAAGTAATTCCGAGGTCACAAATGATCTGCAAATCAAGCTTTTCTTGTACATTAGGTTATATTTTTAAAGAACAATTAATAGCTGCATGTATTTCAAGTTGTGCATTTCAATTATATTCAATTATTCAAAACCAACCGCTAGCTACTGCAGCTACGTCAGAAAAAAAATCCGGTGACATGGGGGCACCATAGACCTAAAATACACGCAATATTCTAGAAAATCTTATTGTATTTCATATAGTGTCAAGGTATACTTACAGCGACCACTACAACGAGAAGAACTATTAAAACGTTAAATTTCATCGTAACTTTTTTTCACTTACAAACTTATAGCTTGATATGAACTGAATAATTTACTAATGAATTTTGCAGAGTTTATATACCGAATTTCTTATTTACCTACAATGTGCTGTATTTACAAATTTGAAACAAAATTTAAATAAATTTACTTAATTTGTTTGAAGATGGTCTGTTTGTATTTATTTTTACTCTTGCTTCTATTTATTCTAATATTTTGGATTATTTTTGCATTTGTTCAAATATTTTCAAAACATTTTTATAACTGCAGATGGAAATTCTTTCATTACTCATCATCTCGTAAACTTCTATTCTCGAACAAAGTCTTTTAGTTTTAAAAATCTTTATTGATGTTAGATGTACGTGGCTAAATTGGAACTTATGCTACAATATTCAGCTTACCTTCAGATGTTAACCAACCTTGGAAAATTATGAAATGCTTCGTGTAAGTTGCGCCAAAAGTTCGAGGAGTACAAATAATTTCAGAAATCTAATGATTGAAGTTTTAGTGATTAACATAAAAATATTATTGAAAATATAGGACCATTGCTACTTGGGAAAAGTGAGTGTTTAATATTGAACCTTTGCACGAACATTTAGAATTATTTGGTGGTTTAAGTTGTATTTGCATGATCATGCGACAAAACTTGAATATAAAAATCGTTCAGAATATGTTTCACCAAAGCTTACGAAACAAATAGTTTGCAACAGGGAAGATCAGACAAGGAAAATGAAAAGCATATTTCACAAAATTAAACAATTAAAATATTCTTTAGATTTAAAAACTCTTTTACCAGAACTCAATGGCAATCAATAGTAATTGCGGAAAAATTTCTCCGGTGGGACCTGGGATCATTTATTTATTTTCGTGAAGTACGTAATACATTTTTACTTAACCCACAAAAACAAAAATTTGGACAAATTTCAAACATATTATTGTATATTTCACGCTTCTGTACAAATTGGTGGGGTTCATCCTCAATCCTAACAAAACAAATTTAATGCAGCATTTCGCAACATTGCTTGTATTAACGATTCTACAGGAGGACCTACTCCCTCTCATACTATTCATACTACTTAAGTTAGCCGAAAGGTCAAAAATATCGATAATGCAGATAGTGCCTTCGCTTTCCCAGCCGATAGTAAACCACATGGACAATATTGATTGATTTTCGTAGCCGAAAGATATCAGCCGATTGTTTCAACTCAATAAATAAACAAATATACACACACACACACTCACACACACACACACACACACACACACACACACACACACACACACACACAGACACATATATATATATATATATATATATATATATATATATATATATATATATATATATATATATATATATATATATATATATATATATATATATATGTGGGATACCCTGTATCTAATTAATATTGCTTATTGTATTGTATTACTGTTTACTATTACAAGTATTGTAGACGAATACCCATAATTCGATCGTATGATTTTATGCTGTACTCTGTACTGTTATTATTTTTGTAATTGAAATAAAATGATTATTCAAAAAATCAGTCTGCGGTGATAATCCAAAAAATAAAGAGCCGAAGAAAAGCAAAACTTAATTCCGCGTTTCATTCTTACGACGATTAAAAGTAAAATTCTACATATATATATATGTATATGTATATTTATATATATATATATGTATATATATATATACATGAGCCTGAAGCACCTTATAGTATAGGTATTGGGCGCTCAAAATAAAATACAAAAAAAAGGATATCCCAAGTAAGTGCCTAAGATATCTCATTTTTTTAAAGTACATTTTTCCAGAGCTTAATTTTTATGTTAATCACTAAAACTTCAATCATTAGATTTCTGAAATTATTTGTACTCAGCGAGATTTTCGAGCAACATCCATCGAAGCATTTCCTAATTTTCCAAGTTTGGTTAACATCTGAAAGTAAGCTGAATCTTGTAGCATAAGTTCCAATTTAGCCACGTACATCTAACATCAATAAAGATTTAGAAAATAAAAATTTTGCACGAGAATAGAAGTTTAAGAGATGATGAGTAATGAAAGAATTTCCATCTGCAGTTTTAAACCTGTTTTGAAAATATTTAAACAAATGCAAAAATAATCCAAAATATTAGAATAAATTAAAGTAAGAGTAAAAATAAATACAAACAGACCATCTTCAAACAAAACAGCAAATTTATTTTAATTTTGTTTCAAATTTGTAAATACAGCACATTGTAGGTAAATAAGAAATTCGGTATATAAACTCAGCAAAATTCATTAGTAAATTATTCAGTTCATATCTAGCTATCAGTTTGTAAGTGAAAAAAAAGTTACGATGAAATTTGCCGTTTTAATAGTTCTTCTCGTTGGAGTGGTCGCTGTAAGTATACCTTGACACTATATGAAATACAATAAGATTTTCTAGAATATTTCGTGTATTTTAGGTCTATGGTGCCCCCATGTCACCGGATTTTTTTTATGACGTAACTGCAGCAGCTGTATCAGCATTACAAGCGATTGGTTAATTTGAATAATTGAATATAATTGAAATGCACAACTTGAAATACGTTCAGCTATTAATTGTCCATTTAAAAATATGCTTTAATTATATTCAAAATAGTATTTGTTCTCCTTGATACGAATAAAATTTAATAAATAATATTTTAACTAAACCGTTGCACTATGTGACTTAAAATAATGTGATTTTGGGAAATATCCTCCATCGGGTCGGGTCGCATGTAAATAAATGTATGAGAAAAGCCTAATACTCTGTTCGTATAGGTGCCTGGGTGGCCACAAATCATCAAGACGGCTGATCCGAAATTCTCTGAGAATCGACTCGTTGATTTTAATTTTTTTTACAGCAAAACGTTACAGAAAAAATAAAATTTTCAAAACAGTCGTTGTTGATACAACAATGCAAACCGTCTTGCGCGAATACTGTAATTTAATGGCAACGGATAAAATTTCTCCACGATAAGAAAAGTTATTTGAATAAAATGTAGAAGAATGATCAACTCGGTTTTCAGATTATATTTTGCAAATGATCCATCACAAGGTCCACCGATGACAAGATTTCAAGAACAATTTTCATGTCGTCCACGTAAATAGTGAAGTAGTGACTACACTACAATATTCTTCATGTGGTAAGTTTCAGATTAACCAAATCAGTAGATTTGGCGGAAAAAACCTCCACCTTTAAGAGATTGTTGTGTGAGAGATCCTGAAAAACGCTTTACTAAAGTCGGTTGGAATCAGTTGGAATAAATAAAGTAGAGAACGACTTCTTGAAAAAGAGCAGAAGCACAGTATCGTAATCGATAGCAATAGAAATCAAGGATGTTTGTGCACAGTCCTTCTTAAATTTAAAGTAGTCTGTAACGCATGTAGAGAACGCGTATGACTAAAATAGTTTGCGAACAGGTTAGTAATGGTTTTAGGATCATAGTCATCTTACTATAAAGAATCATGTACGGCCATTATAAAATTGCTTGGACAAATTCAAGAAAACATTAAAATTTTTTTTATTAATTTTTGCTTGTTTTGCGATTGTGCAGTAAAATAGCGCAAACAAATCTCAAGGAATTTTTGCGAGTTACGCGAGCTTTACTTTGTTTATAGAAAATATTATTTCAGCCAGGTTTTCGGCTAGCAAATTGTTCGCTTGTTCGCTCGAGCATCTATCTTAGGGTAAATAAAAAAATTAGGTATGAATGATTTCATTGCAAATCCAAGTATATCGATTGTTAGAAATCAAAAGTGTAAAAGAAAAGTTATTTGTGTTTATAGGGAATATGTGCATACAGATTTTCTTTGAAAATTGCGACTCAATGGTTGAGAGTATTGTTGTTGCTTCAGAAGCGCACTAGATATACCAGTAAATATTAAATTTACTTGTTATTGAAAATTCGTTTCAGTCAAAGTTTTCGTCAAAATCAACACTTTCGTGTTGGTGGCGATGATACTTATACGATATTTAAATTTGCTACTGTACATATATGCATGGAGCATTTTTTCGAATCGTCTGTTGTTAGGATGAAGGGCCTCGTGAAGTTCGGGTAAGTCAGTGTCTATGGTTCTATTTAACGTTTCGAATTTTTTGATATATTCTGAATCTTTTAGATCCAATGAGGTTTCATTTATCATCTTCGATGATAACCAGAAAACTCAGAAACTGTTTCAGATTTCTCTCTGATTCTTGAGTAACGGCCAAACTAATATTTTCGGTATACTTTGTCTTTATTGGGTTTCACTCCTTGTTGCACGTCTTTTATAAGTATGTGCCCCAAAAATTCGGCCTCCCTCTTCGAGAACGGAATCTCAAATATTCTGGGCGGTTTCTCTCTTAATACTGTAATTTAAAATTTCGCGCGGAAAACCATTCGTCGAAATATCTTTTTCCCTATGTTGGTATGACTGTCAGTGACATCTGTGACAAATGTCACATCAAAATAATCATTAATGTTTAGTATACGGTTGTCTTTCTGAAGTACAAAAAGTGTATTCGGCGATTTTTACAATGAGTGAAATTATTCAACAAAGAAGATTCATTAAATTTTGTGTGTGGTATCAATTTTGGGGTGCCGAAAAGTTCAGAATGTTGCAAAAGGCCTTCGGTGATAATTGTATGTCGCGAGCAAGTATTTTTGATTGGTACAAATTGTTTAAAGAGGGTCGAGAACGTGTTGACGACGAACCACGTCTAGGACCGCCATCAACATCAACTGATGATCTCACACGTTAATGAAATCGGGGAATTGGTGCTCGAGAATCGACGATTAACAGTCAGAGACCTTACTGGCATCGTTTCAAATATCGGAAGGATCAGTGAAAACCATTTTGAAAGATCATTTGGGCCTAAGAAAAGTGAAAGCACGATTGGTTCCAAAATCACTCATTTTTTGGAAAAACAGAGTCGCTTTGACGTCTGTAAAACAATGCTTTCCGACTACCAGGATGTCTTGAAACGTATAATGACTGGCGATGAGTCTTGATCTATGCTTACGATTCGGAAACACGATCAATCGGCCGAATATCGTGCCAAAGGTGAGGCCGAAGCCGAAAAAACTTTGGCCTGGTTTTTCGCAAGTCAAAAATCAAGGTGATGTTGACAGTTTTCTTCGATTATCGAGGTGTGGTGCTCTCCGAATTCCTTCCGACCGGCCAAACTGTCAACAAGGAATACTATTTGAGTGTTATGCGTCGTTTTCGCGAAGCTATTCGTAAAAAGAGGCCGGAATTATGGGTCGACTACTCTGGGGTTTTGCACCACGATAATGCACCTTCTCATACTGCATTGGTTTTACGTGATTTTTTCGCCAAAAATTCCACCCATATCATTCCGCAACCACCGTATTCGCCTGATTTAGCTCCGTGTGACTTCTGGCTGTTCAGTAAACTCAAACGACCGCTCCGGGGAAACCGTTTTGAGTCAATTGAAGACATTAAACGTGAATTGCTACGCGCATTGGAGGCTATTCCGGAAATTGACTTTAACAACTGTTTCGAGGATTGGAAAAAACGTTGGCACAAGTGTATTGAGGCCGGGGGCGATTATTTTGAGAGGGACGAAATAGATTTGGAGAAATAAATAAAGAATTTTAAAATTATGAACAAAGTCTTACTGTTTTTTGCCCACAGTATTATAATAATTTACTCTTAAAAAATTCGCGGATCCACCTTGTAAATAGGTGTTTATGTCTAATTTATGTGCACTGTTTTACACTTTCACAATCACAACACTAGCTAGACGGTTACGCCAATTATGTGTTCAATACTAACGTAAGCTCAAAAAATTTATTTATTTTAGGCTCAAACGAGTTACAAGGTATTGCTAAAAAAGGGTTGTCGAGCACAAAGAAACGATTGCAATGGATACTTATTTCGGCAATTGTTTAGAAGGCTGCTTGGTTGAGTCCGCGTTATACTTTTAATCTATTTTTCCGAGCTCACACAGCTCAAGAAAATCAATTGTGATTGATCAGAAATCAATTATGAAAAGGTTTATATTTCGGGAAAAGTAGTCGTCCGGTGCAGCCTGCGTTTGATTTTTGAGTTATTTGTTTAGAGAATGCGTCCTCCTATGAGACCGTTAATAAGCGCCACAAAAATTCAATTGGGTAAGGAATTACCGCGAATTGCAATTTGATGCCAACGGTTAAACATTGTCCACGATAAGAAACGTTATTTGCGAAAATGCATAATACCGATCAATTCAAGGTGATAATCACTAACAAGTTGTGTGAGAAGAATGTGGAAACATTACATGAGCAGATTACATTTTGCAAACGATCCGTCATTACTGCGCGCGGTTCGGCATACGGCGCGTTAAAGTGAATTTTGAACAAAGAAAACAAATTGAATCAAAACGCTGACATCGTTCAATTTTCACCAATTTATGCTTGGATATGAACAATTAGTTCAAGGAATTAGTCGATAATGCTATTTACCGCACTATTGCATCTTAAAACAGGCTACTCTTTCAACGAAATGTTGATGAAAGGCCTCGTTGCTCTAACCGATCTCGTTTTTATTACCTCATCATCCTAGTCGTGATCAGAAGTTTTACTATATATATTTACGATATTACCCTGCAACCGAATTGGGAACTTATAACTAAAGAAACGTTACGTACAGTGCCACAGCTTCACGAATCACTGGATATTTCTAATTATGGATATTGCATATCCTTTTAAAAATCCATTTCTCCTATTATGTTGATTTTGGGGATGATTCTATAGAAATGGTGTTCCAACCATTCCAGTTTATTATCAAACGTACCAAAGCCTTTTTATCATTTGACGGTGGTACATCAAAAATAATCGTAAAACATTAGCATGAAAAGTTCAAATTCATTTCCCTATCCAAATGGTTTGGTTACAACCCGTTTTATTTTGATTTTTGTTTATTTTCAGTTCTATGAAATATTTTGTCAAGCGTTTTGCTATTTGTTGTTGTTGTTGTTTTTTTTCATTACAGTCCCAATGAGATTGAATTTTTGCAAAGTAATCTCGTAGTACAAAAGTATGTGGTGAAGAGAGACATTAAAAATTTGTTACCTTTTTCTCCAATTAAGAGCATACAACGTGTCTACTATATCTCCCCCTTATGAGCGTGGATCGTTTCCACGGAACAGCTGGTCGATTTTTTCCTTGTGGGTTCAACTCCAGTTATCTTTCGGACATTCCATACGGTGACTTCCTCAGCATGTGGCTAGTCCAATTCTACTTTCGCTTTATTATATGAATCGCAATGATTAATTTGCTCAGAAGCACTTCAGTATTCTCCTAAGACATTTATTTACAAACACCTGTGGCATATTGCTGATCTTCTGTGTATTCTTCCAGGTTCTTCAGTCGTACGCGAACTCTGATTTCACACGAGAATTAAACATTCTTAGCTGGGTGTGTTGTGGCATAGGATGGATGTGTTGCAGACTTTGTGTTACATGTTTTATGTCTCGACAAACACTTTTAATAAATTTTCAAAACTATATCAATTGTTTAAATAACTTTTTCCAACAAATTTCGAGTGGGATTTTCCGACAAACTCTACGATACTGGTGTTTTTTTTCGTAAATATGCTGATGTGAAAACTAAATTAGGGAACCTAGCATATAAGAAAAAAAAATTATTTAAAATACATATTTCTAAAATTGTATTGTCTCTTTCTAGGTAAGTTTAATCATCTTTTGGTTAATAATTCAAAAATCTGAATGTGCTGTAAGTATTTTGAATACTAAATACGAAACATAAGGTGCGAAGTAGTAATCAAAGCCAAGTTAATTAACGAAATAGACTACAAACATTTAAAAAAATGTGGGAAATTCGGTGGCACAGTATTTCGAATCATGTACTCGTATATTGTGCTGACTTTGGTCCAACTAAAAAAATGTGAAGTTCAATTCAACTATAAATATTTTGTTCACTGATCTGACATGCATTTCTTTCGCGCATAAATTAAATAACCGTTAACACTGATTTATGTTACATTATACGTTAACGATGGTACGTAGATTGTAAAAATTCAAAACGCTTTAATTTTCGCAAAGTCAATTTTGCCATATTTAATGAGCCATATTTACTGATTTCGTGTAATTTTAAATCACAATGAAATTGAGATTGAAACTGCCAAACTGTTCTCTGCTGTTATATGACAGATGGCAAATGTTTTAAAATAGTGTCATGACACGGTCCCTCCGTGCTTAATGCTTTTTATGATTTTTTTCAATTTGTCTTATGCACATTATTATGGCTGCATGGCTCTTATGCTATCCGGGATTATATAATTCCCTTCCACATTGCAGTACGATGATTATTCTTCCAATGATCTAAAAATCATTCCTAACCCATTCGTAATCTCTTCTATTCAAGAGTTTGTTACGAAATTGGTTTCGACATGAGTCGGTTGCGAAAACCGAAAACTAATGTCTTTCGTTAGTGAATCATATCAACCATCCAGAGCTTCGGTGTTGTCCTTGTTTTGCCGGCTAAGGCAAGGGATTGTCATGGGACTTACGAAGTTCGATTGGCGCTTGCTGAAACCACCAACAAATAGAAGAAAGGGAAAGATATAGAGGGAATGACACAGACTATCTTACCTGCTCAAAGCAAATCGAATCGCTTTAACTATTCATCTCTTAAGTTAAAATAAGAAAATATTGGAAAATGTTGAAATGGATTCATGTAACTCATTTCCAACTTAAAAATCTAAAAATGTTTTAGTAACAACAAACACTATCAGAATTAATTTAACTAAGTTTTAATTTTGATTTAGTTTACGTTTAATTTTCAATTGCTTTGATATTTAATTAATTTGAATTTAATCTTATAGAATTTTTGTTTAATTTAATTCTAGTTTAGTATTAATTTAATTTTATCTAATTGTTTGAAATTTAATTTTTGTTTAATTTGGCGAAACCCAATTGAAAGCAATAAACAAAATTTAAATTATTGTATGTCAACACATTAATTTAATTAATTGCGCAAAAACAAGAAATTAAAAATCACACGCCAGCCGTTGCGATAGTACGCCTCTGATCATCGTTACTATATCATTTGTATTATACGGTGGGATATTGTTACAGTTCTCATTGACCGAAACAATTCGTTATGGATTGTAATAATACATGGTATATTTCTCCAGTTGATGACATGCATAAAATTGTTTGTAAAGCGCGACCTGATTCCGGAGACTAACAACTCGAGTTACATCATTGACCATGAACAACTGAAATAAGCGAAATACAAGCGAAATAACCGTAGTTGCAAATTTAGCTCGTTTTATGATCTTCGACACGGTATAAACAAAAAAAAAACAATATTGTAGCGTGCAATTGAAATACCTGAAGATCAGCCGATGGACCATGATGTTGATTTCTGGTTTCTCACAATTTTTTCAGAAGTAATTATGTTTTAGATTTAATTATTTAAACACTGGTTCACAAAATCTGTTACTTTCTCCATAAATTTATTTTGAAACAGTTTATTAAAAATTTTGGGCACAGAGTATTGATAACACTTTCGCGCACAATTTTATTGTGATGTCGTATAAACGTTGCGGAACCTTTTTTTATATTAATTTTGGCACTCACAACGCAGTATTAACACGAATAAGGATTCGGAACACAAATTAAAGGAGAACTTCGTGGTTACTCTACTTTATTTCATAAATAATTATTAAGCGTCTTGTAGAACTATGCATCACTGAGAGAAAAAACGAAATTTAAAATTAAATATAAAATTTTTAATTCAAAAATACTGTTTCATCAGTAAGAACAGGCAAAACATTTTATAACTAAAACCACCTCTATTTAAATTGAAACGAAACCTTTTAAATTTGAATCTATATATTAAAAAAATAGATGTAACAGACATGTTTTAGTTTCAAATTGTAGCGCAAATTTTATACAATTCATTTTGGTTAATTTTTTTTCAAAATATTTGTCAACATGGATAGAACAGCTGTTTTCTCAAAAATATGCAAAACAACATTACACAAAGAGTCATATTAATATTGAAACGGAAACAATGAAGCCAAATATGTGTTTTCTCAAAATATATTATTTTTGCAGTTGAAATTTGTAACATGCTAGCCGAACTACCCAGAGCTGTAATTTAATAAGGCCGGCTTATACCAATAAAAAACTCAATTCCGGCCATATGACTTATTATCAATAACATTTATTAGCAAAACTTTATAAAAACTTTTTATAAACTCCTCTTTACTTGGATAAGTTTGGTTTGTTTCGGTTGTTTATTGTTTTGTTGTTTGTTTGGTTGTAACCATGTGTTTGGCGGCGACTTCTCGAAATAAAACGGAAAAACTACGAAAAAAAACAAACGGTTAGTTCCAGTTATACGTGTGTAGTGTAGGTGGCATCGTGATTCCCAGCCTTCAGGCTATGTATACGTAAACATGTTGGGCGCCACTCTGGCAAGCCAGAGAGCCTGCTAGCCCGTATGTGGATGCCCATGCTTGTTCAGTCGAGAGATAAACCAGTTTGCTACCCACGGGTGGAAAAGAAGCTGCACGTCGTCCGATTGCTATCGGTCCTTCACAGCATCTCCTCCACTGTTCACTCGCGCTCGATCACTCGTTCACTCGTATTAATATTCTGGCCGATGAACACTCGACACAACGATGTCATATGATAAATGAGAATCAAACGCCCTTTAAAAATTGGATGTAAATCAATTATTTATTTTTGTGATGGCGGTCATCAATTTCGGTGCGCTGTATTTTCTTTATTTCACCCTAAACCAAAATTTTGATTGTTCAGCTTGTACGTACGACAGCCCGGTTTTTCCACTCTTTCCAAAATATTTCCCAAATTCTTTGTTAAGGTTGGTAATCTTAATTTTCGGCTCTGATTAATTTCCACGCATACAGCACAACACACATCCAAACACCAAAAATGACACTTCACGTTTTCTTCTTTTGTCAACAACACCAAACCATCCAAAATACAGAAAAAACCTCACTATTCACCTCGTCATTCGCCTTATATACTTCTCCGTTTTGCCTGTTTGTGGTATTGTGTTATACTAGTTCGCTACTATCTCTTTTCCACATCGTTTTTTGTTGTTTATGCACTCGCATCAAATGATATTACGAACCTAACAACAGCCGGCAAATACCATGGTTGAAGTACTGGGAAATAGGTTTGGGGAATTGTTCAAAGGGGAATTTTGGATTGGTATGTAAGTAACCAATGAGTCTCTCTTTCCAGAACTTACCAAGCTATTATGAAACCCCATGAATACAACCAATAGGTACAACCAACCCGGTTGAACCAAGTTTATCCCAAAACACCCGTTTACAAATTAAAATGAAAAAGAAACGGCGATAATTTGTGAAGCACACTATTGTATTTAAACGAACATTGTAAACCCCTGTATAATATCTATTACTATTTTTCCATAAATTCATTTCATCTGTCAAATTGATCTTCATCACCACATTGACAACACAATTCCAACAACAAAACAGCTGTACATAATAATACATTAAAAGATATAAAAGATTGAAATGATTGAAAAATGTGTAAGAAAAATTTAAAAGTAAATCAAAATTAATAATTTGTATTTTAATTAAGTAACTAGGTGATTGCTTTGTCTTACTGTAAACAAAGGTGATAACATACGAGTGTTCGTCTTTTTTAAGAAAATTTTTGTTATTTTTGGTCCAGAAGAACATCACGAAAAAGGTGTGCTTTGTGCAATGTCAATTGCTGCTAACATAAAGTTGATGATAATCATTCACCAACCTCAAACCCAACTTCATTGTTGTTTACACTTCTTGAGGAAATCGATTTTAGCTGCTTGATCACAAAACACTATTTTAAGAAACTGCGACGGAGTAGTTTTAACGTTTTTATTTTTACTGGACATGCTAATCAATGTACTTTCCTTTACTCTGCCCGTGTAAATGTTCATTCCAAAAATAGTGAGAACATCATCAACTAATTGTGTCGGTGCTGCAGTGTTATTAGGTATTCCGGATATAATCAAATTATTTTTACATTTGCTATACCTATCAGCATCCAATTCAATTTCCAGCTTAGATAATTTTGGTTAATTTTATCGCTCAATACATTGCTCTTGTCTTGCAGCTCTCTCACATTACATTCAGTTTTAGTGATTCTACCTTCCAACTTAACTTGAGCCTCCTGCATTTCGTCAAATATTTTACCAATATTACTGACTATATTTAACACTTCCTGAAGTTGAGTTGCAAGCGATGTGATTATGTCTTATATCGCATTGCTATTAATCGCACCAGCCATTGCTGTACCCATAGTTTCAGCCAACACAACAGAAGTACTAACTACTGGAATAGAGGTTGCTGTTTGTAACCACCCGATTATGACACAAATCACTGCAAAACCATTTCGGAGAACTTGCAAGCCGAGTTATGTGCTGCCCTGTATATATTTTTACATTGGGGATGGAATTTTTTTACGCAGCTATCATATTTAAAAAAGTCTTGTTGCGTTGTAATGTTTGCTTGACACTCATCACAATTAAAGCTGTCCGATATTTTTTGACGTACTTGCATACTGATGTACGGCATTATACATTTCTGTTTTTTTACACGTAGCACTATCAAAATTAGAAACTTTTTATATCAAAATCAAGAACTAAGTTTACTGAATAAGCTTGCAATATTAAAAAGAATTCAAAAAAAGGGTTTTATTTATTTTTAAATATTTTTATTAGACTGCTTTTGTATAACGTTTATTTCCGACTTTTGCGCCTTTATCTATAGTGAGTGTCTAATATTAAAACCTGTGCAATACAGTTTGAAAATATAACCCCAAGTGTGCCACACTGATTAACATGCGGCATGGTTTTTGACAAAATTTTGGTGTTTCGGTATATTGAAAATTCATTAAACGCTCCGGCGCTCCAGATAAGCGACGCATCCCATTAATGCCACTATGACCATTTGATAGGCCATACTTTTGTAGAACTTTGGTTGAAATGTGGAAAAAGTTTGAAAAACATGCGGATTTAGTCCAGATAAACGACCTACGCACTAATTTCGATCAAAGTTGTTTGAGCTGAGAAAAATATCAAACAAGTAACCCGGGCTCATCCGAGGACCTATTGAACCGCCAATTCAAATTTTTCTTAAACCGAGACTCGTCACAATTTATTGCTTGTACTCGAAAACCTCGTTTAGTATTTTACATGTCAATCATTAAGGCCAGTCCCGAAAAATAACCCCGCATGTTCGTTAGAATCTTGGTCTATCAAATGACCATAGCAGACACATTATGGTCTATCAAATGACCATAGTGGCAATAATGAGATACGATATGATATTAATATGACTACATATTTATGTTTAATGTTACGAAAACGGATCTCATGAAATTGCTGAGAAAGAGTTGTAGAGTACCAGGAACCACATGAAATGGGTCTTTATTTTGTAAAAATTCGTTTGTTTGTTGAGTGCGCGTTACACTTTTAATCTATTTTTTTGAGCTTAAACAGTTTTGACGAAAATTGGAGAAAGAATGTGTTTGAGTAGTTTAGGTGCCCAACGGTAGGGCTCGAGTTACATTTGTTCTAATCGACCTGACTTTAGTTATGATGAGGGGGATTTTTGAGTGATAGAAACCAGTTGCGAAGAGTTCATATTGCCGGGCAAATTCATTTAAGTGTAGTCCTTCGGTGGCCACGTTCGTGTTTTGGTTTTTTTTTGTTCGAGTGATTTTGATAAAAATTGTTCAGAGGGAGTAAGTCCTCCTGTGGGGCCGTTAATATAAGCACAATTTTGAAAATGATGCATTAAATTTAGTTTTTTTAGGATTAAGGGCAATCTCAACGCATTTGTACAGGAAACGTGAAATAATATGTCCTAATTTTTTGTTGTTGTAGTTTAAGGAAAAAATTATTACAAACTTCACGAAAATTACTAAATGATCGTAGGTTCCACTCCCATTCGGAATAGAACTTCATGCGTAAGCTTTTCCACAAATTAAGAATTCTTACAAAATTTAGTGAACATGTGTGTACCGGAAGTTGTGGTTTTCTTATTAGCGTACAAATAAAAAATTTAATTTAACAAGGGTTGATGAAGTTTGTTTTCTGAAATTTAAGCTAGAATAATGATTTTTTGTTTAAACCATATGATTACCAAAATTCCGGTAAGTTAAATTTTTTGCATTGTTATATTCGAGATCTAGCATTAGATTCGTGGTAAAAGAAGTTTCACGAAGTTAATAATGTGTTTTTATGGAACGGGTAATTCGATTATCATTTTTACGAATCGGGACATTTTAAACCCAACATTCTAGAGCCACTTTTAAGATGGAGGATACCTCTCCTCTCGTCCATATATTTCATCAGTTTTAACATTAATCGATATATCTCAATAGTAATTACGACTTTGTCAAAAAAAATTGTTAATAAAAATATAAGGACTAGACTAAGTGGTAAGATAAATTGTCGTAGTCGTATCCATTATCTTCATAACAAGATGTAACTCTAACGCTTAGTTAAATTTGAATGTGTACCTGTTTTTTTTTTTTTTTTTTTTTTTTTTTTTTTTTTATTTATTTGGCACTAGCTCCAAAAATTTGGTGCCATATGGCCCAGTTTCAAAATTTACAAATTTTTACATTTTTTACCATAATAATAATAATTTAATTTTAATTTCTTTTCATACACCTAGCACACATCGATCCCCTTTCACACTTCTATCTGATTTGTTCTAATAAATTCATACATATTCTTATATACGTTCATTCCCATTCGTAATAATTCAGTCAAACTACTTGCACTCAATAGAACATCGAACATTTGTCTGCTCTGGTTAAATGCAGAACATTTCAGAATCAAATGTTCGATGTCCTCCACAACCAAACAGCTTTCACATAATTCACACACAACCAAATTACGTTTCTTCAAACATTCTTTCCAATTTCCATGATTCAATCTCACTCGTTCCATAGTTCGTAACATTCTAGTATCTCCTTTGAGCACCTTAAAGAACGGTTGCCTCAAAGGAGACCTAACCAACTCAAAGTACTTCTTACCTTTCACCTGACATTTTTCAACAAACTCTCTCTCCCATTTTCTCCACAGATTCATCTGAAACATGCGAAGTACGTCTCTGGCATCCATGAATTCATATTCGTTTACATCCTCAATCAAACAACCCCGTTTCGCAAGCATATCGGCTCTTTCATTACCTTCAATCTGTAGGTGTGAAGGTATCCATTGAAGGATGACCTCCCTCCCATAAGATTGAAGATACTTATATAGCATTTCTACATACACATTGCCATGAGTTCCCCCACCCTTACTAATTAATTCCAACCCACTCCGGGAGTCAGAGAATAACACTATTCTCCTTCTCCCTTGTGTCATTGCCAACTTGATCCCTTCCATAATCGCTATCAATTCTGCATTCATTATACAGATACTGTCATGCACTCTTACCATTTTCTCTTTCCTCATTGAAGGAATATAAATTCCCACACCTACGCGATCAACATTTACACTAGCATCTGTATACACTTCCACATGTGCAACATAATTCATTCGCATTTTGCAAAATTCGCTCTTAACCGATAACTCATTCATCATTGCTTTTGTTGTGTCACCAAACTTCAACCGCACTATTAGATTGCTCGGAGGGACTTTCGGATTTGCCGGACGAATCTTGGAGAATATGTTAATATTTTCCAAGATTACCAGCGATCTTATTGTCTTTTTGTAAACCGTCCCTCTTTGCAATCTCTCTTTCATTTCATTCACTAATTTATTGTCCTTAGTTAACATTCGCACAGTCTCTCGCACGGTGATCCATTCCCTCTTAAAATTAAGAGGCGAATCACCCAATTCAGACCACAGAGTGTGTATTGGTGTCGAATTGATCGCTCCCAATACCACTCTAGCACACGCATTCTCCACAAGCATCAACTTTTTAAACCCAACCTTGGACCCATCACCATATATACTCATTCCATACGCAATATTAGTTGACACTAGCACCTTTCGTAACATATCAGTCACATCCGGATGAGCTCCCCTTTTCCGTTTGCTCACTCTTTTATTCATGTTCAATTCACTCTTACAATTGTCGGCCAATTTTTCCATATGCACTTTGAAACTCATTCGTCTGTCAATCCAGATTCCCAAATACCTAGTCAATTTCACACACTCAATTCTCTCATTATATATTCGCACATCAACCATCCGATTCGTTCTAAAAGCCATACTACAACATTTACTCGAATTTACTCTCAAATTCAGTTCACTCAAACATTCGGTTACCTGATTCACACATTCTTGAGCCCGACTCAAGGCCTCCCCGATGGTACTCCCCTTACCCATCAGGACAAAGTCATCTGCAAATTGCAAAATGACTTTGCCCGAGGAGTTACACCTATGTATCGAGCTCGTATACAGGTTGAAGAGAGTCGGTGAGATTTTACTGCCTTGGGGGAGGCCGATAGTCACCGCTCCTTCCAACCTATACCCTCTACCACATAAAACTAACTTTCTCTCATTCATGAACTCATACACCCATTTGCAAATTTTCCAAGGAAACCCCAAGTCCATAAGGATTTGATAATGTTTCCCTGGAACCACGTAATCATATGCCCTTTCTATATCCAAAAATACCGCCACAATATACTTATTTTCCTTTTGTACTTCCCACACAAACTTTTCTACACACTCATTAGCAGAGTGGTTGTGACGAAACCCAAAGGTGGTTTCCGGCAACAAATTTCCCTCATTCACAAATTTATCTATACGACCTTTCATCATACCATTCACAATTTTAACAAATACATTCAACATACATATTCCCCTGTAATTTGTTGCCAGATTCCTATCCCGATCCCTTTTAGGAATAGGTACCACTCTGCTTTCCTTCCATTTTTCCGGTATCTGAATACTCATCCATACTTGATTGAGAATTCGAAGCAAGGCCGCCTTGGCTTCGAATTCTAATCTACTAATCATTTTATAACTCACTCTGTTGGTTCCGGGGGTAGTAGATTTGGATGTTTCTAAAACCCCTCGGAACTCTTCCCATTCAAACTCCTTACACATATCGTTCATAAATTCATTTTCATTATCAGGTAGCAAAACTTCATACCTATCACTCAAATTGTTACGTACGTCCGTAATCATTTGTAAAAAGACACCTCCATTCTCTCTGTCATCTAACACTGCATTTCTGCCTTGCGCTCTATATCCTCTCACTCTATTAAATTTATCCCATACATCCTTAGTTGTGATTCTATGTGTCATTTTTGATACATAGTCCCGCCAACTTTTCCTTTTCGCTCTACGGATAGCCTTTTTCAATTTTGCATTCATTCTTCCATAATTTATTCTGCATTCATGACATATACACCTACTGAACTCTCTCAATGCTATCCGTTTCCTTTCATACCAATACTGGATTTCATTGTTCCACCAACCATTCACCTTGTATTCATTCCCACTGATATTTATAGTGCACATTTCATTCGCTCTCTCTATTTCATCCTCAAGTTGGTTAACCTCATTTACTTCTTTCATTGTGAGAATCCCATTCATACGTTCGACCCATTTCTTACCATTCATAATGACCTTACGGTCTATGTCAACATTTATACCACCTAAGCATGCCCTGATCAAATAATGATCACTACCCAAATTCTCATCTGTGACATTCCAATTGACTTGGCCCGCCAGCCCGCTAGATATTAAAGTTAAATCTATCGCGCTGGCTGTCGATCCCACTCTCGGCATTCTAGTCGACCCACCATCATTCAGGACTACGAGATCGGAATCCAGAATGAGGCGGGTCAACCAGTTACCTCTAGCATCAGTTCTTTCACTCCCCCATATTCTCGAATGCGCATTCATATCACCCGCTAGAATCACGTCACTTTTGCCTTCCACCCATTCAAACAAAATTTGAAAATCTCGTTGGCTTCTCTCTCTGTCAGACGTAGACAACACTGGAGTTGCATAGATACTAACAAATAACAAGTTTCTGTCCAGATTCCGAGTTTTGGCCGCGATGACTTCAATGTGCTCGAAGCGCGGTATGTCACAAAGGACCAGGCTGATATTGGCACGTGCCAATATCGCCACGCCGCCCAAGCCATCAGCCCTCGGTCTGGACAGATAATTGTATCCTTTCACCCGAAACGTCTTACCCTCCCGCTCCCAAGTTTCACACAAAATCATCACATTCACATCATTATTGGTCAGATAATTCCGCAACATATCGCCATTGGCATATATACTGCGAATATTTATCTGACCGATTTTCATGCATTCATTGGATCTCAGCATTCGCTCTACCATTCAAAGAAATGAAGAAAGGATAGGGCATTTATAAATGCAAATGCGTTCTCTCTCCTCCTTCCCTCATTCATCATCAATCATACTTACATGGTTATTTCCAAATAGTGTTAATTCTTTTGGAGTTAAATTAGAATGTCTCATTGCTAGCCATGCTTCATTTTTTTTTGATTGTCTCTGTGTCCATTGCTGTATTACAAGTTGTTTGTTGATTTGATTGCGGTTGTTGTTGTAATCTTTCTTGTTGTCGTTGTACTTGCTGTATTTGTTGTTGTAGTTTGTTCGTTTCTAGTAGTTGTTTTAGTTGTTGCGGCTGTTGTTGGTTTTGTTGTTGTTGTACTTGATCTTTTTGTTGCTGTTGTTGTTGTGGTTGGTTTAATTGTGTCTGTTGTTGCCTTGAAGTTGAAATAGTTTTTGGATATAATTGTGGTTTTGTCTGTTCTAGTTGGTTTTCTTTGTTTTGCGGCTTTTGTGGTGTGTTTGGTGGGTTAAAGGATGTTTTTAGTGTATCTGCATATGTTGTCTGGTTAGCTGGTGTGGTGTTTGCATATAATCGAAAATATTTGGCTTTCGCCTCGGGAAATGTACAGTCTATCTACAGTTTTAATTTTCACTATTTCTACTTCTCGTTTATATACTCGACATTCCTTACTGTTGCTGGTGTGTGCCTCTCCACAATTTATGCATTTTAGTGTAGTGCACGGCTGGTTGTGTGGTGTTACTTCACTACATTTATAGCACTTAGGATCACTTGTGCATCTCTTTTTGGTGTGACCAAATTTGTGGCATTCGGTGCACTTCAACGGATTTGGAATGTACAATCGAATGCTTAGTTGTATAAAGCCTGCCCTCACATATTCCGGTAATACTGGTGAATTAAAAGTCAGGATAATTGCTGCTGTGTCCGTTAATTTATTTTCCACCCATTTCTTTATTTTGTATACCTCTATGTCGCCTTGGTCCTTAAGCCCTTCTTTGATTTCCTCCTCAGTTAAACTTTTTAGGTCGTGGCAGAAAATGATACTTTTGGAACTGTTTAATATGGGGTGTTCCGTCACTTTTATTTTGGCCAATTGTCCCAGAGATGTTGCCTTCAGTAATGCATCCGTCGCTGCCTGATTTTTTGTCAGAACCAAGAGTTGTCCAGCTCTCGAACGTTGCGTTTTAATGATACCTTTGGTTATCATATCCAGTGCTTTTTGTATTCCAAAAGGTGAAAAATTTGACAGGTTTTGTCCCTCCTGCTCGTGCTTGATTATTAGATATTTTTCGTTTACTCCATTGCAATCCATTATATCTGCACCGCCACCGAATCCTAATCTCTTTGTTCGCATTTCTTCGATCTTTTTCCTTTTGGAGGGTTGGGTATTATTTCCCAACATCCTCAACGGTGCGAATCTATTTGGGCTTTCAAACATCGCCCCTTTCAAGGGCCGAAGCCCTCCTTTTGCCCACACCTGACTTTATTTACTGTCTAAAAACACGCCGCTTAAATATAAACAAACACTTGTTGTTGTTGCCACCAAATAATAATTCACTTAAAACACTATATATATATGCGTCCACCACCTTTTTAATATTATAAAATTGTTCGTACACCACTATAAAACTATTTTAACTTAATGAAAACCCAAAACCACTTTAATTAACTATTTATTAAATGAAAATAAAATTTTACACCGAGCTGTCAATTTTTATATGTACGCTTGATGCCGACGTAATGGATGTATACCTCTGTTTTATTGTCAAAATCAAAAAAATTAAATTAAATTTTTTCCATTTATACATTTTTTACCATTCAAACCGCTAACTGATGTGCTTCTAAACAAAGTAATCATTGGGATAGAAATAAGAAAGCGAAAGTAAAAAGGAATTGGTCACACTCTGAGGAAGTCACAATTGAACCTTCAAGGAAAAAAGGAAAGTCGGACGACCAGGACGTTTCCACGCTACAATGAAGCATGTTAACAGAAGTGATATCCACGGCAAACTTTGGGTCGAAATCAAAGCAATAGCACCCAACAGAGTTAGATTATCCGGCCTAGCCCTTTCCGGTCCGGTCAACATGATTTGTGAGGGCATGAAGTAACGCTTAAACAAAAAAATAAATTTAATATTCTTTACAGACCAGACCAACTCTCACAATTGTGATTTTCTTTCGTTTGTAAATTGATTAATCAGATTTCCACATACATTTCGAACCTTGTGTTACAATTGTGCTATTAATTTACTAGATAATCCTAGAACCAAGCATTTTTAAACATGACCTTCATGGTTGAGCATCTAAAATATGATTTCCTAACCCTTGTCAAACCTTGTTTTGAAAACAAACTCCGATTTGCACGAGCCTGATTTTATTTAAGGCACCCGTACAATTGTCAGTGTTGGTCTACATATATTAGTTAAAATATTCAAAGACAATAATTATTTTGTTTGTTATTTTACTTTTTATTTATTTTTTATTCAAAATAAAGAAACAATTTACAAGTAAATTAATGGTTTTACAAACAATTTACAAGTAAATTATAGGTTCGAAACAATACACAGTTGGTTACCGTATTAGAGTCAGTCAATATAATACAAAATAAATTCAAAACAAATAACGAAACTTTATAATTTTTTGTCCGTATGAAATTACATAAAACAATTTTTATCCTTGTTGGAACATAAATAGACATTACACTTGGTGCATCTGCAGCGAGTGCGACTTTTACATTCATGAAGTCGACACATTCTTGGAGATTTAAGATCATTCCACACAAGCCAATTGCCATAACCGGCAAGCTTTTTGCCTTTGAATGCTAATGTTGATGATCTACTATATACAATGGACATTGATCAACATCTTCTTCGCTTGATTCGTCGGTCGGCGGTCGTCGTTTTCTATTTGGGTTGGAAATAAGTGTGTCGCTTAGTTCCAGTTTGAAATCTAGTAATTTTAGTTGTTTATTTTTAGGGAAATTTAGGTGGTCGCAGTCTCGTCGATACTCCATCCATGAGTTCACTGTGGCTAGATCGAGCATATGGTGCGCTACCTTTAAAGTCCACTACTTAGTTTTGAGGAATGTCCGATAGTATTCCATTAGCTGGTCACATTGGTTGATTCCGCCCATATACTTATTGTTGTTTGCAATTGCTGCAGGACATTCAACATTAATATATTTTCTTTCTGTCTTTACCCATTGATGTACGATCTCTTTAGGTTTGCTGCTTTCAATTGTAGATATAGCTACTACTGATTTGGTATGTCGCCATTTTACGGCAACGACTTTATGTAACGTATCGTTCAACACCAATTGATCGGCTTCACCACGTTTCATGGACCTATCGCATTTAAATTTAACGCCCTTCAGTCGGTTCAGCATAATTGTGCCTGTTGCTTTATAGCCCATATCTAGTAATTGTTTGAGCAGCGGTACTGTCGTAAAATATCTATATAAAATGCCAGAAAGGATAAATTATAAATCAATGTATATATACGAGTATATGCATATTTTTTGATCGTAAACTTACCTATCGAAATATATAAAACGTCCTTTAGGAATAGATTATGTAAGATACACAATACCTGGGCCCAACCCCAAATTTTTATTACGCAAATAGGTCGTAGCACCTTTATAAATAAAAAAATCTAATACAGGAGCAGAAAAGGTTCCAATCATGAAATTTTTCAAACCTACCGGGCGAGGTTTGTTTTTAACTTTTTGGTTAATAGGACAAAGTCCAGTAAAGGGGATCACCTGCTCATTGACAGAATAGTGGTCAATGTCTCGAGCTATTATAAACATTCACACCTTACTGCATTGATTATCGAATTCACCTTCCATAAAATATCACTTGTATCTTCCTGATCCAAGTCTACAAAATGTAATGCCGATCGTAGGGTTTTAAATCGATTTTTCGACATTTGGAACGATATTTTTTCTAAATTATACCTTTTTTCCAGTACATAATAATACGTGGGTAAGTGATGCAGCCCATTATCATAAACACCCCATACAGAATCCTAATTTCTCGTGCCGGTGTTTTCGATTCTTCTCCTTTCTTCTTAAAATGGTATATAAGTATTTGTATACATAGATGTATTTTCAAAATGCTCGTCATGAAAGTATTTTGCAAAATATTCATTAGGACGTTTTATCTGAATTTCAACCGAGCATGTTTATAATTTTGGTAACTGTTGTTGAACAAAATAACTTGGGCGCCAATTTGAATCGAAAGTTTCTTCAATATTTGCATCGTCTTCATGAATATCATATAGTGGGTCGATTATGTGAAGTGTCGGCCGGTAAGTCGTTTATTTCAGCTGGGTCCAAATCGCTATCATCAGATACATTATCTAGTATGTTTTGTAGCTCTTCTTCGTCTACAAGCCATCGTTCATTCTGAAATGCGACTTCATGAATATTAAATAAAATATTTAGGTTACGTATAATCGCACGCAGAGTAGACCAACACTCACAATGGTGCTAGTTGTTATTTCAGGAAGGTTTTAACCTACAAAATCAATTTTATTTCACAAAATAAAAGTAGCATATAACATATTGATATTTAAATTAATGTTTGGCCAAAACTAAAATTAAATAATTATTTTGTTTCTAATTAAAACTACTTACTTTTGTTACGGTTCCTTTCGCGCTCCATGATGACGCTTTGCAAATGAATAATATACAGTTTATATACGTTTCCACAAAGTTTTATTGGTTTAGTTATTTAGTATGAATGTTCAATTATAGATGGAACCATACACAGATTGGAGACAACTATATGAAAATCTAAAACAATTATATTTATTCCACGCCATTTTCAACCCGTACAATTGTGATGATTGATCGGAAATGTATTTAATGTAACAAATGTGAGAGGTGGACCTTAGTCGTGATGAAAAAATTAAATCAACCGGTTTTAGTCGTTAACATCACAAACGTCACACACGTGGTCAATTATTCTTTCCGATTTTTTTGTTTTTTGAACCGGAAAGGGCTACCCCCAGTAGATACCCCATGCTCCTAACTAGACATCAGGGAAAAAATGATAATGTGTCTCTTCACCTGATATATTAAATAATTAAACAATTATTTAATATAAAAGAATCAATGGGGTCTAATTTTAGTTAACGTGCTCATATATTGTAGTACTACGAGATTAAATTATGAAAATTCACATTTCATTGGGACTGTAATGAAAACAACAACATCAACAAACGACAAAACGCTTAGTAAAATTATTTCATAGAACTGAAAATGAACAAAAATCAAAAGCTTTTGGTGTTTAACCGAACTATTAGGGAAATGAATTTAAATTTTTCATACCTATGTTTTACGTTTATTTTTGAAGTACCGCCGTCAAATGATAAACATACTTTGGTATGTTTGATAGCAAACTGGGATGGTTGGAACACCATTTCTGTAGAATCATCCAAAAACTAAACAAAGTAGGCGACATGGAATTTTTAAAAGTACATGCCTTTTCAGCATAATTAGAACTATACAGTAGCTTGTGAATATGTGGCACTGTACGTGTTCTTAACTTATAAGTTCCCAATTCGACTGTAGGGTAATATCGCAAATATAGTAAAACTTCTGATCACTAAAATTCCGGTAATAAATGCGAGATTGTTTAGAGCAACGAGGTCAATCATTAACATCTCGTTGAAAAAATATTACTTTATTGTTTTTGCAGGTCCGTCAAAGGCTATCCAAATTTTTGTAGATAACGTATCTGGTTTTAAGATGCAATGGTGCGGTAAATAGGAATATTACTTCTCTGCCTTATCCACAAATTTCATATGATCTAATATTCTATGCTTTAAATAGATTGGTGAAAATTTAACAATGTCAGCGTTTCGATTCAATTTGTTTGCTATATTCAAAACTAACTTTAACTCACCGTATGCCGAAACGCGCGCACTAATGATGGATCATTTGCAAAGTGTAATCTCTCTCTTTAGTGATTCTGATCTAGAATTGATCATTCTTATATTATGATTTATCTAATTGACTGGATTTTTTCTGTAACATTTTGCTTCAAATAAATATCAATCAATCGATTCTAAAAGTGTTTCGCAAAGGCCGTCTTGATGATTTATGGCAGTCACACGTCTATACGAGCAAAGTAATTCCGAGGTCACAATTGATCCGCAAATCAAGCTTTTCTTATACATCTATTTACCTGCGACTCGATGGAGGGTATTACCAAAAATCTCATAATTTTAAGTTCAATAATTCAAAAGTATAGTTAAAATAATATTTATTAAATTTTATTCATATCAAATAGAACAAATACTATTTTAAATACAATTAGGCCACATTTTTAAAGAACAATTAATAGCTGCATGTAGTTCAATTGTGCATTGCAATTATATTCAATTATTCAAATTAACCAAACGGACCGGTATCCACTTAAATTGCTTTAATTCCTGAAACTACCACCTACTTACGGTGATGGGTGTAGCGTAGGCCTAAAATACATGCAATGTTCTAGAAAATCTTATTTTGTTTTATATAGTGTCAAGGTATACTTACAGTGGCAACTCCAACGAGAAGAACTATTAAAACGGTAAATGTCATTGTAACTTGCTTTTTTCACTTACAAACTTATAGCTTGATATGAACTGAATAATTTACTTCTGAATTTTGCAGAGTTTATATACCGAATTTCTTATTTACCTACAATGTGCTGTATTTACAAATTTGAAACAACATTAAAATAAATTTACTTAATTTGTTTGAAGATGGTCTGTTTGTATTTATTTTTACTCTTACTTTAATTTATTCTAATATGGTGGATTATTTTTCCATTTGTTTAAATATTTTCAAAACTTTTAAAGCAGATGGAAATTTTTTCGTTATTCATCATCTCGTAAACTTCTATTCTCACACAAGGTTTTTAGTTTCTAACTTCTTTATTGATATTAGATGGAATGTATGATGGATGTATTTCACTTATTCGCGACAATCCTTGTGTATCAATACTAATTCCGGAAAAATTTAATTAAAGGGTTTGTGTCGGGCCTAGATCAGTTCGAGTGGCTATGTTGTGCTATGCCACGCGTTGACCATCACTGTCAGTTCTACGCTTCTTCTCAGTTACGATGGGCCTATTACTCCATGTCTGTAGTGTTTGCTTAAAATTTGATAATTTATATGCAGCCATCCTTACCCTCGACACCGCATCCTTTATTTGATTTTTCGCTGTCGGGTTAGCCTTTACCAAGTTTACCAGTTGTTCCGGATGCTTTGACCTGGTCACTCACCAACAGCGTCCTTCCAGTTGTTTGCGGTTGATTGTCCCTCCCAGAATCCGTGGGACGATCCTCTAGCGCAGAGGAGTGGAATTCCCGAAGTGATTCGGTACCCACCTGGGGTAATATTTTGTTAGAACCTTCCGCCATATCTTTTTTTTTAGGTCTTCGCATTTATTAGTTTTGCCGACTACCACGAGTAATCGTTGTAGTCGCCCGGGTGGTACCACTTGGAGGTAAATTAAACACTTGCTAGTTTCAGATAGTTGCAACGCTGGAGTATGGTGCATGACACCATAGACGGTCAGACGCCTACCCCATTGATCCCAGCCCCCACCCTATATATATAATAGGTTATCCAATTCAAGCTTGATAAAGTAAACTTAAAAAAACACATAAAATATTCGGAATGTATTGTAATTTTTATTTCATTTTACAGATTGATCCTTGCCATTTTTAGTTAAACAAGATATCATTCAAATGTCCTCCACGGGACTTCTTACAGGCCTTGATTCTTTTGCGGTAATTTTCAATGACTTTTCGGCACATTTCGGGCGGTATCTCGGCCATTACCTTACGAATATTAGTTTTCAATTCGTCAAGAGTTTGAGGATTGTTTGCGTAAACACGATCTTTCGCGTAGCTCCACAAAAAGAAATCCAAAGGCGTTAAATCACAGGATCTTGGAGGCCAATTGACATCAGCCAAGCGAAAAATGAGCTTCATCACTGAAGACAATTTTGTTCGAAAAATCAGCATCGACGGCCTGTTTTTCCAACACCCAATTTGCGTATGCTAAATGCTCCATATTCTTAAATGGCAGAATGTCAACTAAATAAATGACAGCGTACTTGACGTTTATCTTTGACAGATGTCGGTATACAGGTTTCTACTTTATCAACCTCGAATTGGATAACCCTATATATATATATATATATATATGTATATATATATATATATATATACATATATCTGTCAAAATATATATATATATATATATATATATATATATATATATATATATATATATATATATATATATATATATATATATATATATATATATATATATATATATATATATATATATATATATATATCTGTATATATATCTCTGTGATACTAGTTCGCTACTTTCTCTTTTCGACATCTTTTTTTGTTGTTTATGCACTCGCATCAAATGATATTACGAACCTAACAACAGCCGGCAAATACCATGGTTGAAGTACTGGGAAATAGGTTTGGGGAATTGTTCAAACGGGGAATTTTGGATTGTATGTAAGTAACCAATGAGTCTTGCTTTCCAGAACTTACCAAGCCATTATGAAACCCCAGGAATACAACCAATAGGTACAACCAACCCGGATGAACCAAGTTTATCCCAAAACGCCCGTTCACAAATTGAAATAAAAAAGAAACGGCGATAATTTGTGAAGCACACTATTGTATTTAAACGAACATTGTAAACCCCTGTATAATATCTATTACTATTTTTCCATAAATTCATTTCATCTGTCAAATTGATCTCCATCACCACATTGACAACACAATTCCAACAACAAAACAGCTGTACATAATAATACATTAAAAGATATAAAAGATTTAAATTATTGAAAAATGTAGAAGAAAAATTTAAAAGTAAATCAAAATTAATAATTTGTATTTTAATTAAGTAACTAGGTAATTGCTTTGTCTTACTGTAAACAAAGGTGATAACATATGAGTGTTCGTCTTTTTAAGAAAATTTTTGTTGTTTTTGGTCCAGAAGAACATCACGAAAAAGTTGTGCTTTGTGCAATGTCAATTGCTGCCTAACATAAAGTTGATGATAATCATCCACCAACCTCAAACCCAACTTCATTGTTGTTTACACTTCTTGAGGAAATCGATTTTAGCTGCTTGATCACAAAACACTATTTTAAGAAACTGAGACGGAGTAGTTTTAACGTTTTTATTTTTACTGGACATGCTAATCAATGTACTTTCCTTTACTCTGCCCGTGTAAATGTTCATTCCAAAAATAGTGAGAACATCATCAACTAATTGTGTCGGTGCTACAGTGTTATTAGGTATTCCGGATATAATCAAATTATTTTTACATTTGCTATACCTATCAGCATCCAATTCAATTTCCAGCTTAGATAATTTTTGTTAATTTTATCGCTCAATACATTGCTCTTGTCTTGCAGCTCTCTCACATTACATTCAGTTTTAGTGATTCTACCTTCCAACTTAACTTGAGCCTCCTGCATCTCGTCAAACATTTTACCAATATTATTGACTATATTTAACACTTCCTGAAGTTGAGTTGCAAGCGATGTGATTATGGCTTATATCGCATTGCTATTAATCGCACCAGCCATTGCTGTACCCATAGAATTCAAATAAAGGGTTTTATTTATTTTTAAATATTTTTATTAGACTGCTTCTTTATAACTCTTATTTCCGACTTTTGCGCTTTTATCTATAGTGAGTGTCTAATATTAAAACCTGTGCAATAAAGTTTGAAAATATTACCCCAAGTATGCCACACTGATTCGCATGTTAATGGTGTGTTCGCATGGTTTTTGACAAAATTTTGGTGTTTCGGTATATTGAAAATTCATTAATCGCTCCGGCGCTCCAGATAAGCGACGCATCCCATTAATGCCACTATGACCATTTGATATGCCATACTACAACTTTGGTGGAAATGTGGAAAAGTTTGAAAAACATGCGGATTTACTCCAGATAAACAACATACGCACTAATTTCGATCAAAGTTGTTTGAGCTGAGAAAAATATCAAACAAGTTACCCGGGCTCATCCGAGGACCTATTGAACCGCCAATTCAAATTTGCTTAAACCGAGACTCGTCACAATTTATTGCTTGTACTCGAAAACCTCGTTTAGTATTTTACATGTCAATGATTAAGGCCAATCCGAAAAATAACCCCTCATGTTAGCGAGACTTGATTTCAGATTTGAACCACGGATAGACTATCTACATTATGGTCTATCAAATGGCCATAGTGGCAATAATGGGATACGAATAGGTCATTTATCTGGAGCGTATATACGATATTAACATGACTACACATTTATAATTAGGGTTACGAAAACGGATTTCATGAAATTGCTGAAAAAGAGTTGTCGAGTACCAGCAATCATATGAAATGGGTCTGTATTTTGGAAAAATTCGTTCTGAAGGTTCGTTTGTTGAGTGCGCGTCACACTTTTAATCTATTTTTTTAGCTTAAACAGTTTTGGCGAAAATTGGAGAAAGAATGTTTGTGAGTAGTTTGCACAGATGTCCAACGGTAGGGCTCGAGTTACATTTGTTCTCATCGACCTGATTTTAGTTAAAATTGATGAGGGGGGATTTTTGAGTGATATAAATAAATTGCAAAGAGTTCATATTCCCAGGAAAATTCATTTAAGGGGGTCCTTCGGTGGCGGTCGCGTTCGTGTTTTTTTAGGTTTTTTTGTTCGAGTAATTTTGATAAAAATTGTTCAGAGGGAGTAAATCCTTCTGTGGGACCGTTAATATAAGCACCATTTTGCGAATGATGCATTAAATTTAGTTTTTTAGGATTAAGGACAATCTCAACGAATTTGTACAGGAAACGTGAAATATTATGTCCTAAATTATTGTTTTTGTATGTTAAGGAAAAACTTATCATAAACTTCACGAAAATTACTAAATGTTCGTAGGTTCCACCCCCATTTGGAATAGAACTTCATGCTTAAGCTTTTCCACAAATTAAGAATTCTTACAAAATTTAGTGAACATGTGTGTACCGGAAGTTGTAGCTTTCTTATTAGCGTACAAATAACGGGTTATCCAATTCGAGGTTGATAAAGTAGAAATCTGTATACCGACATCTGTCAAAGATAAACGTCAAGTACGCTGTCATTTATTTAGTTGACATTCTGCCATTTAAGAATATGGAGCATTTAACAATCGACCAACGCGTTAAAATTATTAAATCTTATTATAAAAATAGTGATTCTGCCGTATCCACATTTCGCGCTTTATGAGCAGATTATGGTCGTCATAATCGTCCTACAAAGCAAACCATATTGAATACAGTGAATAAATTTGAACAAACTGGATCTGTTACTGATATTGTAAGGTCTGTGCATCATCGAAACATTCGCAATACTGAAAATATCGCTTCTGTAGCTGAAAGTGTGGAAGAAGATCCAAATTTGTCAATTCCTCGTCGAGCTCAACATTTAGGCCTATCTTATGGCTCATTATGGCGCATTTTGCATCTGGATTTGCATCTTCATCCGTATAAAGTCCATTTGACACAAGAGCTAAAGCCTGCTGACCATGGACAACGAAGAACATACGCAAATTGGGTGTTGGAAAAACAGGCCGTCGATGCTGATTTTTCGAACAAAATTTTCTTCAGTGATGAAGCTCATTTTTCGCTTGGTGGATACGTTAATAAGCAAAACTGTAGAATTTGGGGCTCAGAAAATCCACAATTGATTGTAGAGAAGCCATTACACCCGGAAAAAGTCACTGTTTGGTGCGCATTGTGGTCTGGTGGTGTGATTGGGCCGTATTTTTTTGAGAACAACCATGGACGAACCGTTACCGTCAATTCTGAGCGCTATGGCCGCATGTTAACCGATTATTTTTTTAAGAAAATCGAAGATTATGATCTTGACGATATGTGGTTCCAGCAGGATGGAGCAACCAGTCACGTAACACTCGAGATCTTTTGCAAGAGAAATTTCCTGGACGTTTGATTTCGCGATTGGCTGATGTCAATTGGCCTCCAAGATCCTGTGATTTAACGCCTTTGGATTTCTTTTTTGTGGGGCTACGCGAAAGATCGTGTTTACGCAAACAATCCTCAAACTCTTGACGAATTGAAAACTAATATTCGTAAGGTAATGGCCGAGATACCGCCCGAAATGTGCCGAAAAGTCATTGAAAAATTACCGCAAAAGAATCAAGGCCTGTAAGAAGTCCCGTGGAGGACATTTGAATGATATCTTGTTTAACTAAAAATGGCAAGGATCAATCTGTAAAATGAAATAAAAATTACAATACATTCCGAATATTTTGTGTGTTTTTTTTAAGTTTACTTTATCAAGCTTAAATTAGATAACCTTGTATTTCAAAGACTTCAAATAAATTTAAAAATTTAATTTAACAAGGGCGGACCAAGTTGGTTTTCTGAAATTTAAGGTAGAATAATGATTTTTGCTCGTGAAATCAAAGCAATAGCACCCAACAGAGTTAGATTATCCGGCCTAGTAGACACACTATGCTCCTAATTAGAGATCAAGGAAAAAAATGATAATGTGTCTCTTCAGCTGATATACTTAAACGTTTAAACATGCCGATAATTCCAGGTAAATGGGGTCTAATTTTAGTTGACGATCTCATATAGTGTAGTACTACGAGATTAGATTATGAAAAAATCACATTTCATTGAGACTGTAATGAAAACAACAACAACAACAAACGACAAAACGCTTAATAAAAATTACTTCATAGAACTGAAAATGAACAAAAACCCAAATACAAAGCTGTTGATGTTTAACCAAACCATTAGTAGGTATAGGGGAAATTAATTTAAATTGTTCATACCTATGTTTTACGTTTATTTTTGAAGCACCGCACTTTGGTATGTTTGGTAGCAAACTGGGATGGTTGGAACACCATTTCTGTAGAATCATCCCCAAATTAAACAAAATAGGCGACATGGATTTCTAGTAATGCATGCCTCTTCAGCATAATTAGAACTATCCAGTGGTTTGTGAATCTGTGGCACTGTACGTGTTCCTAACTTATAAGTTCCCAATTCGACTGTAGGGTAATATCGTAAATATATATAGTATAAAAACTTCTGATCACTAAAAATTCCGGTAATAAATGCGAGATTGTTTAGAGAAACGAGGGCCAATCATTAACATCTCGTTGAAAAAATATTACTTTGTTGTTTTTGCAGGACCGCCAAAGGCTACCCATATTTTTGTAGATAACCTATCTGGTTTTAAGATGCAATGATGCGGTTAGTATATATATATTCTTTGTCTGCCTTATCTACCAATTCCATATGATCTAATTGTTGAAAATTGAACGATGTAAGCGTTTCGATTCAATTTGTTTGCTATATTCAAAAATAACTAACGCGCCGTATGCCGAAACGCGTGCACTAATGATGGATCATTTGCAAAATGTAATCTGTTCAAGTAATATTTTCCAAATTCATGTTTAGCCAACTTCTTAGTGATTCCTGATCTAGAATTGATCATTCTTATATGTTTGATTTATCTAATTGACTGGATTTTTTCTGTAACATTTTGCTTCAAATAAATATCAATGCATCGATTCTAAACGAGTTTCGCAAAGGCCGTCTTGATGATTTTATGGCAGTTACACGTCTATACGAGCAAAAGTAATTGATCCGCAAATCAAGCTTTTCTTATACATCTAATTACCTGCGACTCGATGGAGGGTATTACCAAAAATCTCATAATTTTAAGTTGAATAATTCAAAAGTATAGTTAAAAATAATATTTATTAAATTTTATTCATATCAAATAGAACAAATACTATTTTAAATACAAATTAGGTCACATTTTTAAAGAACAATTAATAGCTGCATGTGTAGTTCAATTGTGCATTGCAATTATATTCAATTATTCAAATTAACCAAACGACCCGTACCCCACTTAAATTGCTTTAATTCCTGAAAGTACCACCTACGTCAACTATGATGGGAGTAGCGTAGGCCTAAAATATATGCAATGTTCTAGAAAATCTTATTTTGTTTTATATAGTGTCAAGGTATACTTACAGTGGCAACTCCAACGAGAAGGACTATTAAAACGGTAAATTTCATCGTAACTTTTATTTTTCACTTACAAACTGATAGCTTGATATGAACTGAATAATTTACTAATGAATTTTGCAGAGTTTATATACCGAATTTCTTATTTACCTACAATGTGCTGTATTTACAAATTTGAAACAAAATTTAAATAAATTTACTTAATTTGTTTGAAGATGGTCCGTTTGTATTTATTTTTACTCTTACTTCTATTTGTTCTAATATTTTGGATTATTTTTCCATTTGTTTAAATATTTTCCGAAACTTTTAAAGCTGATGGAAATTTTTTCGTTATTTGTCATCTCGTAAACTTCTATTCTCACACAAGGTTTTTAGTTTCTAACTTCTTTATTGATATTAGATGGAATGTATGATGGATGTATTTCACTTATTCGCGACAATCCTTGTGTATCAATACTAATTCCGGAAAAATTTAATTAAGGGGTTCTGCGGTGAGGACCTCCTGAATTCATTTATTGATTTTCGTGAAAGAATTTTTTTCTTAAACTACAAAAACAAAATTTGAACAAATTTAGGATATATTATATTTTCACGTTTTCTGTACAAACTTGTGGAGTTTATTTTAAATCCTAACAAAACAACCCACTCTGAGCCAAAAAAAAAACCTCAACACACGGACGATGCCTCCACCGGAGTGACTCCTTAAATGAATTTTCCCGGAATATGAAGTCTTCACGATTGATTTCTGTTAATTATCCCCTCACCAATTTGCATTAAAATTGAAACTAACTCGAGCCCTACCGTGGTACAGCTAAACCTACACACGCCTTCCCACAAGTTTTCGTCGGTTTGAACTCTAATAAAATAGATTAAAATTGTATCGCGGGCTCAACAGCCTTCTGAATGAATTTTTATAAAATAAGGACCCATTCCAATCGGTTCCGAGTACTCGACAACTCTTTTTCAGCGATTTCATGAGACCCGTTTTGAAACCCTAGATATAAATATATACGCTCCAGATAAACCACCTATATCCCATTAATTGCCACTGTTGGCCATTTGATAGACCATAATGTAGCCCGTCTGTAGTTTTTCGTCTAAAAAAAAGTCTGACGAACATGCGGGGTTGTTTTTCGGGATCGGCCTGAACGTTTTTCATGAATAATGAAACGAGATTCTCGAGTACATGAAACTTTGATCGAAATTAGTACGTTGGTCGTTTACCTGAAGCTAACCCGCATGTTTTCAGATTCTTTCCACGTTTCTACCAAAGTTGAACAACAGAGTGGTCTATCAAATGGTTATAGTGGTATTAATGGGATCGGTCGCTTATCTGGAGCGCTAGAGCGTTCAATGATTTTTTAATTTATTGGAACATCTTAGTTTTGCCAAAAAAACACACCTCATATTAATCAAACTTTCTTGATATTTGGACCAGATTTGAACAATATGGCCAATGTGGCATTAATAGGGTAGGGTGGTGGTTCGATGTATTTTTGAGCTTCTGAATTAGTTTGGATACAATATTTATTATTTATATATATATATATATATAAATAATAAATATTGTATCCAAACTATATATATATATATATATATATATATATATATATATATATATATATATATATATATATATATATATATATATATATATATATATATAGCGGGTGTTTTTTTTAATCTTGTTTTTTTAGAACTTGAAATTGTAAAGAATAAAACAAAAAATTAAATTTTTATGAAAAATATGCTCTGGCAGATCTTAGAATACTTTGGAAAATCATCATGAATTGACTCACGCTTACGAACAACGCTTTGAAATCATTAAAATTTAATTCTAAAATCAGTCGTCGATTCGCACAACTTATAGTCGACTTCGTGATTTTAATGGCGCACATAATTGTCCATCTGAGCAAGCCATCCGTCGAACTGTGGATAGATTTCGCACCGCATACTCTCTAGAGGATGCAATAACATCATCACGTCGAAGGAATATGCGTACTGAAGAGAATATAGCCGCTGTAAACGAAAGTGTGGAATAAGATCCAAATTTATCGATTCGTTGTCGTTCGTAGGAATTGGGGCTCTGTCGGTCCACTACACTACATGGAAAATTTTGCGCAACGATCTTGGCCTATTCCCGTACAAGATCCGGCTGGTGCAGGAATTGAAACAACCACGAGACCATTATGAGCGTCGTTCTTTCGCCGATTGGGCTCTAGAGCAGTTGGCAAATAACCCGTCGTTTTATTGTGTTCAGCTATGAGGCTCATTTTTGGCTTAACGGGTTTGTTAAGAAATAAAATTGCCGCATATGGAGTGGGACCAACCCACAAGAGACCCTACAGACTCAATTACATCCAGAAAAATGCACACAGTTTACACGCTCGAGCCAGAGGTGCTCGGAAAAGTGGCCCAAAATTGGACGTTCAGACTGCGTTTTGTCAAGAACAGCCACTGTGCCCATATGTTCGAAATCATTTGAATCGAATAAAAAAACAATTTTGAGTACAATTTAGTTTTTTAGTTTTTTGTGTTATTTATATATATATATATATATATATATATATATATATATATATATATATATATATATATATATATATATATATATATATATATATATATATATATATATATATATATATATATATGTGTGTGTGTGTATGTGTGTGTGTTTGTGTGTGTTTGTGTGTGTGTGTGTGTGTATATTTATTGAGTTGAAAAAATTTGCTGATTTCTTTCGGCTACGAAAATAAATCAACATTGTCCATGTGGTTTACTATTGGCTGGGAAAGCGAAGTCACTATCTGCATTATCGATATTTTTGACCTTTCGGCTAACTTAAGTAGTATGAATAGTATGAGAGGGAGTAGGTCCTCCTGTAGAATCGTTAATAAAAGCAATGTTGCGAAATGCTGCATTAAATTTGTTTTGTTAGGATTGAGGATGAACCCCACCAATTTGTACAGAAGCGTGAAATATACAATAATATGTTTTAAATTTGTCCAATTTTTTGTTTTTGTGGGTTAAGTAGTTAAATGTATTACGTACTTCAAGAAAATTAATAAATGATCCCAGATCCCACCGGAGAAATTTTTCCGCAATTTCTATTGATTGCCATTGAGTCCTGGTAAAAGAGTTTTTAAATCTAAAGAATGTTTTAATTGTTTAATTTTGTGAAATATACTTTTCATTTTCCTTGTCTGATCTTCCCTGTTGCAAACTATTTGTTTCGTAAGCTTTGGTGAAACATATTCTGAACGATTTTTATAGTCATGTTTTGTCGTATAATCATGCAAATACAACTTAAACCACCAAATAATTTTAAATGCTCGTGCAAAGGTTCAATATTAAACACTCGCTTATTCCCATAAGTAGTAATGTTTCTATATTTTCCTTATTTTTATATTAATCACTAAAACTTCGATCATTAGATTTCTGAAATTATTTGTACTCCTCGAACTTTTGGTGCAACATCCACGAAGCATTTCCTAATTTTCCAAGCTTGGTTAACATCTGAAAGTAAACTGAATCTTGTAGCATAAGTTCCAATTTAGCCACGTACATCTAACATCAATAAAGATTTTTAAAACTAAAAAACTTTGTTCGAGAATAGAAGTTTACGAGATGATGAATAACGAAAGAATTTCCATCTGCTTTAAAAGTTTTGAAAATATTTAAACAAATGCAAAAATAATCCAAAATATTAGAATAAATAGAAGTAAGAGTAAAAATAAATACAAACAGACCATCTTCAAACAAATTAAGTAAATTTATTTTAATTTTGTTTCAAATTTGTAAATACAGCACATTGTAGGTAAATAAGAAATTCGGTATATAAACTCTGCAAAATTCATTAGTAAATTATTCAGTTCATATCCAGCTATCAGTTTGTAAGTGAAAAATAAAAGTTACGATGAAATTCACCGTTTTAATAGTCCTTCTCGTTGGAGTTGCCACTGTAAGTATACCTTGACACTATATAAAACAAAATAAGATTTTCTAGAACATTGCATGTATTTTAGGCCTACGCTACTCCCATCATAGTTGACGTAGGTGGTACTTTCAGGAATTAAAGCAATTTAAGTGGGTACGGGTCCGTTTGGTTAATTTGAATAATTGAATATAATTGCAATGCACAATTGAACTACATGCAGCTATTAATTGTTCTTTAAAAATGTGACCTAATTGTATTTAAAATAGTATTTGTTCTATTTGATATGAATAAAATTTAATAAATATTATTTTAACTAAACTTTTGAATTATTGGACTTTATGTTTTGGGATTTTCGAAAATAGCTTCCATCTAGTAAACCAATCAAACAACTTAACAAGCAAGTGAAAAAATATATAAAAATGCTTAATGCTTTCGGATCAATTGCTACTTCGGAGTTACTCTGTCCGTATAAATGTCTGGCTAGCCACAAATCATCTAGCTCGCTTATCCGAAATTCTTTATGAATCATTTACTTAATTTTTTTTATTTGGACCACAAAGTTACAGAAAAAATCAAGTCAATTGGGCAAATCAAATTAGTTAAGGAATTAATGCAAATATTACAATTTGATGACAACGACTAACAATTATCCACGATAAGAAACAATATTTGTGAAAATGCGTAAAAAAGATCAATTCAAGATGATAATCACTAACAAGTTGTGTTAACAACACTAACATTTTGCAAACGATCCATCATTACTGCGCGCGGTTCGGCATACGGTGCGCGTTAAAGTGAATTTTGAACAAAGAAAACAAATTGATTCAAAACGCTGACATCGTTCAATTTTCACCAATTTATGCTTGGATATGAACAATTAGTTCAAGGAATTAGTCGATAATGCAGAAAAGTAATATTTATAGTTACCGCACTTTGCATCTTAAAACAGGCTACCCTTTAAACGAAATGTTGATGAAAGGTCTCGTTGCTCTAACTGAACTCGTTTTTATTACCTCATCATCCTAGTCGTGATCAGAAGTTTTACTATATATATTTACGATATTACTCTGCAATCGAATTGGGAACTTATAACTTAAAAAACGTTACGTACAGTGCCACAGCTTTACGAACCACTGAATATTTCTAATTATGGATCTTGCGTATCCTTTTAAAAATTCAATTTCCCCTATTACGTTAATTTTTGAGATGATTCTATAGAAATGGTGTTCCAACCATCCCAGTTTATTATCAATCGTACCAAAGCCCTTTTATCATTTGACGGTGGTACATCAAAAATAATCGTAAAACATTAGCATGCAAAATTCAAATTCATTTCCCTATCCAAATGGTTTGGTTACAACTCGTTTTATTTTGATTTTTGTTTATTTTCAGTTCTATGAAATATTTTGTCAAGCGTTTTGCCATTGGTTGTTGTTGTTTTTCATTACAGTCCCAATGAGATTGAATTTTTGCAAAGTAATCTCGTAGTACTAAAATATGTGGTGAAGAGAGATATTTACAATCTTGTTCCTTTTTGCCCAATTAGGAGCGTGGATCGTTTCCACGTAACAGCTGGTCGACTTTTTCCTTGTGGGTTCAGCTCCAATTATCTTTCGGATAAATTATACGATGACTTCCTCTAGTCCAATTCTACTTTCGCTTTATTATTTCAATCACAATGATTAATTTGCTCAGAAGCACTTCTGTATTCTCCTAAGCATATTGCTGATCTTCTGTGTATTCTTCCAGGTTCTTCAGTCGTACGTGAACTCTGATTTCACGCGAGAATTAAACATTCTTAGCTTGGTGCGTTGTGGCATAGGATAGATGTGTTGCAGACTTTGTGTTACATGTTTTATGTCTCGAAAAACACTTTTAATAAATTTTCAAAACAAAACTTTTTCCAAAAAATTCCGACGTTTTTAGGCTGTTGGCGCTACACTCGAAGAAGAGATGGGACGCGATATTTTATCATCAACGTGTTAAAGACACCCCCACTATTAAAACAGAACAATGCGTTATAATTTTGAAAACAAAATTTAATCATAAAACAAAAGAGCTAGCTCTTACGATGGAGATTTGCAATACCGATAAATCATTGACATCTTCGTTTAAATTTATAACTAATTGCATTATGAGCTTTAAGTTAATTGATCTACAAAGTGACCTCTCTGGATGTCTAGCTAAACTAAAATTAATAAGAACTTTCATGTGTGTTCAGAATGAATTTTATAAATTGAGCAAACTACTATAAATAAATAAAATAGATTTTAACGTAATTATTCAGTTAACTATAAATATATACCGATCTCTTTCTAATGAGGTGTTTATTATACTTAATAATATTCTGTGTTAACAGATGTAGTGGTTCTACATTAACTTACTCACTTTGAAATCATTCGACATTCTATTTATTCTTAAGATAGTGTATTTGTAGAGTTGGTATTGCAAACTTTTCGAAACAAACTTCTTTATTAGGTAGATTTAAACATTTTTTAATGTTTTCAAATCTACTATTCAAGGTTGAAGCAAAAACAACGGACTCATATCTTTAATTGAGAAATAGTCGGAAAATGTTCATGTGGGCAGAATTAGAATGTTCAGATTTACTGATTTTTAAATATTTAGTTACGGTAAAGTTAAAGTGGTAAATTATTTCAAACCATTACTAAGTCCAAGGGTTTCATTTAGGAAAAGGCATCTCAGATAACTTCTGAAATGTCCAATTTGGCGAGGCGCCTACACACCGCACCCCAGTTTCATACTAGGTAGAGTAGGAGGGTGTTGATATTCGTGCCAAAACCGTGAATTCGCCTGTGAGTAGTATGATCATTACAGTATGATTACTTGAAATGTGTGAAGTGTTTATTGATTTTCGAAAGTGCGTTAAACTATTTGCTAGTTGTGAGTGAGAGGCGGGATTTGTAAACAAAATACTAAAAATCACAATAAAATCGAAAAAAGTTATAAAAAAATTTAAACTAAACCATTGAAAATTAAATTACTAAATGTTCAAATTATTCAACTTAGATAAAGTTAAATAAATAAAAACACAAATTATTCGAAGTCTCGTAGAACTGTGATCATAATTGTTACAAATTAGTGTTTCCACGGCATTTACCGATCATTTTATTATTTTCACGTTCTAATTGTAGCCCGTACGTTGTGCCCGCCACTTGCCGTTATGCGCAGAGTTTTGGTGCCTTTGTATGATCGTATAAAATTTCCCCCCAAGGGTAAACTCTAAGAACGTCGTTTCGTTTTCAGGATTGTTTTTATATACTTGTTCATATCCCTTGCGCGATCATTTTGAGCCTGGCCAATTCAATGTGGAATGGCCATTATCGGCCATCCCCAGAGATGGTGATTCAGCTTTTGTTGATGATGGACATAGATCATTATATAACCTTTTAGGAAAACTAAACAAATTGATAGGTATCTTAGACAGTTTTTTAGCTACAAGCCATTTTCATTGATATTCGAAGAGTTAAAGTTTACTTACTGCCGAATTTCTGTTAACTTTTACGAATTATTATTTGATTGTATAATTTAGAAAATTTAATTTTTCTCAATGTTTTATTTCAATTACTTCAAATTTATAGTATAGTTATTTTTTTAATAACATAATTTTGAATAAAAAAAAAATACTCAAATTGCGAAATTATCACTCAAACTTTTTATTAGAATTTTAATTTTTCTTATTAGATTTTGGGTTAGCAGTGTAACATACATACATGCACACAGCCGTGGAATCCATGGAATACTTCACACTCGTCTTGTTTATCACCTGGTATATCTAAGAGTACCTGTTTTGAAGTCTAGAGTAGATTTGCTGTCAAACACAGTGTATCCTTGGACTTACCTTTTATTGTTTTACGTACCGCTTGCAATAGGGTCTGGCATCCTGAATAAATCCAAAATCAATTGTTTGGTATCGATTTTTTACCTCCAACACTTTCCCGATTCCCTTTTGCTGTATAAATTTTATGCAGCTATTCAATCACTGTTTTCAATTGGCCGCTTAATTCGTTTACTATTGCCTCCATTTCTTGATTTAGCTCGATTTTGCGATATGCTGGTATAAATCGATCGTTTAATTTATTTCTCATTCTTTGTGAAAGATATCAAAATGAGATTTCGTCGAACCGATGGAAATTTATATTTATAAAATTGTTATCTGTAGTCGTGGTGTTCTAAATTCTAATGGTGTTTAGTGAGGTGCGGGTGACAGAACCTCGAATTCTCCGAGGGGTTTCTTTTTTATAATAATTTCTGAAAAAGGGTTGTATAGTACCTGGGAACGATCGCAATGCGTCCTTATTTCGGCATCGCTTAGAAGGTTCTTTGATTGGGTCCGCGTTACACTTTTAATCTATTTTTTGAGAGCTCAATCGGCTTTGACCAAAATCGGGAGAGGATGTTTTTGAGTGCCAGGAATCGATTGTGTGATGGGTCCTGATTTCGAAAGAAATTCGCTTTAAAGGTTCAATGGTTAGCCTCGGTTACTATGTTATTTTGTGCAAATTGGTGAGGGGATATTTAAATGACAGAAATGTGTTCATATTCAAAGGAAATTAGTAGCCCGGTGGAGGCCGCATGATTTTGATAAAAATTGTTGAGAGGGAGAGGGATTTTACTTTATTCATATCCGTCCATAGGTTTTGGCTAATTTCATGGAATATAATTTTCCTTATCTCATGCCCCAGTTGCAAACTATATATTTCGTAAGATTTATGCTGAAACATATTTTGAAAGATTTCTATAGTCCCATGTTGGTGCAAAGATAGGGACTGTTGTTAAAGTCGCTTAATGATGCAAATAAAACTTTAACCTCAAAATATTTTCAAACTTTTTGCAAAGTTTCAATATTAAACATTCACTTATTCCCAAGAATTAATGGTTCTATATTTTCAATGTATGAGCTTATTTTATGCTTATATTATGATTTCTGAAATTATTTGTATTTGCGAAATTTTGAAGCGACATCCATCGAAGCATTTGCTAGTTTTCCAAGTTTGGTTAACATCTAATGAACATGAGCTGAATCTTATAGCATAAGTTCCAATTTAGCCACGTACATCTAACATCAATAAAGATTTTAAAAACAAAAAAACTTTGTTGGAGAATAGATGTTTACGAGATGATGAATATGGAAATAATTTCCATCTGTTTTAAAAGTTTTGAAAATATTTGAACAACGGCAAAACTAATACAAAATATTAGATTAAATAGAGTAAGAGTAAAAATTAAATACAAACACAGCCTCTGTAAACAAACTAAGCAAATCTATTTCAATTTCCTTGTAAATTTTTAGATACAGCACATTGTAGGTAAATAAGAAATTCGGTATATAAACTCGGCAAAATTCATTAGTAAAATATTTAGTTCATATCAAACTATCAGTTTGTAAGTGAAAAAAACCAAGTTACGAGTACAATGAAATTTACCGTTTTAATAGTTCTTCTCGTTGGAGTTGTCGCGGTAAGTATACCTTTACACTATATAAAATACAATCAGATTTTCTGGAATATACCACGTATTTCAGGTCTACGGTGCCCCCGGTTCCATTGGTTTAGTATGGGATAACATTGCTGCATCAATTACACAAGGAGTACAAGTCTTTTCTTAATTTGAATAATTGAATACAATTGAAATGGACAATTTGAACTACATTCATCTACTAATTCTTTCAAAATATAACATGAATAAAACTAATAAATATTATTTTAACTAAACTGTTGCAACAGTTCAACATTATTTGATTTTGAGAAATATCCTCCATTGGATCGAGTCGTAAGTAAATAAAAGAAAAGCTAAATGTATCCCGGTTCAATTGCGGCCTCGTAGTTACTCTGTAACTATGCGCGTATTACCTAAACCACAAATAACTTTTCTTTTACACTATCGATCTCTAGCAATCGAACTACTTGGTTTTGCAATGAAATCATTCATACCTTTTTATATATACTTTGGTATAGATGCTCGATAAATTAACAAGCGAACAATTTGCTAGTCGAAAACCTGGCTGATCAATCAATTTTGTACACCTTGCTTGAATTTAAAATAATATTTTCTATATACAAAGTAACACTCGCGTAACTCTGAAAAATTCCATCAGATCTTTTGCGCTATTTTACTGCACAATCGGAAACATACATTAATAAAAAATGTTAATGTTTTCTTGAATTTATCCAAGGAATTTTATAATGGCTATGCATGACTCTTGTATTTATTATGCAATGCAAAATAATAACAGATCCTTACCGTTATTAGCAGTTTGATGCCTATGATCCTAAAATCGTTACTAAGCTGTTCGCAATTTTTTCAGTTATTTTAGTTTGTTTATTACAGGTTGATCAGCTACCGAGAAATTTCTCTAACTTCTGAATGAAGTAGTGCATCGAATCAGGTGTAGCTGTTTGCATCTTAACAGCAGTATCAAATGATTTTCGAATTTGTCGACTCGTTGGTTTTTCATACTGTATTTCTTCAACTTTATCTTCGTCCGAATTATCATCATTAACCTGTAACATCAGTTTCTTCTACAATCGCTTGATCGTTGAGATATGATGTGACATTAATATTTTCGTCCTTGTTTAAATATTCTTCGGGTGATATGTTTGTAGATTGAAAACCCGATTTTTTCCACCACTCATCCCAAATCACTCGATACTCGCGTCATAGTCTGATTTCTCTTTGTCAACTCGAGCTCTAATTTCAACCAAAGGTATTATGGTAAGGTACTAGGTCTAATTTTAGCCAAAGGTATCTTCGTACTCCTACTCTGCATTTTCCGTAAATCCAGCATTACGAAAACAATTTTTGATAGTAGTGGATGCTACATCCACCATCCAAGCCGATGGTATTGCTCTTACAGCATCAAGTAAACTTATGCCAATTGGTTGATCGTCCTATATTCTATCGAGTGTTTTACTCAAATTTTTCTTCCATAGTATGATATTTTTTTATTTTCTGGGCTAGAATTGTGGGATAACTTTATATACGTAATCTACTAAATTAAATTTGCTACTGATTGCTACCGACCTTAGCAAAGCGTTCGTCAGGATTTCTCATAAAAAATCTCGTAAAGGTTAAGGCTATTGTATTTCTATCACATTTCCCGATTTGAAAGAATCTGTATCTTTAGGATGATAACTAAAAAAGTGATTATTTTTATCTTCAACATTTTCACCTTTCTACTTAGTCAATTACCGGTGTAGATTTTGTAATTAAAAATTTTGCTATCCTTATTTACGCGGACAATATGAAGGCTGTTCATGTCATCGGTGGACTCAGTAGAAAACGGCGTTATCAGGTTTCACGTCCTATAACGAAGTAAAAAAGTAGAATTGAATATGTCGTAGCCAACGCTCGATTTTCTTTTACCGTGAATGTATACATAAATCTCGGAATTGATCGATTTTCGTAGAACCTTTGCAGTTCGTCAATATTTTCACGCGTACACGGAGAGAAATCGAAGAATACATTATTCCCACCATGAATCTATTATTCCAAAATGAAGTTCACAATTTAATCCAACTTAACTAAAGAATAATAAAACATTTTTAGGAACAAGACATGCTTAGCAACAAAAGCTAAGATTTTCCGAATAATGACAAAAAATATTATTAATTTCAGTTAGTTTTGTTCTTAAAAATAATAATTACCGACCAATAGGCATAGTGGTTAAAGCTTTGGCGTTTGAATCGGGAGGTATCGGGTTCGAATTCCGATAGGGGCAGAATGCAAAGGGAATTTTCATCAACAAATTACGATTTGTGATGAAAACGGAACACATCTATGATCCCTGTTGGAGTGCAAAACTCATGGGCCGACCCATCTTCCATGTCAGTATAGGCTGGCATGGAGCTAAGCAATGTGCAGATGGTAATAAAATCGGACCTATATCCGTACGTCCTCGAATTGGCCAATACAGGCGTTAAAGGTAAGGACGTAAATAAGTAAACCGCCAAAGAGTTGGGAGAGCCTTGGCCCCAGAACAGATAGCAGGAAAAAAGAATAATAAAATATTTTTTTTGATAAATTTATTCGGAAATCGGAATAATTTAAATTTATTTTAGCAATAAATTGTTTACTACAAGGAATAGTTAAATCAAATATTAGGAATAAGTTATTCAATGACAAGGAATAAATTGGTCAATGCAAGGAATGAATTTGGATATTGAATAAATAATAAAATCAAACATAATTTTATTTTATGTATTATGTTTTATGTTTTATGTATTAAATTGCTTTTTTTAAATGAGCTTAAACAATCGTTTTTCTATGCAAATTAACTTTTGACTATTTTTAACGAAATGATACAATTTAAAATGATTAATAAGAACTTCAATATTGGCAAAAATGTTTTCACATAAAAACATTTAGTCCTCGGTTAAATTATTTAAATTCAGAGTGTTTTCCAATTTCCGTGGCCCTTACATCGAATGTGCTTTTCCACTTATATTCTACTGTGGAGATCCATGGAGATGTGTGGTAATACAGCCAGTCAATATCGTCCTTAAATAGTTCGATGTTGTTCTCTGACGATGTTTCAGTTTCATCCAAGGGTTCACCTACATACTGCTTGCTGTGTAGTGAACGAGACTGTATCTGATTTTTTTGAAAAACTTCAGGTGCTCCTCAAGGAGATGCGATCACACCTGTGGTATTTAGTCTGGCGCTCGAACACGTGGTAATAAAAAACAGTATTGAATCTTGCTTCTTCTAGGTTATGTTGAACGATCACCATCTCAACGAATGATAAGAATGTGTGCCATCAACAACCAGTCGGCGAACAGATAGAGAGAGAGAGAGAGCAGGAGAAGACCTGAACTAGACTAAGGACAATGGAATGTAGTACTGGACAGAGCGTGAGATTGTCCGAGTTAGCTGAGGGAACCATAGTGCAGGCGCGAAACCCTTCATGGGTTCCGCAAGCTAGAGATAGAGATACCCGCTCGTCCTTTCTAAAAGAACTCGAGACGCCTAAAACGCGATATAAGGTTTTCGTAAATCTTCAATTTTAATTTACTTTTCGGTCAAATCCCAGCCTCAGGAAATGTATGAAAAGTTATGTAAATTGAAGAGTTCTTCAAGAACAGCTGCGTAGAAAGGGAAGAAAATAATGAGCTTTCTGATGACAACTATTGGGTGTGTGAATATGACTCCGTCCTTACCCAAGAGGTGTCTGTACTAGTACCTACTGCCTACGTGTGGGCAATACTGGTATTCTATAGTACTTGATGCCATCTGTCAAACGTAGTATGCGACATTTGGTTGAAGTAAACAACTAGTATTTTGAAGTTTTACTGGAATACACCCGTCTTGTGCAGAAGCACCAAACTAAAGCTATTCAAGGCTTCTGTAAAAAAGATTGTGTAAAATCAGTACCGATGTATAGCTGCGAATGAAAACACATACAGAAGATTACAAGGGCAATACAGGTATGCCTAAATAATTGCATCAGACGGTTGATAAGAAGTTTCTGAAGCGAAATCGCTTGACAAATCGTCGGCTAACAGCAATAGCCACTAAGAGAGTGAGATGATTAAGTTTTAAGGACGACCTAAGCTCATAAATTGCAGATTATTTAGAAAAAAGGCCTATTGTCCCTTTCAAATTAGAATTAACACATCTCATTATTTAATTTTATTAAGGTGCTTAAACCTAGGGACGTAACATTCGTTTCGTTTAGGTTTTTTAGCTTTTATATAAAAAATTTACGACCTTAGACACATTTTCATTAAAATATTTGTATGAAACTCCGAGTGGAACGAAATTAATTTTGCTGTCCGGAGCTTAGTAATCACAGTGCACAATTGATATACACTTGCATCAACAGCTTTTGCATTGAGCAAAGATAATGAAAGCGCAACTCTCATTAGGATAACAATTCGTACTGATTCAGCCTCTGTTTGACAGGTTTTTTATGGTGTTTCGAACATAGTCTTCCTTACAAGTTTTTATGGCGATGATCGTAAGCCTTTCTCAGCCTTACTTCTTTGGAGCTCCGAAATCGATTGTCGCCAACGGAGATTAATGAAGGAAATTCCTTTTCCATAATTTCCAGAACTTCGAAGTTCTCGTGAAGGGGTTTTAATAATTACTACCAGTATATATATGAAACTAAAATTTGTATAATTTCGTAAAAAAATACTTATTATTCTGGTGCAAAAGCACTTTCAACTGTATCTGTCAGTCCGCTTTTCAAATCCTACCTTAACGCAGTAGCCAAAATTCATCGCGCACAGCTGTAGAACTGATTTAAGTGGAACCGTTTGCAGATAGCAATGTGTATAATTTTCCGTTCACACAGGCCCAGACCAACTCAAGTCTATTTTTCGTTAGTGGTCCCGCGGTTTAGTAATATCGGACAACTCGGAAAAACTAAATTTATTTATTTAATAACCCCGGTTATTTGTTCAAAAATCCTTAATCAAAACTACCAGAGGCCCTACCTTTTGAAAAATGTTTAAAATTTTCCGTTCTTGCAGGCCTGGACCAACTTAAATCTATTTCCCGCTAGTGGTTCAGCCGTTTAGTAATCTCGATAAACTGGGAAAACCCGAATTCGTATTTAATAACTCCGGTTATGTGTTCAAATTTTGGAAATTGTGTTAATTTCTTGATCTGCAATAGTCATACTCAAATTATCTAGCTGTTTAGGATCATACTGTTTAAGTATTGCACCCCCAGACATACAAATATTTTTTATTGTCGTTGCTAGTTTTAAGAATAACTTTATTTTGTCTGCACAACAGTTGCCCCAGTGATTTTTGGCCGAGATCAGCCAAAGATAAATGACAGCTACCATAAGAGCGTTTTGGTTTTTTGCAAACATTTTGCAAAGTATAGATCATTTCCTTAAATTTTACTGGAAATCAAGAGTTTTGATAAAAATATTAGTTAACCCAAATTCAGCATATTCACAGTCCAGGCGGATTAACTATTCGGGATGGAACTTCATACTTAAGCTTTTTCCACAAATAATTTTTACAAAATTTAGTGAAAATGTGTGTGCCGGAAGTTGTAGCTTTCTTATTAGTTTACAAATATTTAAAAGATTCAAATAAATTTAAAGATTTAATTTTTTTACAAGGGTTGACCAAGTTTTTTTTTCTGAAATTTAAGCTAGAAAAATGATTTTTGATTAAACCATACGATTTCACAAAATTCCGTAAGTATATAAAGTATTTTTATCGAGCAGCTAATTCGGTTATGGTTTTTACAAATCTGGACTATGTAAGTCCAACAATCTAGAGCCACTTTACAGACGGCTGATATCTCTCCTTTCGTCCATATATTTTGTTCAGTTTTAACATTAATCGATATATCTCAATAGTAATTGCGACTTTGTCAATAAAAAACAATTATTAATAGAAATATAAGGACTATAATAAGTGGTAAGATAAATTGACAGTTGAATCCAGTATCTTCAGAACCAAATGTAACTCTAACGTTTAGTTGAATTTGAATGTGTTTGAGAGGTACCACTGGTTTATTGTCAAAATCATTGTCTTAAGAGCGTTCTCTACTAAACTAAATTTGTTGTTGAACTCAACCTAAAAATAAAATTTCATTTTTTCTATTTATACATTTTTTTCTGTACCATTCGAATCGAACACTGATGTGCTACTAAACTTAGTAACGTTTGGGATTGAAATTTGAAAGCGAAAGTAAAACTGAATTGGTCACACGCTGAGGAAGTCACAGTTGTACCATTAAGGAAAAAAGGAAAGTCGGACGACCAGGACGTTTCCACGCTACAACAAACCATGCTATCAGAAGCGATATATCCGGAAAACTTTGGGTACAAATCAAAGCAATAGCATCCAACAAAATTATATGGTCCGGCGGCTTAGTAGACACCCTATGCTCCTACTTAGCGATCAAGGAAAAAAATGATAATGTGTCTCTTCACCTGATATATTAAAAATTTAAACATGCTGTTAATTCTAGATGCAACGCGCAGATGGTAACTTAAAAAAATCGGTCCTATAGCCGTACGTCTTAGGACGGGGAAAATGAATGGCGAAAGAGCAGGGTGTGCTTCAGCCCCAGAAAACATTGCATGTATTAGAAGAAAAAAACTAATAAGCTCCCAATTAGACTGTAAGGTAATATCGCAAATATATTTAGTAAAACTTCTATTGACAGTATGCTGGTAATTATAGCTAGATTATTGAGAGCAACGGGACTATTCATCAACATTTCGTTGAAAGAGCAGCTTGTTGTTGTGGTGTAGAGTACACCCTAATTTAGCCACGTGCATCTAACATCAATAAAGATTTAGAAAATAAATACTTTGCTCGTGAATGGAAGTAGACGAGATGACGCATAATGAAAGAATTTCCATATGTTTTAAAAGTTTTGAAAATATTTGAACAACGGCAAAATATTAGATTAAATAGAGTAAGAGTACAAAATAAATACAAACAAACCATCTGCAAACAAAATAAGCAAATTTATTTTAATTTCCTTGCAAATTTTTAGAACAGCTCATTGTAGGTAGGTAAATAAAAATTTCGGTATATAAACTCTGCAAAATTCATAAGTAAATTATTCAGTTCATATCAAGCTATCAGTTTGTAAGTGAAATAAAAACAAGTTACGATGAAATTCACCGTTTTAATAGTTCTTCTCGTTGGAGTGGTCGCTGTAAGTATACCTTGACACTATGTAAAATACAATCAAATTTTCTGGAATAAACCACGTATTTCAGGTCTACGGTGCCCCCCGTTTCTTTGGTTTATTGAGTGACGTTGCTGTACGAGTTGTAGGAGCAGTACAAACCTATGGTTAATTTGAATAATTGAATACAATTGAAATGAACAATTTACATACAACAATTACAGAATGAACAACTACATTCATTTATTAATCCTTTAAAAATATAATCCAATTGTGTATGAAATCGTATTGATTCCATTTGACATGAAGAAAACTTAATACATAACCGTTGAACTATTGGACTTAAATTTATTTGATTTTGAGAAAAATCCTACATCGGATCGAGTCGTAAGTAAATAAATGTATGAAAAAAGCTAACTTAATTCCGGTTCAATTGCGACCTCGGAGTTACTCTGTGCGTATAGATGCCTGGCTGGCCACAAATCATCAAGACGGCTGATCCAAATTTTTAACTTCCAACGATGTCAATTAGCGTTTTAGATTTTCTACTTAAAAATTTGGCTATCCCTATTTACGTGGACGACATGAAGATTGATAATCAAATCTTCTCAACGGTGGATTCCGTAGAACACGACGTAATCAGATTTTACTTCCTCTAACGAAGTAAAACAGGGAAGTGAATATTATGTCGCGGGCGCCCGATTTTCTTTTAGCACGAATGTATACATAGATCTCGAATACACCACACTTAATTTTTAAAACGAAAAGTTAAACTTACCGTATAGTCTAAAATCATTATTCTAGCTTACATCTCAGAAAGAGTTCACATTAGTCCTCGAATAGATGCGTATAGTAGTTCGTACTTAAAATTTTAGTTGTTCTAAAATAGGAAGTCTAGAGCAAACCATGTGTATATATGGAAAAAGCGATTAAGATTTGATTCAAATATCAGACCCAAATATCTATGAGAATGTACTACTTCTGTACTTATATTGGATTCATTAAAATTTGGTAATGTCGGAAGAGGTTTGTGTACGAAAAATAATTTATTTAGTTTTTGACTTTAGAACCAGTCTAAACTCGTCAATAATTTAAGTTCCAAAATCATGTTGATGATGAATGAATCAAACAAAATATTCCAATTCATTCATTTAGCACAACCGGTCATTATCTTTATGCGTCCACAAATCGATCTAAGCCAGCAGATCGACATTAACTATAAATAAAAAAGAAACTTCGGAATTTATCTCTTATATGAAAGAAAAGGACAAACAGTAAAAACAAACCAACAAATATAAACATTTAAATAACAAATTAGAAGGACGTTGTTATATGTGTGATTAGGATATGTGACCTGGTCTATGAAAAGAAGGCGTTAAGTTGAGTTTACAAATGAGAAATATACAGAAGATGTTGGGTTTAGCGCCGTCTACAGTCAATATGTTTTCATCGTGTGAAAGAGCGTCTCCTAAGCCCCTAGTTTCAAAATTTATTGTAGATAGATAGCGTATTAGAACGGGGAGTAAAATAAAAAAATACGATTGTTGAGTGAGATAAAAAAGTACGAGGAAGAGAAATCTATGGTAAACTTATTTTTAAATGCTAAAACTTCCAAAATTACATTGCTGAATCAGTTCAACTTAGATAAAGCAGAACAAAAGTTAATCGAACTGTACTCAAATGTTTCGAAATTAGTGTCCCCACGGGATTCCCCCGATAATTTTATTATTTTCTCGTCCTGATTGCAATATTTTATCCCATGAAACCCAGCAACTATCGTTTACCCCTCTGGTTGGAGGATACTCATAGAATTCCACCACAGCACCCACTGCATGTCGTATGTAGCGAATAAAATGATTGGATTGGGCTGCACCCACATAAGTAAAATTTTTTTTCGTTTTGTTTTCTTTTTTCAATTCCAAAAATAATTAATAGAAATCACAAAGCTCGTGATGGTAATATTACATCATATTAGGGGCTGTTTCATCGTACTAAGTTTGATCGTATTAAGTAGTGTGCTATAAATGCGTCCAAATAAAATTGAACTCGAAGTAAGGAAACAATAAAGGTTTACATTTTTTTAAGTTTTAGTAAGATGAAGAGTAGATTTGTATCATTGATTCGAAATATCGTTCAGTAGAAATTCAATCACACTACAGTATTATGTTCTTCTAGACCACGTTCTTGTTTTGCTAGGCACGCATTTATCGTTCCTATACTTCTGAATATTCTTTCAAGTGGATTTTCTTTAGTAGTATTAGTTGACTGCTGCGTTATTTGCTATAGTATGGTCCCCTCTCTGTTCCTATGGGTTGTGGTTTTTAGTCGGTCGGCATGTTTTATCTTTTATTCGCGTCCTCTATAGTTGGCTCGGTGTTGTTCTTTACAGTGTATATATTTTGCAGATTCGTTTCGGCTAACTGGGTAGTCTTTCGTTGTATGTCTATTCGGTGCACCTCTCGCCGCAATATCTTTGGGTGTGGTTAAAGCATTGCCATTTGTTGAATGTGAGCATGAATAGCGGGAGCCATCTTTTAATAATCTTGCTTCCTTGGCTACTTTCAATTTTCTCCTGTTTAAGATTGTTTACTGCGTTTTCAATTTGCAGTTCTTTCATTGCAGACCTCAAGTCTTCTATTAAGTTTCCTTGTTGCAAATGTGATGAAGATGTTTGGCCATCACCTTAATTTCTCGGTTTTGTTTATTCGTAGATATACCACTTTTTACCTGCTTCATTGAGCTTTGTATGAATCAAGACCTCTTGTGTTTATCTTCCAAACATTAGCGTTTAGTCCCACTACTCCTTAGTCGTTATTGGACTCCGATTTCATTATAGCTTGAGTACTAGGCCCGTTGCACACTTGAGTTATGTTTTTCTAGCAAAGTGAGCTATGTTTTGAGATCACAGCTTCTCGGGTTATTTTCCAAAGCTGAAATAAGTGAAACCGAATTCCAGGAGCTCAACTCAAGCTACTCGTATACGTCTTGATTTATTTAAATGCAAAAATTGAACCTTATGGGACAGAAACATAGCTCACGGACCTTAGTGTCTATCACAATAGTTTGCGGTGGTGTCTTAGCCTTCACTGCAAATTACGTTTACCAAACTACTTCGATAAAATTAATTTGTTTGGATAAAAGACAGTTTGGTTTCATAAAAGATTCATCAACCGAAAAATCTTTAGTCCCCTTCTCAACGCCTGTGCATTCTCGTTTAATTAATAATTATGAGGTTTCTGCCCTAATAATTTTTTTAAATCTTTAATCTGTTGTGGGGCCTACGCGCTTCCAGCTCTCACGGTTCGCTTTTCCCGTCATTTTTTTTTTCGCCGTTTGCCTGCCAATTCGAGGACGTACCTCTATAGGTTAGATTTTCGTAGAACCATCCGCATATTGCATAGCTATCCATGCCAGCCTAAAGTAATTGTAAAGAGGATGGGTCACCCAATGAATTCTGCTAATGAAAAACACAAACTAAAATAAATGCTAACGGATTGGAAATAGGAAAAAATAATATTTTGAACCATTTGACGCAAAACTACATACCATACGAGCTACTGGAATTTAATCCACTTACAGCTAGCACTATTTCGGAAAAGGAAAAATGTGATTTACAGTACCGAAAGAACACCAAATTGTTTAGATCAGAGTATCATCAATGTTAATATTTACTCCAGAGGGGCCAGTTATAATAGATTAATATCACCAACCAACTATTTAAACAATATAATTTGAGATGGGCCCTTCATTAATCTTGGGAATCAAGGTGTTAATTTTAGAATTAAGTGCTCTAACCTTTGCCTTTAGGTAAAAGTTCCTGTGGTTAATCAATTCCTATAAGGCATCTGACATCCACGCATTATTAGGATCATACGAAGAAAATACCAAATTCCAATCGTAATCCCTTATTGCTTCAGATGAGCCAGAATAGTTTATTATTGTTCGACAAATTTGTTCGTATTTTTACCCTCTTCTAGATTTTTGGGATAATTTCAACCTTGAATAGAGGTTTTGTGGTTGGAGAAGAGTTTCTGCGAATACGTGATCAATGCTGGAGTCTGAACTCGGCCTAGAAACGCTATTCAAAAGAAACTCTAAGCCAAATGAGGAACATAAACACAAAAAATCGATGATGACTCTTTCAATAAATCCCCCAGTATATCCCCCAGTAAGATTTAATGTTTTGGATTATCAGTTGCTAAAAAAATCATTTAATTTGTTCAGGAAAGTGTCCAAGTTTGATAAAATGAATGAATGTATATGGTCAGTAATTTCTGAAGTTGAAATCCAATTTCCCATTTTAGTTTATAGTTGGAACTAAAATCATGCTACTTTAGATTCTCAACCCTAAACAAGGTTTATGCAACGGCTCACGATTAGTTATGAAAATTAAGAAAGAGGTGATTGGGGCAGAAGTGCTCACTGGATCCAATAAGGGTAACATCGTTCTAATTTCAAGGATCGAACTTACATCTGATCTCGAGCTACCTTTTAAGCTTAAACGGTCATAATTTCCTATTAAGAGAGCATTCACTATGACGATAAAAAGTCTCAACGTCAACAATGGATAACACTAGACAAAGTTGGGATATACTGTCGGAGCCTGTATTTGGACACGGGTAACTTTATGTTGCATACGAACCATCAGAGTTCGTCGTTCCTTTGACGCCAAAGTTATGATTCAGTTTACTCCGCATAAGGGAAAGCTGATTGAAGGAAGTAACCCGAATTATTATTAAGTTAAAATAAATCTTACTTTCGGTATCTTTTGTACATTTTATTTGATTGATTAATTGGTGCCATAGCCACATATTGTGTTTGAAATTTCTCTTATAAACAATTTTAATTTTTTTAACCTAATATATAAAGAATTTCCATCTGTTTTAAAAAAGTTGAAAATATTTGAACAAACGAACAATTAATCCAAAATATTAGATTAAATAGAGTAAGAGTACAAAATAAATACAAACGAACCATCTGCAAACAAAATAATCAAATTTATTTTAATTTCCTTGCAAATTTTTAAAACAGCTCATTGTAGGTAGGTAAATACAAGATTCGGTATATAAACTCGGCAAAATCCAAAAATAAATTATTCAGTTCATATCAAGCTATCAGTTTGTAAGTGAAAAAAAAAAAAGTTACGATGAAATTTACCGCTTTAATAATTCTTCTCGTTGGAGTTGCCGCTGTAAGTATACCTTGACACTATATAAAACAAAATAAGATTTTCTAGAATATCACACGTATTTCAGGTCTACGGGGCCCCCTCTTTCAAGGATTTCTTACTTGACTCAGCTACAACAGTTACAGGAATTCTTCCGGAAGGTCTAAACAGTATTTTTTAAAAGTGCGATATAACCTAATCGTATTCCAAATAGTATTTGTTCTATTTAACATAAATAAAATTTAATAAATATTATTTGATTGGACTTAAAATTATTTGATTTTTTTGAAATATTCCCCATCGGGTCGGGTCGCAAGTAAATAAATGTATAAGAAAAGCTTAATGAATTGCGGTTCAATTGCGACGTCGGAGTTAGTTTGTTCGTATAGACACCTGCTTGGCTGGCCACAAATCATCAAGATGGCTAATCCGAAATTCTTTGAGAATCGATTAATTGATTTTAATTTTTTTTACAGCAAAACGTTATAGAATAAATTTAGTCAAAAGAGGCAAATCAAATTATGTAATGAATTATAAATTCTCCAAAATGAAATTTTCAAAACAGTCGTTTTTCATACAACAATGCAAACCGTCTTGCGCGAATACTATGATTTGATGACAACGGATAAAAATTCTTCACGATCATAATCGCTAACATGTTGTCTAAAAATGTGAAGTGTGGAAAACATTAGATGAGCATATTCTTTATAATGATTCTGAAAAATTGCTGGTCAGATTATATTTTGCAAATGATCCATCATTACTGCGGATGGTTCGACGTAAACGGCGCGTTAACATAGAGAACAAGGTGAATCGAAACGCTGACTCCTTCAATTTTCACCAATTTCTGCTTGAATATGAACAATTAGATCATATAGAATTGGTGATGAATAAGGCCGAAAAGGAATATATATTTATATGTACCGCACCATTGCATCTTAAAACCTGAAACATCATCTACAAAAATTTGGGTAGTCTTTGACCGACCTGCGTAAACAACAACAAGCTACCCTTTCAACGAACTGATGAATGGCCTCGTCGCTCTAAATAATCTCGCTTTTACGCTACAGTCTAATTGCGGGAACTTATTAGTTAAGAAACGCTACGTACAGTGGCACAGCAAAACGAACGGGCATTTGTCGTTGTTGTTTATCATTGCACAGTCTCAATGAAATGTGAATTTTTATAATATAACTTCGTAGTATTAAAATATATGAGCGCATCAACTAAAATTAAACTCCATTGAACGGCATCTTTATATTTTTAATTTGTTAGGTGAAAAGACACATTATCATATTTTTCCTGGATCTCTAATTAGGAGCATAGAGTGTCTACTAAGCCGCCGGACCATCATTGAGTGCTATTGCTTTGATTCCTACCTAAAGTTTTCCGGATGTATCACTTCTGATAGCATGGTTTGATGTAGCGTGGAAACGTCCTGGCCGTCCGACTTTCCTTTTTTCCTTAATGGTAAACTGTGACTTCCTCAGCGTGTGACCAATTCAGTTTTACTTTCGCTTTCATATTTCAACCCCAATCGTTACTAAGTTTAGTACATCAGTGTTTGGTTCGAATGGTACAGATAAAATTTATAAATAGAAAACATGAAATTTAAATTTTTAGGTTGAGTTCAACAACAAATTTAGTTTAGTAGAGAACCCTCTTAAGACAATGATTTTGTCAATAAACCAGTGGTACCTCTCAAACACATTCAAACTCAACTAAACGTTAGAGTTACATTTGGTTCTGAAGATAGTGGATTCAACTGTCAATTTATCTTACCACTTAGTCTAGTCCTTATATTTCTATTAATAATTGTTTTTTTTTTGACAAAGTCGCAATTACTATTGAGATATATCGATTAATGTTAAAACTGAACAAAATATATGGACGAAAGAAGAGATATCAGCAGTCTCAAAAGAGACTATAGAATATTGGGCTTACAAAGTCCAATTTGTAAAAACGACAATCGAATTAGCCGTACGATAAAAATACTTTATTTATTTACCGGAATTTTGGTAAAATCGTATGGTTTAATCAAAAATCATTTTTCTAGCTTAAATTTCAGAAAAAGGACTTAGTCAACCCTTGTTAAAAAATTAAATCTTTAAATTTCTTAGTAAGGTACAACTTCCGGCACACACATTTTCACTCAATTTTGTAAAAATTATTTGTGGAAAAAGCTTAAGTATGAAGTTCCATCCCGAATAGTTAATCCGCCTGGACTGTGAATATGCTGAATTTGGGTTAATTAATATTTTTATCAAAATTCTTGATTCCCAGTAAAGTTTAAGGAAATGATCTATACTTTGCAAAATGTTTGCAAAAAACCAAAACGTTCTTATGGTAGCTGTCATTTATCTTTGGCTGATCTCGGCCAAAAATCACTGGGACAACGGTTGTGCAGACAAAAAAAAATTTATTCCTAAAACTAGCAACGACAATAAAAAATATTTGTATGTCTGGGGGTGCAATACTTAACAGTATGATCCTAAACAGCTAGATAATTTGAGTATGACTATTGCAGATCAAGAAATTAACACAATTTCCAAAAATTTGAACACATGACCGGAGTTATTAAATATGAATTCGGTTTCCATTAAATAATTAACACTAACATTCTTCGAGTATTTTGTTCTGGTGTTTAATTAAACAATTTTTAATACGAAATCTATATTTAATATTCATAAAATTTAAAAGTTAAAATTCGATATTTTTTTTATAAATCGTTTTGCCTATTCCTATTTATTATAAGGCCTTATTTTAGTTATAGATTTAATGAATTATATTTTCACAAGTTATTTATTATATTTTAATAATTTGCTTTATCTTACTTAATTAGTTAATTTAGCTAAAGTTTGAAAATTTAAACTTCTTGTGCGTAAACAAGCACCCCAGGCCCCGAGCCTTAGCCGGTAAAAAGAAACGCCATGCACAGCTCTGAATTAGTGATTCGGAATTCCGTAACAAAGGCGTTAATATAAAATTTTAATTTTCGGAATCAAGATATTCTTGAGACCTATAGTTATGTTGTATCAAATTTGGTTACAAGTAGCATGTTGATCTTTTTGCAGGTCCGACAAAGACTACCCAAGACTACCCATGCCTTATCCACCAATTCCATATGATCTAAATATTCATATTTAAGCATAAATTGGTGAAAATTGTACGATGTCCGCGTTACCAACAATTTTTCAGAATCATTTACAAAGAATATGCTCATATAATGTTTTCCAAATGCATTTTTAGAGGACTTGTTAGTCATTGTGGTCTTGAATTGACCATTCTTCTATATTTTCTCAAATAACTTTTCTTATCGTGAAAAATTGTTATCCGTTGTCATCAAATTACAGAATTGGCTCGAAATGTTTGCATTATAGTAAAAAGCGAACGAGTGATTCTAAAATTTTGCTTTGGAGAATTGGTGATTTGCCCATTTTGACAGGCTTTTTTCTGTAACTTTTGCTCCAAATAAAAAAATAAAATAAAATGTCGGATGAGCGAGCTTGATGATTTGCGGTCAGCCAAACGGCTATATGGACAGATTAACTCCGAAGACGCAATTAATCCTCAAATCACTAAGCTATTTTTATGCATTTGTGTACTTGGACGCGATGGAGGATATTGTCCAAAATCCCATAATTTTAAAGTTCAAGTTTATATAAAATAGTATTTATTAAATTTTATTCATATCAAATGGAACAAAGACTATTTCAAATACGATTAGGTTATATCTTTAAAAAAGAATTAAAAGATGCATGTAGTTCAAATTGTGAATTTCAATTGTATTCAATTATTGAAATTAACCAAAGTATTGTACTCCTTGTGCAACTCCTGCAGCAATGTCATCAATGAAGCCAAGGAAACGGGGGGCACCGTAGACCTGAAATGCGTGGAATATTTTAGAAAATCTTATTGTATTTTATTTAGTGTAAACGTATACTTACAGTGGCAACTCCAACGAGAAGAACTATTAAAACGGTAAATTTCATTGTACTCGTAACTTGGTATTTTTCACTTACAAACTTATAGCTTGATATGAACTGAATAATTTGCTTTCGAATTTTGGCGAGTTTATATACCGAAATTTTTATTTAATTTGTATTTATTTTTACTTTTACTTCTATTTAATCTAATATTTATTTGTTATTTTTTCCATTTGTTCAAATACTTCCAAAACTTTTAAAACAGATGGAAATTCTTTCGTTATTCATTATCTCATAAACCCCTATTCTCGAACCAGTAAAATATTTTTGTAAAAGGGCTCGTCGTCGGCTTCGTCTCTATGTACAACATCAGAATATTTTCACGCTGCCTCCCCGGGGAGCCACCGATATTTACTTTGCAACCAGGGATTTGTGTTGGGCTCAACCAGGAAAACACATTGGTACGAAATCTCAAATGCAGCGCCAGCAGTAAGCAAGCAAGTAAAAAAGGTTCACTTTTAAAAGTAAACTTTGACCTCGAAATGCCAAATTTAATTTATGTAAGTTTTATTTACTTTTATGAGGTATTTACACGACCTATACATACTAAAAATTTAATATTAACACGTACAGCTAATTCGATCCACGTGCTGTTCAATTCTACAGTGACGCAAATTGTATCTTTGTTCAAATTTAAAATTTGTTTTTTCGACACCTGTCTATAAAACAAACTTTGCGATAGGCTGAACTTTCTGAATACCAATAACAAGGTCTCATACCTGTTTAAATATTTTCAGTAATGAAATTTTTGTAAAATGAATAAATTTGGTGTTAATTAAAATATTCAATTGCAGCCTAATTATCGTTCATTGCCTCCTCGACTTTCTAGTGATATAACCGTCGGCACAGTTTGGGTGTTAGAACAGAATAAATTCGAAGATTGGCGTAAATAAACCAATAATTCTTAGCTTCAGGAATTATAATCAATGTCCTAAGTTGATCTTGTTATTCGTGCATTAACCAACTGGTTCCTTCTCCGTGGGGTTGTAGCCTTGATCTGTTTTTAGGTCCACACAATAAGAAGAATTGAACAACACGTGGATCGAATTAGCTGAACGTGTAAATATTAAATTTTTAGTATGTATTGGTCGTGTAAATACCTCATAAAAATAAATAATATTTGCCACCTTGAGGTCCCGAAGTGAACCTTTTTCACTTGCTTGCTTACTGCTGGCATTACATTTGAGATTTCGTAACAATGTTTTTTCAAACAACAATTTCGAATGTCTGTATGAAAAATAAAAATCACGTTTCTTCTTTTTTTATCAGAGCAGCAATAAAAAAGAAGAAAATTTAAATTTAATAAGGTAATTTTGGGCGGTTCCCTGAAATATAACGGAATGACCCATATATATATATATATATATATATATATATATATATATATATATATATATATATATATATATATATATATATATATATATATATATATATATATATATATATATATATATATATATATATATATATATATATATTATGTATATTTATATATATATATATATATATATATATATATATATATATATATATATATATATATATATATATATATATATATACTAATTATATTATAGGTTACAATGTGAAGTTCAAAATCGTTCAGGCTAGCAATTAAACTCTTTATGAAGACTTTCACAAGAATCTCACCTGAAATCAACCAAGTCGATCGGACGCACCAAATCGAACAAATTGCTCAACTGATTTCGGAGTTAAAAGGCCAAAATACACGAGTTAAATGATCGATCGATTGGATTGGACCAGCATGGAAATGGGTAGCTGGAACACCTCACCGATTGGGACCAGATTATTAGCAACCAGATTAAGATCATCATTAATAACAATGATCAATATCAGATCAACACCATCCTGACGAAAACGGCAACGACAAACATTCCTTAACGAATATAATCAGATTGTCGACTAATTGCATGAAAATGCGGATCGGAGAACAGAGCAAATTCTGTTCAACAAACTCCTAATCATCAAAGAAGAAATAAAAGAAATAATAAGCGCTGCACAAATGGCAAAAAGCAAGATAATCAATACAAATTTAATGAACAAAATGGAAATCGGACGGCTCATTGCAGAAATCGAAACGTTTCCATATGCAAATGAAATAGAGGCACTTGAATACGCAGACCCTACGATGCTCGTGAAGGATTCCATAATACTCTACGTACTCGAAAAACAACTCTCAAATTAATGCTGCATTCATTGATATGAATTAGCAAATGTTAATTCTCAATTATTTGATGCATCTGGAAAAGTATCAATAGGTGGTCAGGATAAAATGCAGACAGAGTGATTACAGCAAAACCCAAAAATTATGTCTGAAATACATCGGATATAATTCGTATTCACAACACCTCACAATGAATCGTTTAAACCGATCGGAAAAACCCCATCTACTCAGGATTAGGCATCTCAGTACAAGCTTGATCATAGTTCACTGTAGATTACAAGACTTCGATTGCAGTCGCCACAAGTTTACTCTATCTCAAAGTTAAAACTGCGACTCGCATGTTTTCAGAGATAATTTTAGATCTGCAACCCGTTTTCGTCAATATCTAACGGACATGAACTTCACGCCAACAAATAATTTGGGCATGTACGAACGCAAGATATTGTCTGCAACCTTAAAGGACGTTTTTTAATCAAAATTCTCCAGCCTGATGTACAATTTGGTTTCGTTAACTTGAATACAAGAATCAACATTACAAATATTGTACATTGTTGTACCATAGGTTCAGAATCCTGGCACTATCGCATTCTTTGAAAGAACTTTGGTGTAAAAGGTCGTGCGCGTGATATATTACCTCTCAAAAACATCAAGGCTGTCACACACAAAAATTATTCTATATAATTTACAGACTAATTCTTAAATCCGCCTTTGCTATTATTTCCATATCACCGCCAACTGTACCCATTATCATTATTAACAGATTTAACGAGTACGCAAAGTTCCAATCGTTTTACAGGTTATCAGGCGCACGCAATTTCCCCACGATATAGAGAGTTCTGCAGCAGAATACGGCAGCAAACTAGTTTTCCAACGATTCCACAAATCCGTCGAGTTCAATTTTGGTTTTCGGTAGCGTTAGCAACCGTCTTTGTTCACATAAATATTGCTTTATATGACTATTGATTCTTATTCAAAAACCGCCCCCCCCCCATCGCCGTTTTGTCATATAATTTGATTTTGAATAGGAAATAGACAAAGCAAAACGAAATAATGAATTCTTTCAGAAATTACTACTAACATGTTGACGACCAGACAAAGGCTTGTTCGAGTAGTTTCTACAAATTTGTCACAAATCTTAAAGATGAAGATACGGCTCAAATGTATCGAGATAACTGACTGGTTTGTTACCGAGTTGACTAGGCAGAATCAATTCATAATTCATTCGATAAAGTCAACCAAGTTTTATTGTGCGGACGTAAAAACCGACCAAGGCTACACCCCAACGGAGAAGGAATCAGATGGTTAATGCACGAATTACAAAATTTTAATTCCTGAAGCTAAGAATTATTGGTTTATTTACGCCAATCTTCGAATTTATTCTGTTCTAACACCCAAACTGTGCCGACGGTTATATCACTCGAAAGTCGAGGAGAATGAACGATAATTAGGCTGCAATTGAATATTTTAATTAACACCAAATTTATTCATTTTACAAAAATTTCATTACTGAAAATATTTAAACAGATATGAGACCTTGTTATTGGTATTCAGAAAGTTCAGCCTATCGCAAAGTTTGTATTATAGACAGGTGTCGAAAAAACAAATTTTAAATTTGAACAAAGATACAATTTGCGTCACTGTAGAATTGAACAGCACTTGGATCGAATTAGCTGTACGTGTTAATATTAAATTTTTAGTATGTATTGGTCGTGTAAATACCTCATAAAATTAAATAAAATTTACATAAATTAAATTTGGCATTTCGAGGTCAAAGTTTACTTTTAAAAGTGAACCTTTTTTACTTGCTTGCTTACTGCTGGCGCTGCATTTGAGATTTCGTACCAATGTGTTTTCCTGGTTGAGCCCAACACAAATCTCTGGTTGCAAAGTAAATACCGGTGGCTCCCCGGGGAGGCAGCGTGAAAACATGCTGATGTTGTACATAGAGACGAAGCAGACGACGAGCCCTTTTACAAAAACATTTTACTGGTTCGAGAATAGGGGTTTATGAGATAATGAATAACGAAAGAATTTCCATCTGTTTTATAAGTTTTGGAAGTATTTGAACAAATGAAAAAAATAATAAATAAATATTAGATTAAATAGAAGTAAAAGTAAAAATAAATACAAACAGAGCAAAATAAATAAGCAAGTTTATTTTGATTTCGTTGTAAATTTGTTGATACCTACAATGGTAAATAAAAATTTCGGTATATAAACTCGCCAAAATTCGAAAGCAAATTATTCAGTTCATATCAAGCTTTAAGTTTGTAAGTGAAAAATACCAAGTTACGAGTACAATGAAATTTACCGTTTTAATAGTTCTTCTCGTTGGAGTTGCCACTGTAAGTATACGTTTACACTATATAAAATACAATAAGATTTTCTAGAATATTCCACGTATTTCAGGTCTACGGTGCCCCCCGTTTCCTTGGTTTCTTAGATGACATGGCTGCAGGAGTTGCACAAGGAGTACAATACTTTGGTTAATTTTAATAATTGAATACAATTGAAATTCACAATTTGAACTACATGCATCTTTTAATTCTTTTTTAAAAATATAACCTAATCGTATTTGAAATAGTCTTTGTTCCATTTGATATGAATAAAATTTAATAAATACTATTTTATATAAACTTGAACTTTAAAATTATGGGATTTTGGACAATATCCTCCATCGCGTCCAAGTACACAAATGCATAAAAATAGCTTAGTGATTTGAGGATTAATTGCGTCTTCGGAGTTAATCTGTCCATATAGCCGTTTGGCTGACCGCAAATCATCAAGCTCGCTCATCCGACATTTTATTTTATTTTTTTATTTGGAGCAAAAGTTACAGAAAAAAGCCTGTCAAAATGGGCAAATCACCAATTCTCCAAAGCAAAATTTTAGAATCACTCGTTCGCTTTTTACTATAGTGCAAACATTTCGAGCCAATTCTGTAATTTGATGACAACGGATAACAATTTTTCACGATAAGAAAAGTTATTTGAGAAAATATAGAAGAATGGTCAATTCAAGACCACAATGACTAACAAGTCCTCTAAAAATGCATTTGGAAAACATTATATGAGCATATTCTTTGTAAATGATTCTGAAAAATTGTTGATAACGCTGACATCGTACAATTTTCACCAATTTATGCTTAAATATGAATATTTAGATCATATGGAATTGGTGGATAAGGCATAAAAGGAATATTTTTATTTACCGCACCATTGCATCTTAAACCCTGATACATCATCTACAAAAATTTGGGTAGTCTTTGTCGGACCTGCAAAAAGATCAACATGCTACTTGTAACCAAATTTGATACAACATAACTATAGGCCTCAAGAATATCTTGATTCCGAAAATTTTATATTAACGCCTTTGTTACGGAATTCCGAATCATTAATACAGAGCTGTGCATGGCGTTTCTTTTTACCGGCTAAGGCTCGGGGCCTGGGGTGCGTTTTCAAAGATGAATTAATGCTTGTTTACGCACAAGAAGTTTGAGTTTTCAAACTTTAGCTAAATTAACTAATTAAGTAAGATAAAGCAAATTATTAAAATATAATAAATAACTTGTGAAAATATAATTCATTAAACCTATAACTAAAATAAGGCCTTATAATAAATAGGAATAGGCAAAACGATTTATAAAAAAAATATCGATTTTTAACTTTTAAATTTTATGAATATTAAATATCGATTTCTTATTAAAAATTGTTTAATTAAACACCAGAACAAAATACTCGAAGAATGTTAGTGTTAATTATTTAATTTTCAAAATTTTATATGTGTATGTATACGTAATTCTAAAGAAAATTGTGACAGATGGACTGGCGAATGAAACTATGGGCTGTCTGAGGTATATCGAATGGAGCCATCCTGAGGAGGACAACGAGAACGATGAAAACGTCAACTTACAGTCACAATGTCAAACGACTCTGGATGAATTTCGGTAAAAATTCACAAATTGCCAAGAAGGGTAGGCAGCTTAAAGCTGGATGGACGCAGAAAAAATATATCGACCGTTGTCCATTTCTAGAAAAAGCTCAACTGTTTATTAAACCAACAATCGGATAATTAGTGTTAAGCGTAATCATTTTACAGTCGTAACCATTCTTTATCTACGATATTTAAGTTTCTCTTTAAATTTTTATTAATAAACTCTAACCATTGATTTAGCAAGTGGCAAACAATTATTTGAAATTTGTCCCTTTTGGTCGTTTAAGCGCTATAAAATTTTTAATTTTTTAGTTATGATGACGTGCAATGCCTCATATGATTGTGAATCATTGCACTATAACCACGAATAGTGAAAAGTATAATAAATCAAAAGTTGCTGGCCAACCGCACCTTTTTAATTACTTCATTGAATTCGGCATACTCACAAATAATTAGAAAATAATAAACCGGCATTATTTGAACGAGCTGAAGTGAAAGGGAGAAAACACGTCATAAAAGATCGTACCAATTTGAGCGACCCCTAAACGTAGTCCGATATTTGCATAAGGACGTTTGTAATAGAAAGGAATACTTTTAGCCCTGAGCCCGGTAGAAAATCAGACATGAGGAAAAATGGGTCGCATATATATATATATATATATATATATATATATATATATATATATATATATATATATATATATATATATATATATATATATATATATACATATATATATATATATATATATATATACCGGGTGTTTCTTTTAAACTGAGACGATCAAATATCTCGAAAAATAGCCACTCTTCGGAAAAAATGTCCATAATCAAAATTTAATCATACCGCGGGGGAAATACATTAGTGCAAAAAAATAGTCCCCCACCCCCCGCTTTGTAGGTGGGGCGGGGGTAACTTTTAAACTAAGATAGGAAGCCATATTTTTTATTGCAAATACGGATTCTACGACTAAAAGTATGATTTGAATGAAATATTTTGTTCGGTTCATGATAGATGGCGTTGTAATCGACGAAATTCAATTTCTCCTTCTTAGAACACACGCATTCGATTCTGCAATACGTTTGAAATAAAAAACATCACGTTTTCATTGGAAATACTCGAAATTCGCCATCAGTTTAAAAGAAACACCAGGTATATATATATATATATTTATGATATTTGGTTTACTGCGAATAGCACAGTCGCCGTTGCCGTTGATTTTTCAGAGGAGTGTTTCATGGTTTACAGAAATTTTCGGGATAACGTATTGTAGTGCTTCATCTGGCAGCGTGATGTTTGACACCCAGGTTAACTACCAAATCTGCAAGAGAAATGATTTTTTTTAACGACCGATACTTGTTGCTTGCGAGTTCTAATTTTGTCGTGCCGATCGCATCTTGTATATTTTCTTGTATATAGTATTAATAGTGCCGATAGTGATCATATGGTCGCTATTATTTATATTTCGGACATAATTATTTTGATGGCATATTAAGACCAGAAACATAATTACTTTATTTATCGTTTTCAGAAATCAGTTCGTCCATTGTACTGTTAATGACACGCAAATCTTCAGCATCTGGGTTTCATGCCAGCTATTTCCACGCTACAACCTAATGAGTCCTATCTTTTGTGTCTATGTTGGATTGGTTTTATTTGATGAAAGTTATTGACCAGATTCCCGATATTTTGATCTATTATTTTTTGTAATTCTAACTTATCATCTATTAAATTAATCGATAATTTATTAATTTATTTTTATAGTTAATTCTAAGTTTTTGAAATTAATTGGATGTATAAACCTATTCCATTATTTAATTCCAGTAGGAGAATGGAATCTTTATTAAATTTTTAATCTCTAGATTTTGCTTTTTGCATAATTTGAAAGTTATAATTGATATTGGGATTTTTTCAACCATCGGTATTTGATGGAACCCGTATTTTAAGTCAAGTGTGGTGAAATAACAATTTCAAAGCAATTTCTCCGAACTATCTAAGTCTTCGATTGTTTTTTTCATTGAGTTTCCTGTAATCAATAAAAATCCTTACTTTTCTCATCCCTGACGTTCCAACCTCGTTTGTGACAACCCAATTGGGGCTATTTGAACGTGCTAAGTAGCATTTCCTAGATTTGATCCTCTCTTCATTTTATCTTGCATCAGTATTAGGGATGGCTCTGATTTCTACTTGTTTTGTCTTGCATTTTAGGCTGACTGTTGCTCAAAACGTCACATTCTGTAATGTAACCGGCCAGCATTGGTTGATCTTGTTGGTTTTCGGAAATTTACGCAGGGATAATGTTTCTTGATTATGCAACTCTGTTTTACCAAAAGTCCGGTAAGTTTAATTTGTCACTATTGAAATCAAGTGTGATATAATCGAGATTGACGTATACTTTCGTGGTAAAAGAAAGTCTGCGTTTGTTACACAACAACATGTTCACCACTTCTAATTGTCGCTCAGTAAACTATCCAAAAATCATAAGGTGGAGCTTAAATGTGTATAGAAGGGGATCTTCAAACATTTGATTGCTTGAACTGCATACAAAGATTATCGATTTAACCGGAACATGTGTAAATATACGTGTATCGATATACAACAAATATGGTAAGTTCGTAGAATATCGCTTACAATCATTTTGTTCATCTGAAGAATTATCAACAGGATACTGATATAACTCGTATTCACAACATCTTACAAGCAAATTGTTCGCTTATGGCCGAAAAGACCTCATCTATTCAGGATTAGGCTTCTCAGTACAAGCTTGAACATATTTCACTATCGAAGACAAGACTTTAGGCAACAGCATCGTCGATTGCAGTCGCCACAGATTTATTCTATCTCAAAGTTAAAACTTCTAGAGAAAAATTTTTAATCGGCAAACCGTTTTCGTCAATATTCCAAAGACATTGTCTACAACGTTAAAGAACATATTTTAATCAAAATTCTCCAGCCCGTTGTATAATTTTGTTTCGTTAACTAGAATGCAAAATATATTGTTGCGCCATTAGATTTCTGCCACTAACACATTATTTGAAAGAACTTTGGTGTAAAAGGTCGCGCGCGTAATTTACATAATAATTCTTAAATCCGTCCCCCAACAGTTTTAATGAGTACATTTGCACAGTTCCAATCGTTCATTGAAATTTGTTTTATTGTGCAAACTTTGGAAAAATATTTGTTGTTATCAGGCTTACGTACTTTCTCCACGATATAAAGAGTTCCGACGTATTTTCCGACGTATCCACAAACCCGTATAGCCCGATTTTGATTTTCGGTACCGATAGCAACCGTCTCAGCAAACATAAATACTGCATTATACGACTATTAATTCTTAATCTCAACCCCATAATGGGGTTCACTAGGCAGTTTTTTGTCGAATAATTTAATTTTGAATAGGACAAAGGCTTGTTCAAGTAGTTTATAGAAATTTTTCAAAAATCTTAAAAATGAATCAATCTGTAAATTATTCGATTAAGCCAATCAAGTTTCATTGTGTGGACCTTGAAATAGATCAAGGCTACAGCCCAACAGAGAAGGAACCAGATGGTTAATGCGCGAATAACAAGATCATAGGACATTGATTGGGTTCCTTGAATCTACGAATTATTAGTTTATTGGCTTCAAGCTTCGAATTAATTCTGTTCTAACAACCAAATTGTGGCGACGTCTACATCACTCGAAAGTCGATAACATAATAAACGATTTCGACATAGATAAATTATTAAGATGCAGGTGAATATTTTAATTAACTTCAAACATAAAAGACCTTCAAATTTATTCGTTTTATAAAAATATCATTATTGAAAATATTTAAACAGATATGAGACCTTGTTATTGGTATTCAGAAAGTACAACCTATCGCAAAGTTTGTATTATAGACAGGTGTCAGAAAAACAAATTTTAAATTTGAACAAAAATAAAATTTGCGTCGTTGTTAGAATTGAACAGCACGTGGATCGAATTACATGATTGTGTAAATATAAAATTTTTGGTATATAAACAAAAGTGCATTTCATTGTAACTCGAATAATTTTTATTCAATCGATCGTGTAAATATTTCATAAAAACACATAAAGTTTGGCTTAAGTTTATTTCTAAAAGTGAAACTTGTTTTCTTACTTACTTACTGCTGGCACTAAATCTCATGAAGAGATGTGGCCAGCTCAACGAGATCTTGTAACAATGTTTTTTCCTGGTTGAGTTGTTGGCCCAACACTAAGGGATTTGCGTAACCTTGTTACGAACATACGACACAGACGATGAGTCGCCTGTTACAAAAACCTGGATATGAGGGGAATAATTATTTTTCAGCAGCGACCAAAAATTCCGTGCTTCAATAATATGGCACTTATTATTTTATAAAACAAATCGAATTTATATTTGTAAATCACAGAGCTGATAAGATAAATTTTGTTTTTACCAAAAATCTGTCAAACGAAGTGTTCCATTTGGGAATAAAAATTAATTGATCTGAGTTATTTAAAATTGTGAAAATCTTCAAAATATTTTTAATTTTGTGCAAATCGTATATGTACTCGTATATATACAAAATTAAAAATATTTTGAAGATTTTCACAATTTTAAATAACTCAGATCAATTAATTTTACCGACGATGCTATTGCTAGATGTAGACTTTCTGGCCGGATTGAGCGAATAATATGCTCGGTAGAAATGTTTTGAAAACTTGACAGACTGTTATTTCTGTTACGTTTCCGACACAATGGCTGAGTCTTGCTGTAATCCCTCCTGCCTGCACTTTCTTGAGACCATTAATTGATAATTATTTCACATGAATTATATGAGTTCAAGCAATAACTCCACGAGCTCATTTGCGTTATAACGTTACACGTATTTATACACATTCCGGTTTAATCGATAATTTTTTATACGCAGTTCAAACGATCGAATGTTTTTAGGTTTAATTCTATGCACATTTAAGCTCTACCGTACGAGTTTTCGAATAGTTTACTTAACGAAAAAATGGAGGGGTTAATATGTTGTTGCCTAACACCCGACCGCACTTACTTGTCTCTAATACATCGCACCGATTTCTAAAGCGAAAAATTAACCTTACGGGACTTTTGGTAAAACTGCCTTGTAAATAAAATCAAAAAACATTATTTCTGCTTACATTTCAGAAAACCAACAGGACCACCCATGTTGGTTGAAAATTTCATATTACAATTTATCTGAATCTTTTAGTTCTTGGTTGTTATTTGTAAATGCTAAGCTTTTTAACATTGGTTTTCGGTATCCAGATTCACCAGATTGGCATTAACCAGCCCAGACATCATGCTAAGGTTTTTTTTCATAAATTAGGATATCCCAGTAATTTTTTATCCGGAATCGATCTTCTGGAAATGGAATCTTCCATAGGAGCTTTTACATTTTTATTTTAAATATTTGGAAAAGTATAGCATTTAGAAAACAACTAAGAACTAAACGATTTTTGAGATAAAAAAATAGTCCAGATGGATTGATTGAACGGGATGAAATTTATACTTAAGCGCTTTCCATGAATACGGACATCCCAGTGGTTTTTACTCTGAAATTAGTCCACCGGAAGTGGCAGCTTCTATAGGAGCTTTAGAATGAACACAAATACTATTAAAATCAAAACGATTATAAGCTAAGTTTCAAACTAAGTTTGTTCTGATCTATTTTTTAAATTTTACCGTTAAAACCGAGTCCAGGCGGACTAAGTGTTTCGGTGTATGCTTCATACTTAACTGTGTTCCATTAATTGGGAGATCCTTGCGAAATTTTATTGAAATCTGGTTACCAAAAGTGGCAAGTCCATGAAAACTTTTCCAATTTGTGCGATGATGCTAAATAGTTTAGTATTTACTAATAGAATATGGTGGCAATAGCGTTTCCATATACGAGTTCTCAAATCTGTGGAGAATAATTTTGGGTTTTGCTATTAGCAGCGATATTGGTACCTACACATAAATATTGTATTATATGATATTTGGTTCTTAATCCAACCCCCACCATCGGCAGCACCCGGGAATTTTTCGTGATATCATTTTAATTTTAAAAGTAATGTCATTGTTTCCAACACCTGCAAATGTAATGAAAAAACCTAGTATTTCATAATTTAGTATAGTCCTCAACAGAAATGCCATTGTCCATTATTATCTTAAACATCAATCACAATTGTTGGAAGTATCGATAATACACTGGGCGATGAGCCAAACGTCGAAAATAGAAATGTAATTTTTGAAAACTGTTTGGTTAGCTATTACTTGTGTATGATCGTCAATATTCAGGTCTAATTTATCAGAATGGAGTAATGTACGGTGTCTTCTGAAATATATTCGACATTGTGGTTTATATAAACAATTATGAAAGTTTACTGAATTGATAGAAATAGTCAGCAATTGTTTGTTTAATTATGTAGTGAAACTGCATTATCGACATGTTATAACATAGCCGTCGAAAAGCTTATTACATTTTCTTTATGCAAACGAACTTTTTCGGCCGAAATTCGAGTAGTTTCAATTATTTACCATTAGAGTTATGAACAATTTTATTTAACTTCAATCAACAGTAGAAAACGGCTTTTGGAGCTACCAGGGATTATGTTATATAACGGCTTAGTCAATTTAATGTTTAAGTTAGTGGATTGGGAGAAGTTGGACCATTTCAAAAATTCCAAGGATCCCATGTTTGAATGTATTGGGTCAGGTTAGAGAGCAATTAATTGTAGGTGTGGCATTAGCAGTCCCTGTGCCTAAAATGGGAAATGATCCAGCTCTCTTTCGTACATAATATAGGTCGTTACATTACCGGTTAGAAACACTTTTAGCTAGAATTCAACTAGAAATCATTGAGACCTTCAAATGTATGAAAAGCTTAAGTTTTGATCGTAAAATGATGAAACCAAGTATTTTGCAAAATATCAGCCACCTAACACAATCAGAGAGTTCATAATCTAAAATAATAAGTTTCATTAGAAAATAGAATTTTTTCGAAAACAATGAAAACGATAAATTTACATTTTCGAAAATATTTAAACAGATGCCCAAATGTTTTTAAATAATAGATTAGAATAGAAATAGACGTAGGTACAAAAATAAATACAAAACTAGCTAATAAACATCTTTATTGGTACTGAGTGAACAATTCTCGATTCAGCAGGATGAAGGTAAATAAATATTTTGGTATATAAACTCGAAAAAAATCATAAAATTTATTCAGTTCATATCAAGCTTAAAGTTTGTAAGTACAAAATAAACCCAGCTTAAGATGCAATACACAGTTTTATTCGTTGTCCTCCTCGGAGTTACTGCTGTAAGTATATCTGATATAAAATACAGTTGTTATATTATGTTTAATTTTGTGCATATTATAGATCTACAGTGCACCACAAATTGCTACCACTATTGCCAACACTACTACCGCCATCGTCGACACTGCCACTGGTACTGTTGGAACCGCCATTAATAGTACTACAACTGCAATTAATTCAACTCTCACCGCTGCTACAGGTGTAATTGGCTCAACTATCGATGGAGTTACCACATTAGTTAATAGTACACTTGCCGCTGGTACAAGTTTAATTAACGGAGTTGTGACAACAGCTGTTGATACCACAGGTGCTGTACTTACTGCAGGAACCGGCATTATCACCAGTACATTGGGAGGTATATTTGGAGCATTCGGTAACATACTTGCAGGAATTGGAGGTTTGTTTGGTTAATGAGAAACTTGAACATATCCTTAACAATATTGTTATTCATTTTAAAATGCTAATTTACTGTCATTTAAAATTATAACCAAATTGCTATTCAAATACTCTTTGTTTTATTGTTCATGGTAAAATCTATTAATAAAATTTCTTACTGAAATTATTTATTTATCCCAACTGTCAGTATAAAGTGTATGGTAACGGAGCGAATACAACCGTGTAACAAAAATTGGTAAAGTTATGTCATTATCTATCGTCATCTTAGAGCATGCCAGTTAATATTTTGAGTGGTAGATGCCCAACGGCCACTAATAGATCATCGTAAAGATGCTTACCATAAACTGTGTATGTATGTACCTTACTATTGAGCTTTTAACAAATGTTATGATGGCTTAATATCACTCGTTATGGTCAGCTACTCTGTATCCCAAATAAATATGCCAATTAGAAAGAAAAAGACTTAGAAATAAATTTTTTTTTTAGGAATTCTTGATTTAAGTCGATGTTATTCAGACACCTAATCTGATTGGCAAACAATCAGGTTATGTTTCTGAATAACTTTGAATTAAATCAAGAAATTAGACAATAGAGACAATATACAACCGAAAGCTAGTCGAAATTTCTTCAGAGTTCAATTTCAATTTATTAAAAACAAAATTGTCTCGTCTGCTACGTCGCCCCTAGAAATTGTTTTATCTCGTGATACATAAGAATCCGAGGATGTCAAAATCCCCATAAATAGATATGGTTTTTATTAAAGCTTTGATATGCAGTTTAATCCTATAATGCAAAATGGCCGGTCCCTGGGTTCATTCATATGATTATCAGGCAATTACCGCAACAGTTGTTGCTCGACACTACAGTGAAAACTATTTTTCTGCTGGGATGTTTAGGAGCTTTATAAACGGATTTATATTTTAGACAAAATCAATTGTAATGTAAAAATAGTATGATGATATGTGGTGTAAATGTGCCTGAAAATAGTGAAGCAGTTCCGGATGCAATACACAACATACTTACCAAAGTTGATTAGAATATATCTTCAAACAACGTCAACTCAATTACAAAGATGCATCATAATAAAAATTCCAGATCACGTTTGAAAGATGCATTTATTGTAAATTTTTAAATAACACAATTAAAAATGACATATTGTCGGCGTTTCGCATTAAAAAATCATCTAATGCAGTACCAAATGAAATTAAAGGGTCCACATTATGCATTACTTCACCAAATACCTGACGTGATTGTACAAGGGAGCTAAAAGTATCCAATCGACTTTTGACTTAATGTTTATGTGGTGTAAGGACGTTCAGAATTTCAGAAATTCATCGCATCTTTTCTATTGATTTATTTATTTATTTAAAGAAATCTATTCTGTGATTTACATGTATGATTTCAGAATTTAATTTAAAACAAAAATATTGAAAAAATAAAATAAAGAAAATGAAAACACAAAAATATAAATCAAATTTTGATTTAACAATTACAAATTTAAAAAATAATTCTTAAGGATATTTTTGAAGTTGTCCTTTAATAAAGTCAAATAGGTCTTCGACGATGTTGAAAGATTTAGACGACCTATTAATGGGGTTATTTTCTCTCTCCATAGTTTGTGGAATGGTGTTCTAGTGCTAAAAACTCATGGTTTCGAAATGTTCTGCAAGGCACATGAATTGATATGTTTATCAAAATGTATACTGAATCAATGTGACCAAGCAAAACGTTACAATGAAAGCCGCACCTAAGAGAAGTCTATTTTCGAGCGTGGATTTTTTTTAATCCGTGCATCTTGTTGAGTATGGAGGTAACCGAGCCACATTTTCATGGAATGGTAAATTGTGGTCGTAATTCCAGTCACTCTTGTTTAACAAGAAAATCAGAAACTTCTTTTGAATGCTTTTAATCCTTTTAAAGTGTACAGCATAGTATGGATTCCAGACCGGTACAGCGTATTCCAGTTGAGATCGAACGTAAGCGAAATAGGGTGAACATAAGGTTTGAGTATCTTTAAATTCACCTGTCCACCTTTTAACAAATCCAAACATGGCATTAGCTCTCGCAATACAATTTTCAATATGCCTATTGAAACTAGCATGCTCGACAAATGTAAAACCTAGATCTATGATCTCATTGACTCTTTGCAATACTTCGTTGTTGACTTTGTAGGAAGTAATTAGCGAATTTTTCTTACGATGGAAATACATGATTTTGCATTTCTTGCAAAGCGAGTTTCGATCCACCTCTCATACTTAATCTATCGATGTCGTCTTGAAGTTTCTTCGTATCTAGCATTCCATCAGCAAATATGAGCACGTTTGAGTTTTTAATTTTCTCGGTTATTTCATCTATGAAAACAATAAATATCCACAGCACGATGTGAGATCCTTTGTCGCCGGTTTGATAGATAAGACTTGAACCAATTTATGAATCGAGTGAAAACCCAAATGCGAATAAACTCCGGAGTGCTTTTTGATGGCAGATGGAATCAAATGCTTTACTGAAATCCATATACTCTACATCAACTTGATGATGGTTTTCTATCTCATTAATTATTTTACTGGTGAATTCAACCAGAATAGTTGATGTGGATCGGCCAGGCCTAAACCCATGAAGGAGGTTTAAAGTTGTTGCATAAAACTAATTGAAACAATTTTGGAATTGATGATGTAGGTGATATTCCTCTATAGCATGTAACGTCGTCTCGTTTGCCCGATTTAAAAATTGGTGTAATTTTTGAAATTTTCCATTTTTCGGGAAACACCCCGGTGCTTAAGGAGTGGTTGAATAGGTAACGTAATGGAATTGCTAAAATGTCAGCGTACTCCTTCAGAATAGAACAGGGTATATTGTCAAGGCCACAACCGTCTCCAAATCCCTTTAGAGCCGATAAAATGTTATCCTCATATATAACAGGAGGAGTTATTGATACGTTGGCATTGCTGGGTGTTTCGTACAATCCACTAGTAACGCTTGGTTTATCGACTGATTGGAAAAACTTCGCGAACATTTCAGCTATATCTTTGGAGTTTGAGGAGCTGGTTATATGTCATATTTGCAGAGTATCCGTCAATTTCGCATTTATTCCTAAAGTATTTCCAAAATTGTTTTGGATTTACTTTGATTTTTCCTTGAATTTGATCGAGATACGTATACGACCTGTATTTTGATTTGAAGTAAATTTCAAATTCGTTACTATGTTGTAGAAACATTGTTTTGTCGGCTTCTAACCCGCTTTTCAACATTTTGGCATACGCTTTCGACTTCCGATTTTTAAGTTAACTAGTCTATCATCGAACCACTGAGGGTGAGCATTTTGTGGTTTACAGCACATAGGTACATAAAGTTCGAAGCCTTGCTGCATAATGTCATTAAATTTATCAACATTTTCGTTTATATCATTGGGATTGGGAGTTGTTTGTCAGTTGATGGATTCTAGGTAACTTTGTAGCCCCGCACGGTTTGTTTTTTTTAAGTTGTATTTGATTGGTTGTAGATGTTTCGAATTGGCCATTAAATTAGTTGAGTTAAATACAATATCTAAAGACTTGTGTCAATGTCGTTGCTGAAGATAAGATCCAGTAGTCTATCACGCTTATTAGCAATTGCGTTTATCTGGTTCAAATTATAACCAAGCATGGGTTCCACAAATAAAACTTCAGCATCTGTTGTTATATTGCTTGGAAAAATTTAGTTCCGGGTCCAGATTCCATATTATATTTGGAAGGTTAAAATCACCAAGCACAAGAACTAACACAAATTTTCAGATATTATCTAATTATTCATCGTATTTTATTTCTGTGAAACATAGACTATAACTAAATAAACTAAAAATAATGTTTGGATTAATGATTAGCAGTTTATAAACTTCACATAATATTATCTATTCGAAATTTTTAATCCGTTATCTAATTAATAGTATTAGGTGTGCAAGTAGAAACTCGGCTCTGAAGTTGGTTGCATTAAAATATACAATACTTGAACGCATCCAAATTGCCCGCCATTTTGAAATAAGTTTCATTCATTTACAAGCTGTCGTTCCGTGCGCATGAATTCTAAGAGATGGATGTCGATAAGCAACATTTACGTCATTGCATTCCTTTTGTTTTCAAATCACAAAAAATGCTGCTTGAGTGAACATTTTGTGAGTCATTCTACAGTAAAAAGTGGTTTGCAAGATTTCGTGATAACAATTTTAGTCTTGAGGACAATCCACGTCCAGGTGCAGTAAAACGATTCGAAGACGAAGAACTGAAAGTTTTACAGGATAACAATCCGTGTCAAACTCAAAAAGAGCTTGCAGAATAGCTAGGAGTTCCTCACCAAGCAATATCACTTCGATTGTATGCAGTGGGGAAAATACAGAAGGAAGGAAAATGAGTTGACATCTGCATGAATTTGCTTTCTCGGTTCCAAAAGAAACAACTTTTTGAACAAAATCATTACGGGTGATAAAAGTGGATTTTGTACGATAATCCTAAATGCAGAAAACCAGGGGTTGATCTAGGCCAGCTGTCAACATCAGTTGCAAAAATGAATATTCAAGCCAAGAAAGTGTTACTGTGTGTCTAGTGGGATTGGAACGGAGTCATTTAATACGAGAGTCTAGAACCTGGTCAAACTGTTACTGTCAAATTAATGGATGCTGTGGAGGAAAAAAGACCATTTGCGGGCCAAGGAAGGCGGAAGGTGATATTGATTTCGTTTTGTATTATCATTCAATTTTTAGAACCTTATAATTACATATAGAAATGTATAGTATTGAACTTTACAGTACAAATTAATATTCGTGGTATGAATGAAATGAGTCAATTTGACGGAGTATTGGAGTTTATTGAAAGACCTGGAATATGTATTCATGTTTTGGTCATCAGCGAGACATGGGTTCAACATCAAAACACTTTGTCGTATAAAATAACGAAACATAATAGAATATTCTCTTGTCGTGAACTTAGAATGGGTGTCTTAGTGTCAATCTTATAGTGTCTTTTTTTTGTAGTATAATCTAAGGTACACCATACTAAGGTGTGACGATGGCCAACATCCATTTCATTTTGTTTTTTTTGAATTACTATAGGATTAAACAAAATGATGCAAACAACTAAAACTAAAACATTAAGAATAGTAACCTGGAGCAAATCGGTTAATGCAAAATATTCCAGAATTATTAGTTTTCTTAAACACTAAAAAATTGGTATATGCGTAGTATCGGAAATCCAATTTACTACAACTTTATGTCTTTAAATATATGGGTACATCTGTTAACACGCCTTTCATCCAGCAAGAGGCTCAATAAATGCATAATGTTTCTTCTTCCAGAATGATCTTCTACCCATTAAGGATGTTTTGGTATGTGTTGAAAACTTTTGTTTTCATATCATTACAACTTTAATTTGACTGATAATCTTCATTCCGTTCTTGAAATTATCATCCTGAGGCCACATATCCGGATCTTTGTTTAAGGAGCCGGTGGAAATCTTGAACCGTTTAAAAACATCGCCAGTGTTTGGAGTAACAAAATCTGCTAGTTGTTTCATAATTAATGTTTTCACATCATCAATTTTCAACTCGACGCGCTTACTAGACTCGGCCTCTATATCCCTCATCATATCCAAATGTTGCACCATTCTTCTTTTCTCTGCACTGTTTTTGTCGAAAAAAAAAGAATGTGATGCTTTCGTCGGGCAAATACCACAATTGACCACATATTTTATTTAGCACAGCCATCGCCAACTTTTCATCATCTGTTTTGTAGAAATAAATATCTCGCGTAAATAGCTCAAATTCAGCTTTGGTGCATTTAATTAGTACGAATTTAATATGAACGTTGGGATCATCTGTGCCTGCTTTGAAATTATCCTTATTCAAGGGATTCCAATCATTCTTGAATCTCACAAATAACAAAAAAAAATTTACTCCTGATGTATTATTGCTCATTTTTGTTTCAATTGCAGCGCGCAATGCAATTTCACATATGTGATGTCGACAAGGAAGGTATAACAAACTTCGTTCCTGTTTCTAAAATAATAGCTGTTCCATTTAATTATCCAAAACTTGTATATGTTGCATCGAATAAAGCTGCCACGACATCGTCAGCTACTCTCCAATCGACTAAGCTTTTGAAAACAGCCCCGCCATTTCCCAACCAGTTTATCTTGATATTTTGGGAAAGCCAAGTAATTGTTCTATGGGAAATAAGCACCGGCAAACAATCCACGGTTCCCGTTCCAGATAACTCCGGAAGTAATGTTCCATCCCAATGTACTACGCCTGTTGTAAACTTAACGAGTCTTCACCTTTAGAAGATTTAACTGATGCTGCTATTTCTATTCTATTTGTTTCACGAAGACGCCTCAGTTTTGTTCGATTCAATACGAGTTCATAAATAGAATGTCTAAGACTTTCGGCACTGATTAAATGCATTGCTGCACGATCAGTAAACTTGCACTTATCTAAACCTGACAATATTCTACGAGTAATAAAACATTTGCTTCCTCTAGCGCTTTGCACTGGCAAATCAATATTTTCGAAGCTCATGTCGTTCCGATGCCGAAAATAATGCTTGTGAGTCTATTGGAATTGGTTTACGTTTTTCTTCAAGATATCTTCGTTTACGATTGTTTTCTGCCTCCATACGTTCCGATTTCCGCTTTTCTTTTTCAATTTCATATTGGCTGGCTCCAGCCAAATATTCGGGACGCCGTTGCTCACGCTGCGACAAGAGGCATCGCTTGTCGCTTTCACTGGTCATCAGGCATGGATATGTGCGATATCGAAAATTTTATCCAGTTTACTATTGAAGGCAATTTTTCTGTCACTTTTGAAGGATTATTTTTATTCTTTACAAGATTGTTCCACTCATCATACAAGTTTGCAAATTTTTCAATGGAATGTTGTTCCTTTTTCATTGGAATTCGTGCTTTTGGCCAAAAAATAGACACCTCCAGGATTGTCCGAGCTGCACTTTCACGAATAGTTAATTCTACAGTATACTCACTTACTTTTTGAGGGTTACTTAGCACCAATAATTTGACAGCACTCGTGGCCAAGTATATAAATTTCTATAGTGAACCGTAAATTAGCTGCCAATTTGTCACCTTTAGTAGTCCTTTCTTAAAAATTTTAATAAAACTGTTAAACGGACTAGATTTAATTATTACAAATTTGTGTACTTTTCTCGAGAGATTTGGATTTAAACTGAAATTAATTTGCATTCGCTTGTTTGTATATTATACGATACAAAACCATAGGCCGTAGCAGGCCATAATTAATGCGGTAGGAGGATTTAAATACAATAACTAATGAGTCGAATGATAATGACATCATACAACACAACTATGTCAAGTCTTTATGACTCATGCGGGTCATAAAACATTGCTTTGTTTGGTCGTTATATCTCATTTTTATTTATTGTTTTGTAATTTTGAATATAAATTCCAAGATTTAAAAATAACCGTTTAGCTATTTTCGAAAATAGTAGGTTTATAAGTTTCGAAAATTGGCAATAAAGTCACTATTTGTTAACCGATTTTCGGTATCTTTAATGTTTTGGAAAGGTAATTACGTATTCTATTTACAACAACTTTAACAGCTCTATAGGTTCCAGAGTCTCCAACATTAACTTTCTAGGCGCCATTGTTTAGAAATACGGTACTTGATCACCATAACCGATTGCATAATAATTCTAGTAGTAATTCAAGAAAAATAAAGTGAAATGAATGTTGGCCATCGTCACACCTTAGTGTGGTGTACTCTAGATTACTACGAATAAAGACACTAAGATCGCCATCCATTCTAAGATCACGACAAGAGAATATTCTATTATGTTTCGATATTTTATACGACAAAGTGTTTTGATGTTGAACCCATGTCTCGCTGATGACCAAAACATGAATACATATTCCAGGTCTTTCAATAAACTCCAATACACCGTCAAATTGACTCATTTCATTCATACCACGAATATTAATTTGTATTGTAAAGTTCAATACTATAAATTTCTATATGTAATTATAAGGTTCTAAAAATTAAATGATAATACATAACAAAGAGTATCTAATGTTATAAAGAGTAATGAAACAAAGAAACAATTGTCATCAAAAATTCATGAAGTATATAATGGGTTAAACAAAAACTTTCACATTTTTATTTACCGTAATTGTTATCGTTATCTAACAATAGTCACGAGTATGGCAATATTCGATATGAATACAATTAAAAATGGTTGTGTAAATGTATTGTGTAACCCATTTAAATTGCATAATCCACGAATTTTTTGATGAAAATTTTCCCTCTGTTTCGTTACTCTTTATAATATTACTTACTCTATGGTTATAGTCAACTATAAAATCATAAGTCACTTTGACTTTATATCGAATTTGATTAATACCTGTCGGTTATAAATAAAAATAAATGACACAATTTTATTGCATTCACTTTAAACTATTTAAACAATTCACTATCTGTTTTTATTTGATTGTTCAAGTAAGTCTTCTTTAGTGGATTTGTTTATTTTTCATTCTCCACCGACAAAAAAATATTTGATTATCATATTTAATAATAACAACAACCACACAACGCAATGAATTTTTTATATTTGAGAGACTACGTCACATTTTAGGATTGGGATAACCATTCAGAACAAAAAACGTTTCTAGAAACGGAAAATTCACAAATAATTTGTCAATAAAAATTATTAAATAAGTGTAAATTTATTATTTAGCCATTAATTTTAGATATTTTACATTATTTTTAATTGATTTAAATAAAATATATGCATTCATTTATTCTTAAATGAGAAATACGTTTTTAGAAAACGTTCGTAGATATTGGTATGTGGAATATCATTATACTCAGTCTTCCATCTCAACGTTCTGTTGTGCATAATATTACAAATATTTTAATAATCCTAATTATTATGTTAATTTTTATTTTTAAATAAAACTCAGCTGATGGTCACATATTATGTAAATGAATATGAAGGTGTAAAATTCCAATAAGTTTCATAAGCGTTGTGCATTATTGCCTTTAATGATCTACATATAATGAGATGTGAACATGTCTAGTAATTCGCTTGATTCTCTTTACTACATTAATCTCTCTTTACTTTATTAATGTAAAATCGTTGCTAATTTATTAGAACTAATTTTATGAATGTTGGTTTCCTGATTCATGTTTATGATTCTGTTTGATGTGGTCTCTATTATGATGATTTTTTTGTTCGTTCTTAATTTTAACTATAGTGAACGATTTACTCTCAAATAGGATTTATCTTTATTGTATCAGATTCAGTGATATCTCCGAAAGATAAAATAAACAGTCACATACTGATTTCGTATGTCGTCACATATTCACACTTGCAATTTTTACTTTGTGATAAAAATACTAAAAACAATAACACCAATGCTTCATATAAATGAGTTATGACATATAACACAACAACAACAATAATTTTACTGTTGGATAAAACAAACTGATCGTTTATCTCTCATGTCTCAGTTTTTTCTTGAAAATGCTAAAAACAACGACATCTGCATAATTTGTATATAAAGATAAGTTAACTAATCATTGGTAATGCAGTCAATAGCTGAATGGTTAAGTACGTTTCCCTTCAAGCTAGAGTCTCGAGTTCGATCCCCCTGAAGACAAAAAAAAGTATCTTTTAGATAAAAGAAAAAGATGGTATAGGTAGAATCATGTGTATAGATGTGGTGATCGTGTGAATTATCAATTTTACTATGAAAATGACAATTTATACTAGTGACACATTATCATCTACAATCGAAGATGCAAACCAACAATGTAGATTTTGTACAATAATTTAGTACTATATAGTATTAATACTGAAAACAATTCGGAGACTGTTTGATTATACGAAAAATACTGCTGTTGTAGAACACCAACACTCAATTGAATTTTTGTAATTTTATTTTCATTTGTTTTATTAATAATAATTTAAGTTTACAACTCGAGGTGTTACAATCGACTACCAAAATGATAATTTTTATAAACTCTCGTATTTTTTATAAACTACGTTAGTACATCGAAATTACGTGTGATGGCCAGTTCATTTGAATGTACTGAATGCAACCATAAATTAACATACTGAACGCCACCACAATGTTAATGTATTGTAAAGGTTTGTTTTGACATTCAACTTTATGTGTAAGTAATTAACAACAACAAGTAAGTACTTTGATATATTAAAAACAAAAATTTCTTAATTATTTACTAATTTATCTACTTTCAGACCCGGATTGTAAATGCCTAATTACTGATAAGCTGCGAATTTTAATATAATGGCAGTTGTGAATGGTCGATGCTATTTTGATTTGGTTTTTAGGCAGCGACTTTATGACAAGTGTAAATTGATTTGGATATGGATTACAATCTTTAAGCTAAGTAACATTGAAGTAATATATAAACAATTATATGTAATATTATTTTTCCTTCTAGATCCAGGTGTTCATCAGAGTTCTCAACATACTCCCGGACTATTAAAACCTCCAGGTTTTAATACATGTAAATATGATACTAGTGATTTCGAGTTGTCATCGGAAATTAATAAACAAATCTTCACAGTCGGTCTTTTGATAATACCTGATGATGTCCTTACTGACACTACACGCACTAAGCCATCTTGACCCGGATGGCATGCCACAATACGTCCCATTTGCCAAGTAGCAGGTGATAAGTTATCCTCTTTCAGGAGTATAAGATCGCCAAGTTTCAGATTTTCGTGTTGATCAGGCCATTTTCGACGATGCTGTAACGTGTGGAGATAAGTTGTTTGCCAATGTTTCCAGAATCCCTGCATCCTGGCTTGTACATTTTGCCACCTCGATAATCTGTTGATACTGATATGTTCCACTGATGGCTCCGGAATTGTGGTGATGGGTTCACCAATAAGAAAGTGCGCTGGGGTCAATGCAGATAGGTCATCTACATCATTGCTTATTGGACATAACGGCCTAGAATTCAGAATGCCCTCAATCTGTACCAATAGTGTTTGCATTTCGTCTGAGGTCATTGTGATGTTGCCCGCCACCCGGTTGAGATGATGCTTGATGGATTTAATACCTGCCTCCCACAGTCCTCCAAAGTGTGGACCGCTAGCTGGATTGACAGTAAACTTTATTTCATTCTGTGAAATAAAATGAGATATAAGTTTGTTTTCATAATTTTTTTTGTACAATTCATATAATTCGCCGAGCTTTCTCCGAGCTCCCACAAAGTTTGTCCCATTATCTGAGATAATTTCACGTGGAATACCCCTTCGAGAAATGAATCGCCGCAACGCAGCAATGAATGCTTCCGCCGTCATGTCATGACAAAGCTCGATATGAACGGCCTTCGTGGAAAAGCAGACAAAGAGACAAATGTATCCTTTAGTTAGTGGAATGCGCCCTCGCCCAACTCTAGACTTCAGAAACAGTGGTCCCGCGTAGTCTACGCCAGTGTGCAGGAATGGACGACTCGGTGTAATTCTACTACTGGGTAGATTGCCCATCATTTGTTGTGATGTAGCAGCTCTATGTCTCCGACACTTGACACATTTATTAATGTAGCTTCGGACCATATTTCGACAATTGATAATCCAAAATTTTTGTCGGAGGATACTCGTTTGTAGTGTAGGTCCTGGATGCAAGTACCGATTATGACTTTCTTGTATTATCCTTTCACTTATGATGTGTTTGCTTGGTAAAATAATAGGGTGTTTTGTGTTGTAAGAAGCGTCTAAATTTTCTAATCTTCCCCCAACTCTCATGATTCCTTCATTGTCTAAAAAAGGCGATAACGATAGAATTTTACTGTTCGTGCCAATTTTTTTGTTTTGATTTAACGACTGGATTTCATTATGAAACTCTTCAGATTGTGCCCATTTTGTACATATGGACTCAGCCCTTTTTAATAGATCCACCCCGTTTTGGTTTCGATATAACCTTTTAATGCTCAAAACCTTAACCAAAATTCGTTTTACTTTCGTGAAAGATTCAATTCTTTGAAAAAGATTCTCAAGCAGGTGCGGAGATTTATCATTCAGTTGAGTAGCTAATGTAATATGTCGTTCTTCTAAGTTGGTTAATTCAAATTGCATTATTGCTGGCCATTGTTCTATTGGTTTGATTAACCAATGTGGTCCATTCCACCACTCCTTGCATTCTAACAGCTGCAGAGGGGTTACACCCCGCGACGCGATATCCGCTGGATTATCTTTTGAAGCGACATGTTGCCATTTTACATGCGGAACATTCTCTAAAATTTCGGATGTTCGGTTCCCAATGAAACATTTCCACCGTCTTGGTACGTCAGAGAGCCACGACAGGACAATTTTTGAATCGGTCCAGGCAAAACATTGCACATTACTAAATTCTAATGCTCGTTCAGTGTATTTGATCAACCTGTTGAGTAAAACCGCCCCACATAATTCTAACCGTGGTAGAGAGACTTGTTTTAACGGTGCTACCTTTGTTTTGGATATGACAAGTCTGGTATGTGGATTGCCCTGTTGATCGATCGTACGGAGATAAATTACAGCTGCGTAGGCATGCTCAGATGCATCACAAAATCCGTGAATTTGCACATTGAGCGTTGATTGGGTAGTCATCAAGAACCGCGGAACTTCTATATTTTCTAACTCTTGCAATGTTGCTTTATTTGCCATCCACTGATGCTCTATATCTGTAGGAAGTGGGTCATCCCAGCCTAGTTTTCTCAGCCATAGTTTCTGCATGCTTATTTTGAATACGATGACTACTGGTGATATCCATCCTACTGGATCGAAAATTCGAGCGATCTGGGACAACATTTCGCGCTTTGACGATGTAGTTGCATCTGCGAATTTAAATTTAAATGTAAACGTATCCTTGATAGGATTCCATTGAAGCCCCAATGTTTTAATTGTTTCACTATTGTCATCGATGCAAAGACTGTTTTTCTCTCTAAGTTCAGCTGGAATGGTGTTCAAAAGTTCTAATGAATTGGATTTCCATTTGCGAAGCTTAAATTGACCTTTGGCCAGCATGTCGGTGAGTTGTTGTGTCGCCAATTTCGCATCGTTGACTGAGTCAGCTCCAGATAGACAATCGTCTACATAGAAATCATGGATTGCTATATTGAAACCAATTGGATATGTCAACTTGTTGTCTTCAGCAATTTGGTGCAATGTCCGGACAGCTAAGAATGGTGCGCATGAAGTTCCATATGTGACAGTGTTTAATTTAAAGGTTCTCATTTTCTCGAGTGTTGAATTTCTCCAAATGACTCTTTGAAAGTTTTGGTCCAGTGGGTTTACTTTGATTTGCCGATACATTTTCTCCACATCGGCAGAAAATGCTATGGCATGTGTTCGAAATGACATTAGAATGGATATCAAATCCTTTTGAATAGTGGGACCAACTAGCAATTTATCATTAAGTGACACTCCTGTTGCCGATTTTGAAGATCCATCGAATACTACTCGTAACGCAGTAGTAGTGCTTTCACGCTTGACAATTGCATGGTGAGGTAAATAAAAGCAAGTGGTTTCCTGACAAGTTGGCTCGGTAGATTTAATTTCGTCCATGTGCCCCAAATTTAAATATTCATTCATGAACATCGTGTACTGTTCTTGTAATTCATGATTTTTCTTGAATTTACGTTCCATGGCCATTAATCGACTGATGGCTGCTGTCTTGGAGTGTCCCAGTGCTCCGGAATCCTTTTTAATTGGTAGTCTAACGACATATCTACCTTCAGAGTTTCGTGAAAAGTTCTCAAGAAAATGATGCTCACATAGTTTTTCTGATTTAGACATTTCTGATATGGTCGGGACCTCTTCTATTGTCCAAAATTTTTCCAGTAACATCGAAATATCTTCTTCATGAGTGATTGAACTGAGTGCCGTTAGATTATTTGATCCTTCGTATGTTGATCCGGATATGACCCACCCGAATTTCGTTGATTGAGCAAAAAGTCGATTTTGGATGTTAAACCGATCAGCATTAAGTATCTCAAAAAATATGTCTGCTCCAAGCAAAATATCAATTTTACTCGGAATATGATAATTAGGATCGGCTAATTGGATAATTTGCTTATTAATATCGTCAACCCATTCTGCATCAACCTTTATCTGCGGAATTGTAGAAGTTAATTTTGTCAAGATTAGAGCTTCGACTTCAAAGGGCTCGCTGGGCTTGAATCTTGACTGTATGTTGATTTTTACAAGTCCCTTGGCAGACTCAGCGCTTGTTGCCGCTATGCCTGATACCCGGACATTTGCGAATGATCGAGCAAGATTTAGTCTTTGAACCAGACTTTCGCTGATAAAAGTGGACTGAGATCCAGAATCCAATAAAACTCGAGCTGCATGATGTTTGCCCAGTGAATCATGAACATATATTACTGCAGTTGGCAATAGAGCAAGACGGGAAGTGCGGGTTTTTATTGCTGTATTGGTTACAGCCGTAGACGCTATGCTAGAGTTAGTTGATGAACTGGTCTTTGATTTATTTGTAGTTGGCAGCTCTTTAGTTTGCGAAACGGAACTAACTTGTACTGACCCCTTTGACGAAACATCTAGATCAGCATGGAGTAACGTGCTGTGTCTTGCGTTGCAAATGCGACATGAATAATTTACAGAACAATCATTGACGGCATGTCCATCTCTCAAGCAATTGTAGCATACTCTAGATTGATTAGCTAATTGTCGTCGGTCCAATATTGACATTTTTTTGAATTTTAGGCATCTCCACAAATAATGTTTGCCACCACAACATGGACATTTTTCGACGTTGGAAGAAGTATGCATCGATTTCACTACTCCACTTGGGCCTTCATTGAGCTGACAGTTTTCGATGTTGGAAGAAGTATGCATCGATTTCAATGCTCCACTTGAGCCTTTTACGACCTTTTTTTAATTCCGCATGAGACGTTTTCCTTCGCATAACAACGATTATTTAAGAACTCTAAGAACTCATCAATTTTTGGGAATTCTTCGTTGATGGTATTTTGTGCCCATGCAATTTGGGTGTCTTCATCTACTTTATTCAACAAAATACGGATGAGCCACGGATCTCTGCTTTCGGCATCTTGACCTAATGCTTTTATGCCTCTGATTATTTCATCGGATGTGTCACTTATTTGGCGCAGAGCTTCGGGTGACCCATTGCTTGCTGAAGGCTGATTGAAGAAACGATCGATGTGGGAGGTTAAGATAGGTCGTCTTTTGTTATATCGCTTAACTAACTTGTCCCACGCTTCGGAATAATTAGCTTCAGTTACCAAAAAATTACGAATAATGTTAAGCGGTGGGCCTTTTAGCATTCCTTTCAAAATTTGGAATTTACGTACTTGGGAAAAGGTATCTACATTATGCACCGACGTACAATATAAATCATAAAACGACGGCCAGGTTTCATAATCTCCCTCAAACTTGTCGAAAGACACACGTGGTAATTTAATATTGTCTGCAGATTGAACCATTGACCGTTCATTAATTGCTTGTGTTCGATCAGCCAGACTTTCCAAGAATATCCGTTGCTGGTCTAACAACTGATCAAACGAATTATTTTGAGTGGGTGGTGAATTTGCTTGTGGCTGGCTTTTGCGAAACCATTCTAGTAATTTGGATTTTGTTTCGAAAAATTTAGTTTCGAATTCTTCCTGCTTCAGCTCAACATTTGCATTGGGATTGGTGTCAAGTAAGGTAGCAACTTGAGTTTCATAAGCTTGAAACTCATTCCACAAATCATCCATTTTGGTTAATCGTACCTCAATATCGCAACTTGAGGTATCTTTATTTATTGCAACTGCGAATCTCTTGATTACGGTTAATGAAGCCATGACGCGACCTCGTGCTTGTACTGCGTTAGTCGCCATGATTCGTATCGTTTAGTTATCGACGAAAGAAATCGGTACTTGCACTCTCACGAAAACAAACAAAAATTGGCAAAAAACAAACAAATTTGTAAATATATAAAATGAAAATTATACTTATCGATTTATTACGTTGCTGTTTCTCAATTGATGTAATTGCTGGTAATAAATGTATAACGTGATTTGGATCCACACAATGTCAGCAGTATGGTTAAACGTGGTGTGTGTCCAATGAATTGCAGCGTCCTTGATGTGCACTAGTATCTGTGGCAATTGAACAGCAATAATGGGTGCGCCCAATAAATTTGCGTGCTTTGCGCGAGCTGAAATAAGTGGCTTTGTCGGCAGCGACTATTCTGGAGACTGATATCACTGGTTTAGTTACGCGCGAAAATGCGGCGTCACTTGAAATGTGGCTTTGTAAAAGTTACGTATTTATGACACTTGTTACTGATAACACACGCGGTTTTCGGCTTTTTCAATCACTGTATACTTGAAACGAGTATCCGGTTCGAAGGACCATGAAAACAATTCGGAGACTGTTTGATTATACGAAAAATACTGCTGTTGTAGAACACCAACACTCAATTGAATTTTTGTAATTTTATTTTCATTTGTTTTATTAATAATAATTTAAGTTTACAACTCGAGGTGTTACAATCGACTACCAAAATGATAATTTTTATAAACTCTCGTATTTTTTATAAACTACGTTAGTACATCGAAATTACGTGTGATGGCCAGTTCATTTGAATGTACTGAATGCAACCATAAATTAACATACTGAACGCCACCACAATGTTAATGTATTGTAAAGGTTTGTTTTGACATTCAACTTTATGTGTAAGTAATTAACAACAACAAGTAAGTACTTTGATATATTAAAAACAAAAATTTCTTAATTATTTACTAATTTATCTACTTTCAGACCCGGATTGTAAATGCCTAATTACTGATAAGCTGCGAATTTTAATATAATGGCAGTTGTGAATGGTCGATGCTATTTTGATTTGGTTTTTAGGCAGCGACTTTATGACAAGTGTAAATTGATTTGGATATGGATTACAATCTTTAAGCTAAGTAACATTGAAGTAATATATAAACAATTATATGTAATATTATTTTTCCTTCTAGATCCAGGTGTTCATCAGAGTTCTCAACAAATACTCTACACCAGAGTGCTGCACTCACTTTCTATGTCACAAAATCCAAGATGACGGATTTCACATATTGAGACCTCCATAAGAAAATACATGGGGTTTTCGGCCAGAAGTCTGATGTGCTTGTCTTGATATTTATAGAATAATCTGTATTTCATCAATAATTTGTTACAAAGCGAAAGATCTCACGCAACAATAAAATTTAAATGATATAATAATTTAGTTATTTATAGCTACATACGAGTATGTTTGTTGTCGCGATTTTCAAGATCAAGTTTACTTATGCATTTCTAATACGTATTATTCATGCTTTCTTCATACATGTAAAAATAAAATTCAATTTCAATAATCTTTATTATTATGCATTCGTAAACAATAATGCTAATCACTAAATTTATTTGTTTATCATATGGATAACACATTCCACTTTCCATTTCAGCTTTTATTAAAATGTATTCTTGTTCTTGTTATAAGAAATTTTTTACGTTTTTCAAGATCAAGTCTACTATTATCTTTAGCTCCTAAACATCCAAGGAAAAAAATATTTTTCATACTGTTGAGTTTTTGCTCTTTAATTATATAACCAATGCCAATGAACATTTGGCATTTTTGTATTCAATTACATGCCAAGGCCATCATAAAAACCCGTGTCTATATGTGAGAATTTTGGCTTTTCTGGAACAAAAATAGAACATTGAAGTTTCTTGCAAAAACTGTTGCAGTGATGAACCCAGGGATCGACCAATTTGCATTTTAGGATTAAACTGCATATCAAAGCCTTCATAAAACCATATCAATTTATGGGGCTTTTGACATCCTCGGATTCTTATGTGTCACGAGATAAAACAATTTCCAGGGGCGACGTAGCAGACGAGACAATTTTGTTTTTAATAAATTGAAATTGAACTCTGAAGAAATTTCGGTTAGCTTCGGGTTGTATATTGTCTTTCTATTGTCTAATTTCTTGATTTAAGTCGAAGTTATTCAGAAACATAACCTGATTGTTTGCCAATTAGATTAGGTTTCTGAATAACTTCGACTTACTCGTAAATCAAGAATTCCTAAAAAAAACTTTATTTCTAAGTTTTTTTCTTTCAAATTGGCATATTAATTTGGAATTTGGAGTAGCTGACCATACCGAGTGATATTAAGCCATCATAACATTTGTTAAAAGCTCAATAGTAAGGTACATACATACACAGTTTATGGTAAGCATCTTTACGATGATCTATTAGTGGCCGTTGGGCATCTACCACTCAAAATATTAACTGGCATGCTCTAAGATGACGATAGATAATGACATAACTTTTCCAATTTTTGTTAATAGTGTGGTATTTTCTACTACACGGTTGTATTTGATCATTTACCAAACCATGCCATACTTTCTCATCCTTTATACTGACGGTTGGGATAAATAAATAATTTCAATTAGAAATTTTATTAACAGATTTTACCATGAACAATAGAACAAAGAGTATTTGAATAGCAATTTGGTTATATTTTTAAATGGCAGTAAATAAGCATTTTAAAATTAATAACAATATTGTTAAGGATATGTTCAAGTTTCTCATTAACCAAACAAACCTCCAACTCCTGCAAGTATGTTACCGAATGCTCCGAATATACCTCCCAATGTACTGGTGATAATGCCAGTTCCTGCAGTAAGTACAGCACCTGTGGTATTAACAGCTGTTGTCACAACTCCGTTAATTAAACTTGTACCAGCGGCAAGTGTACTATTAACTAACGTGGTAACTCCATCGATAGTTGAGCCAATTACACCTGTGGCAGTGCCAAGAGTTGAATTAATTGCAGATGTAGTACCATTAATGACGGTTTCTAAAGGATTAACGCTAGTGTGAGGAGCAGTGGTTACCATTTGTGGTGTACTGTAGATCTATAATATGCACAAAATTAAACATAATATAACAATTATATTTTATATCAGATATACTTACAGCAGTAACTCCGAGGAGGACAACGAATAAAACTGTGTATTGCATCTTAAGCTGGGTTTATTTTGTACTTACAAACTTTAAGCTTGATATGAACTGAATAAATTTTATGATTTTTTTCGAGTTTATATGCCAAAATATTTATTTACCTTCATCCTGCTGAATCGAGAATTTTTCGCACAGTACCAGTAAAGATGTTTATTAGCTAGTTTTGTATTTATTTTAGTACTTACGTCTATTTAATCTATTATTTAAAAGTATTTGGGCATCTGTTTAAATATTTTCAAAAAGGTAAATTTATCGTTTTCTTTATTTTCGTAAAAATTCTATTTTCTAATGAAACTTATTATTTTTGATAATGAACTCTCTGTTTATGTTAGGTGGCTGATATTTTGCAAACTACTTGGTTTCATCATTTTACGATTAAAACTTAAGCTTTTCATACATTTGAAGTTCTCAATGATTTATGGTTGAATTCTCGCTAAAAATCTGTACGATAACTTCGTGCTAGCGCTGTATAGAAGATCTCAAGAACTCTTTCCGATGTTTGCTAGTGAAGCGAGTGTTGCTTGGAGTTGGGCAAGGTAAACTTTCCGCGGCCGTTGGAGGGAAATCAAGTTGTTATGAAACAAATTTCAAGAAAGATCAACCTGAGTATGAAACTGCAGCACAAATTCGTAACAATCTATACTAAGTTGTTTTTAATTATAATCGAATTTCGTTAATCTGAAATATTTAATGAAATAATTAATGAAAACGGTCCTCCTCAAGTTTGAGACGCTTGGCGTTTATTGAATTTCTCCCTCACATTGCGTTTAACAATTTTCGCTTGGTCCCTAAGTTGTTCCCTAAGCCGTAGCGCTACCAAGAGCTTGTTTAGCTCTTATTTAGTTTTCTGCTTAGACTTCTTCTGGCCACTGGATACATGACCCACATCTATACCAGCTACTTCTACGGGGGCCTCCGTCATTCCTGCTAGTTGCCCCATGCGCTCCCAAATGTCGATAAAAACTCGATTTTCAAGCCACCATCGGTCCGATTATTGTTGATATGAGCTTTCCGAGTGGTCAGAACTATTAGCATACATGTCTTGCTTTACATGTCTTCCACAAAATCGTTGACTTGGCAGAAATGAGGAAATTTCAATGTGCGGCAACTGAACTTAATATTCACGAATTACTCGTCCTTTAGCCGCTTTCCGTAAAATATTTCGAAATCTTTTTTACTTCAAATTAAGTGAAGAAACACTTCTGCTGCAGTTCGAGACAATAGCATACTCATTTCATAGATTTCGAAGCAATGAACCATTTTTTTCCAATTTTATTCGGACATGTACCGATTTCGGGCTTTTACCGTAACATTTATACCCTTGGAAATCGCCGCCCCAACATGTAACCGAAAAAGTAATTAATTTGAAAGTTTGGGCTGTTTATGTAATAAACCAGGCCAAATTTTTAGGGATGCACATAAAATCGTAATTCTTGGCCGAAAACCTATCGACATCAAGCACAGTTTTATACAGCTTGATCGCTATGCAATGAGACAATTTAGAAATTGAACAACAGCAAACCCATTTCCTATCAACAACCAGGAATATCTCTATAAAAATAGCAGGATTGACGACTATAATTTTGGTATAGCCAAGAAGATCTTCACCAGACCTTGGCAGTATGTTCTCTACATTTGTAAGGATCGCCATTTGTTCCAACTTTGGTCCTGTGAATGTTGTGAAAAATTAATTTCGGATTCGTAGGAATCACGATATAAAACAACTTCTAGGGATGCCCCCCCATACCATCGGATTCATTAAATCGAGGCGAGTTAGATATTATGGCCTCATTACAAGTTCCTCAACAACGTGTGATGTACAAAGTGTTTCAGCAACTATCAGCAAATGAACCCCTTAGAAGAAAACCCTGATATCTAAACTGGAGGATGGAGTAGTGAGCCGAGGCCGATAGAGGACCATCTCATGCAGGCGTCAACAATTAAATCATGAAAATTAGATTGATCGCTAATTTATCTGTGGGCGATGTAGCTTTTACAATGGATCATTACTCAGTAAGCACCGCGTGGGCGTATGGATCCCCGTGTTCACCTCGCTCGGTTCTTAGTTAGTTTCAAGTTACTTCAGAATTTTTAAAAATAACAATTTTATGAAACTGTGAAAGTCTTGAAAGGTCTAACTATTCAATAAAATTTAAAATTGTACAGGGTCTTTCGAAAGTAATAAAAATATAGCTTTTAACAATTATATGTGAAAAATGACACGTCTACAGGCTTCTATACGAAAATCAACATTTTTAAGAACTCGCTCACACGTTACCACATTAAGTTCATCAATTTCGGTCCCAATGTTGTTTTTCAGCTGTGCAGTTGTTGTTGGTTTATTAATATAAACTAAACTTTTCAAGAAACCCCAAAGAAAGTAATCTAATGGCGTTAAATCGCATAGTCTAGGTGGCCAGTTTATGTCACCAGTTTGTGTTCTGCGTTTATAATGATCTGTTTGTTTTCACATTCGTGTTAATTGAATTTTGTATGGATGCAAATGCAAATCGTTATGTAAAATTCGCCAAACAGTCGATAAACGAATGCCTAACTCCTGAGATCGAAGTGATATCGATGTTGAACGGTCCTCCACGACACATTCGGCGACAGCAGCAATGTTCTCACTAGAACGACCACTTGTTGGTCTACCAGACCTTTTTTGATCCTCGTCAGAACCAGTCTCATCAAACTTTTACACTAACCTTTAAATTGTTGACTCATTTGGACGATTATTTGCCCCACAAAAGTCAAGAATTTTATGATACGTATTTTTTAAAGTTTGAATAACTTTAATGCGATCTTCTAGCGTGTAACTATCCATCGTTAAAATTGTACATCTGTCTACTTCATAAATGTCAAGGATTGAAGAAGGAAATTGAAGAAGAAAGGTTGTGCTTAGAAATTATCTACTACTGACAACTAGGCGTGACTTTTGAAAGATCCTGTACTATAAAAAAGCTTCCTGAAACCGTTATAACTTAAGTGAGCCTTTTTTTTGATTTAAATAAAAATATGTTTGAATTGTGAATTTTGGGGTGCTGGAAATGGATAATACCTAGAAGAGACAATATTTTATTTCCTTAATTCATCACTGATGAAATTTCGTTTAGCTTTTCGTTGTAAATTTCTTGATTTAAGCCGAAGTTATTCAGATAATGATTAGTTTACAATTCTTACAATTTCTACCAAGAAATATAATTAAAACTTTATTTCTAAGTTTTCTTCTTTCAAATTGGCATATTTATTTGGGAGGCAGTAGCTGACCGTAACGAGTAGTGTTAATCCATTATAACATTTGTTAAAAGCTCAATAGTGACGAACGTACATACACAGTTTATGGTAAGCATGTTTACGATGATCGATTAGTGGCCGTTGAGCATCTACCACTCCAAATATTAACTGGCACGCTCTAAGATAACGATATATAATGACATCACTTTTCCAATTCTTGTTAATAGTGTGGTATTTTATATTACACGGTTGTTATACTGACAGTTGGGATAAATAAATAATTTCAGTAAGAAATTGTATTAATAGATTTACCATGAAAAATAAAACAAGAGTATTTGAATAGCAATTTGGTTATAATTTTAAATGACAGTAAATTAGCATTTTAAAATGAATAACAATATTGTTAAGGATATGTTCAAGTTTCTCATTAACCAAACAAACCTCCAATTCCTGCAAGTATGTTACCGAATGCTCCAAATATACCTCCCAATGTACTGGTGATAAGGCCGGTTCCTGCAGTAAGTACAGCACCTGTGGTATCAACAGCTGTTGTCACAACTCCGTTAATTAAACTTGTACCAGCAGCAAGTGTATTGTTAACTAATGTGGTAACTCCACCTAGAGTTGTGCCAATTGCACTTGTGGCACCGGCGAGAGTTGAATTAATTGCAGATGTAGTACCATTAATGACGGTTCCTACAGTACCAGTGGCGGTGTCGACGCCGCCGGTAGTAGCGTTAGCAACAGCGGTAGCAACTTGTGGTGCACTGTAGATCTATAATATGCACAAAATTCAGCATAATATAACAACTGTATTTTATAACAGATATACTTACAGCAGTAACTCCGAGGAGGACAACGAATAAAACTGTGTATTGCATCTTAAGCTGGGTTTATTTTGTACTTACAAACTTAAAGCTTGATATGAACTGAATAAATTTTATGATTTTTTTCGAGTTTATATACCAAAATTTTTATTTACCTTCATCCTGCTGAATCGAGAATTTTTCGCATAGTACCAATAAAGATGTTTATTAGCTAGTTTTGTATTTATTTTAGTACTTACGTCTATTTAATCTATTATTTAAAAATATTTGGGCATCTGTTTAAATATTTTCGAAAAGGTAAATTTATCGTTTTCTTTGTTTTCGTAAAAGTTCTATTTTCTAATGAAACTTATTATTTTCGATAATGAACTCTCTGTTTATGTTAGGTGGCTGTTATTTTGCAAAATACTTGGTTTCACCATTTTACGATTAAAACTTAAGCTTTTCATACATTTGAAGGTCTCAATGGTTTCTAGTTGAATTCTAGCTAAATGTGTTTCTAAACAGTAATGTAACGGTCTATATTATGTACGAAAGAAAGCTGAATCATTTCTCCTTTAAGGCACAGGGACTGCTAATGCCACACTTACAATTAATTGCTCTCTAACCTGACACAATACATTAAAACATGGGATCCGTAGAATTTTTGAAATGGTCCAACTTCTCCCAATCCACTAACTTAAACATTAAATTGACTAAGACGTTAAATAACATAATCCAGTTTATAAGTAAAATTAAATTGTTCATAACTCTAATGGTAAATAATTGAAACATACTCGAATTTCGGCCGAAAAAGTTCGTTTGCATAAAGAAAATGTAATAAGCTTTTCGACGGCTATGTTCTAACACGTCGACAATGCAGTTTCACTACATAATTAAACAAAAAATTGTGGACTATTTCTATCAATTCAGAAAAGTTTCATAATTGCTCATATAAACAACAATGTCGAATATACTTCAGAAGACACCGTATATTACTCCTTTCTGATCAATTAGACCTGAACATTGACGATCATACGCAAATAATAGCTAACCAAACAGTTTTCAAAAATTACATTTCTATTTTCGACGTTTGGCTCATCGCCCAGTATATTATCGATACTTCCAACCATTGTGATTGATGTTTAAGATAATAATGGACAATGGCATTTCTGTTGAGGACTATACTAAATTATGAAATACTAGGTTTTTTCATTACATTTGCAGGTGTTGGAAACAATGACATTACTTTTAAAATTAAAATGATATCACGAAAAATTCCCGGGTGCTGCCGATGGTGGGGGTTGGATTAAGAACCAAATATCATATAATACAATATTTATGTGTAGGTACCAATATCGCTGCTAATAGCAAAACCCAAAATTATTCTCCACGGATTTGAGAATTCGTATGGAAACGCTATTGCCGCCATATTCTATTAGTAAATACTAATATATTTAACATCATCCCACAAATTGGAAAAGCTCTCGAGGACTTACCAGTTTTAGTAACCAGATTTCAATAAAATTTCGCAAGTTTCTCCCAATTAATGGAAAACAGTTAAGTAAGAAGCATACACTGAAACAGTTGGACAATCTTAGTTTGAAACTTAACTTATAATCGTTTTGATTTTAATAGTTTTTTTGTTCATTCTAAAGCTCCTACAGAAGCTGCCACTTCCGGTGGACTGATTTGGGAGGAAAAATCACTGGGATGTCCGTATTCATGGAAAGTGCTTAAGTAGAAATTTTATCCCTTTCAATCAATCCACCTGGACTATTTTTTTGTCTCAAGAATCGTTTGGTTCTTAGTTGTTTTCTAAATTCTATTCTTTTCCAAATATTTAAAATAAAAATGTAAAAGCTCCTATGGAAGATTCCATTTCCAGAAGATCGATTTCGGCCAAAAAATTACTGGGATATCCCAATTTATGAAAAAACCTACGCATGATGTCTGCGCTGGATAATGCCAATCTGATGAATCTGGTTACCGAAAACCATTGTTGAAAAGTTTAGCATTTACAAATAACAACCAAGAACTAAAAGATTCAGATAAATTGGGTGGTCCTGTTGGTTTTCTGAAATGTAAGCAGAAATGATGTTTTTTGATTTTATTTCCAAGACAGTTTTATCAAGAGTCCCGTAAGGTTAATTTTCCGCTTTAGAAATCGGTGCGGTTTATTAGAGATCAATGCATATATTCGTGGTAAAAGAATGTCGGGTGTTAGCAACAACAAATTATCCACTCCATTTTTTCGGAAAATAAACTATTCGAAAAATCATACGGTAGAGCTTAAATGTGCATAGAATTAAACCTACAAATATTCGATCGTTCGAACTGAATTTTTACAGAAAAATCACCTTTTCCGACGATGCTCATTTTCACCTCAAAGGCTACATCATCAAGCAAAATTGTGGCATTTTGGGCTCAGTAAATCCACCCGTAACCATGCCGATGCATCCACAACGAGTGACTGTTTGGTGTGGATTTTGGACCGACGGCATAATCGGTTAACGTTTTTTTCAAAAAAGCACAAGGTGCCGCCCTTACAGTAAATGGGGAGCATTACCGAGCCATGATAAACGAGCTTTTGTTACCCAGAATTTAAGAGGAGGGCACATATTTGGTTTCAACAGGACGGCGCAACTTGCCACACAGTAAACGCAACAATCGGTCTATCCCACTGTCTACGGAGATCAAATAATTAGCCGTAACGGAGATGTTAGTTGGCCACCACGCAGTTGCGATTTCACTCCGTTGGATTTTTTTTGTGAGAAGCCGTTAAGGAAAAGTGTTACGCTAACCATCCAGGCGGTATTCAAGGCTTAAAAGATCAAATCGAAGTTTCCATTGATGATTTAGAAGCCCAAACCCCACCATAGGCTGCACGGGGTGATATTTTGTCATATGATTTTAATTTTAAAAATAACTTAATTGCTTGCGTACATCACCCTCAAATCACGCATTAAATTGGAAATCATTCTTTACTGAATGCCACTGGATCCCAATAACTACAAACCATTAGAGGTCGTCGCTAATGTTTCACGAAGCCTTCTTGTTATTGTTTTTATTAACGTGTTCTACCTCTTCCAATGAATTTCATGAACATTTAAGCGATTTAAAACCATATGATTTAATCGCTTATGATACCGTATCTTATAGTCAGTGGCTTAAAATTTATTATGACTGAATCAGTAAATGATGCAACTTGTAGATCTAAAATTACTCAATTGAACACGGCGAAGAAGCCTTGTATTTGAGAATCCACTAGTCCTCCACTGAAATCCCATTTGTCCCATTTGGTTAGCTATTACTTGAGTAATATTCAGGTCTGATCCATCAGAATGGGGAGTATGTATGGTGTCTTCTAAATTCATTGTGGTTTATGTCTGCAGTTATGAAATTCTACTGACAGTAGCAAAAAACAATCAGCAGAGAAATCACTGTTGACCTAAATAGCCAGCAACATTTTTTTTATTTGTTATGTAGCGAAACTGCATTATCGACGTTTTGTAGCAAAGCCATGTAAAACATTTTTTCGACTGAAATTCAAATAAGTTTCAATTAATTATCGGGCTCAAGTAATAAACGACAGCTAGAGCCATCAGGGAATATATTATAAAACACCTAAATCATGGTATATATATATATATATATATATATATATATATATATATATATATATATATATATATATATATATATATATATATATATATATATATATATATATATATATATATATATATATATATATATATATATATATGTATATGTGTAGAATGTTTTTCTTCTGAATCATCCTGTACTATCATTAAACAAGATAATTGCATTTTGATGTTATGTATAGAGAAAAATGTGTAATTTGTGGATTTCAAAATAAAAAGAAGTCAAATAAAATTGTTGAGTTTTGTTAATTCCTAGTCCTTTGTAAACCCCACATAATTTGGGGGCTCAACCGGGATTATCGATTAAACAATATTTCTAACCGGATAAAGCGTTCTTTTTGAGAAAGAAAAGTGTATGTTTGTGTGAACCGGATGTGTATTTCTATTATGAATCGAAAGAATATTCCTAAATAATTTTGTGGCGGACATTCCAGTACCGTTTTGAATTATGCCAAAGAAAAGTAATAACGGAGGAACGAGCGACAAACTGGAGGACGAGAGTACCTTTACGGAAGAATTTTTAAGGAAGTTCCAATTGAGTCTCATGTATATGGCACAACATGGTTCGTTTTCACGTAATAGTACAGTCGCGAGCGGTAAACCTAACGGTGGCAATCAAGGTAGTGACGAGGATCAATTTCAACAAGAACTGATTAGCTTACGACGCGAGAATGAAAGGTTAAAGAAGAAACTGTCGTCTACCTCGGAAAAGCAAAATATAACTGAAAATAATCTCGGCAGTTCGGACGGTGCATATGGAAGGGACAAAAATGATAAATATGGTGAAGCGGCCGGGCTTTCATATAAAGATATGAGGGGTGCGCTTTCAGAATACAACGGCGAGTCGAGTTACAAGGTCGAAACGTGGCTCGAAGAAATCGAAAATATGGCAACTGAGTTAATCCGTTACAAAAATTAATAAACGCAAAAAACGCATTACCCGGATAAGCAAAAAAATGTTTGCGAATTCGAACTGATTTAAATTCGTTCGAAAGGTTCAAAGCATTTATGAGTTCTGAATTTGCAGTACAACTCAGTAGTGCCGATGTTCACATGGAGCATGGCTTCCATCATGTAAAAGAAAAGATTCAGAATCATTGAAAGACTATTTCCTGGAAATGAGAGAGCTGGGCGCAACCGGCCACGGCGATGATTTAGCAGTCATTAAGTATACGATCAGGAGGTAAATAAATTTATCCTCTAGGGTGCAACCTCGGTTGAAGAGTTCAAAATTAAAATGACTCTTTATGAAGAGATTAAACAGAAGTCCGCGCCAGGTAGTCGGTACTGAAGGCAGGCAGCAAAATACTAGATGCTACAATTGATGAAAAATGGAACACGAAGTAGCGAGATGTCAGAGAAAGGAGTATGGACCTAAATGTTTCAATAGTGGGGAGCATGGTCACCTAGCAAATAAATGCTCGAAGCCGAAAAAACTTAGAGAACCGGTGAAAGAAACCAAAATAGTGCAAAACAGTGACAGAAAATTAAATCAATGATTGTAGTGAATAACCGCGCAGTACTGGCTACTGTAGATACCGGTAGTGATCTGACGTTGACGAGAGAAGACCAACTGAGCGAACTAGATGTGATGAAAATTGAAAAAGTCGAAACTACCATTTTAGGAGTGGGTGACACAAAAATAAAAACGATTGTCAGATTCATGGCAACTCTAGAGATGGATAACCTCAAAGTAGAAGCAATGATATACGTTGTTCCCGAATCAGTACTAAATCTGAAGCTCGTCGTAGGAAACGATATTCTGCAAGGCACAAAGATCATCATGGGAAACAAAAAAGTTAAGATGAAAAATTGGACGATACAGATTGTTTTTCGTGTCTAAGATTACAGGAGTTGAACAAAGTAGAGCTCAATATCGGAAGTCCCAAATACGCCAATATGATCCGATCGATGGTAGATTAATATAAACAAAACCCAACGAGAAAAAGTCCGATTAAAATGAAAATTTTATTGAAGATTGATGTACCGATTACCGAGAAAGAGAGTCAAAAGTATACGGCATTTGTAAAACCAACCGAGCATTACGAATTCCAACGAGTACCATTCAGATTGTGTATATCACCGACAGTGTTTCAACGATTCGTTCACTTTGTGTTTAAAGAATTGGTCGCAGGTGGACTCTTATTGATCTACATGGACGACCTGATAATCCTATCGAAGACAGAGGAAGAGGGATTCGAGAGACTTGAACTGATGTTACAGATGGCAGCGGAATATGGGTTAAAGTTTAAGTGAGTAAAGTGTCAATTCCTATATGCTGTCGTATCGAGTACTTGGAACATATTATCTCGAACGGAGCGATAATACCATCGGAAATCAAAACCAAAGCAGTATCGAGGTTCTCGGTCCCAAAAACAACTAAGCGAGTGCAGAGTTTTTTGGGGTTAATGAAGGTTTTTTCGGAAATTCATGGAGAACTATGCAATATTGGCGAAACCACTAACAGATCTTCTAAAAAAAATTCAAAATTTGAATTTAAGCAAAAACAGCTAAGCTATTTTGAAACATTAAAAAACTTATTATTTGTAGAACCTGTTTTGATTATTTTTAGTCCAGACAGGGAAACCGAGCTCCATACAGATGCATCCATAATTGGTTTTGGGGCAATCCTGATGCAAAAAGATGAAGTAGATGGTTTGTTTCACCCTGTCTACTTTTATAGCAAAAGAACAACCTGTTCAATTATTGTAGCAATGAGTTGGAGGTATTTGCGATTGTGGGAGCACTAAAAAAACTGAGGGTCTATTAGGCATCGAATTCAAAATTGTAACCGATTGCGCTGCTTTCAAAATGACCATGGATAAAAAGGAACTGGTGCCGAGAATCGCAGGTTGGGCCAGGATGTTGCAGGATTACCAGTACAAGTTGGTACATCGGTTGTGTACAAAGATGCGGCATGTTGACGCGCTGAGTCGGAATCCTGTTATCATGACTTTACGCAACTGGAGAGGATTCAAACGAGCCAACAAAGACATGAGAATCTGAAAGTAATCATAAAACTACTTGAATAGGGTTTCTACAATAAGTTTTTCCTAAAAAGAGGGATTTTGTTTAGAGACGACGACGAAACCAAGAAATTATTAGTTGTACCGAAGAGAATGCAGCAAGAACTTATAAAAAACTCACACGAACTTCAACTAGAGTGTTTTATACCGAAATTGAAGGATTTGTGTGAGAAATACAGAAACAACTGCGTAGATCCTGTACGAAGGGAAGTCCGGGAAGCAGGAAGGATCCGATCCCAAAAGATGAGTATCCATTAATGACGTATTACGTCGACCACCTCGGTCTGATGTGTAATTCCGCCAAACAATTTAAATCGATTTTTATGGTTGTAGTTGCCTTTGCCAAATTCGTGTGGCTGTACTCCGTGAAGAGTACAACCTCTGCCGAAACGATCCGAAAGCTCGAAGTACAAAATGCGAATCCGAATGCGAAATTGGGAATCCGAAAAGAATAATTGCAGACAGGAGTACGGCATTCACTTCGGACGAATTCGCTCAATACTATGCTGAGAACCGAATTCATCTTTCCCTCATCACGACAGGTGTACCCAGAGACAACGGACAAGTAGAACGGATTAATCGAATCGTTATACCAGCTTAGGCCAAATTATCCATAGATGCTCCGGACAAGTGGTACAGACACACAGAACGTTTACAAAGATTTATAAACGCGTCTTGGCAAAGAAGCATCGCAACTACTCCATTTGAAGTCATGTTTGGGATAAAGATGCGGAACCCAGAAGATCGAAAAAAATTAGAAGCCATTGAGGAAGAATTTTTGAATGATTTTTTCATGGAACGTGAACAGTCTAGGAGAGAGGCCAGAAGAAGAATTAAAGAAATCCAGGAAGAAAATAAACGCACATACAACCGACATCGGAAAAAGGCAACCGAGTACCAGGGCGATAGTGTGGCGGTCAAGAGGACGCAATTTGGACCCGGATTTGTTGAGGTCGGTCTAAATAAGCGGTATAAAGTTATAAAAATTGGCGACCCCAGCGGCTCCTACAGAGTGACTGCGAGTGCCGACTACATGAAGGCATGGCGCAACTACTCGTATTATGCAGATGGCGACAGCGATAACAATAACGGTGATGTTGATAATTTCGAGGAGGGAGGCCAAAATGTTGAGGATGAGTCATGAACAGAACCCACGATGAATACAACCCACGACGAACAAAGCCCACGACGAATAAAACCCATACGATGTATACATCCCATGACGATTGCAACCTGGGGTAATTGATCTTAGTACGTAGCAAAATAAAAGCCACGAACTTAACGATGATGGATGAGGGTACGCCGAGGCAGCGTGCAACGCAGGATGGCCGATCTGTAGAATGTTTTCTTATATATATATATATATATAACGGGTGATTTTTTAAGAGCTTGAGAACTTTTTTTTAAAAAAAAACGCATAAAATTTGCAAAATCTCATCGGTTCTTTATTTGAAACGTTAGATTGGTCCATGACATTTACTTTTTGAAGATAATTTCATTTAAATGTTGACCGCGGCTGCGTCTTAGGTGGTCCATTCGGAAAGTCCAATTTTGGGCAACTTTTTCGAGCATTTCGGCCGGAATAGCCCGAATTTCTTCGGAAATGTTGTCTTCCAAAACTGGAATAGTTGCTGGCTTATTTCTGTAGACTTTAGACTTGACGTAGCCCCACAAAAAATAGTCTAAAGGCGTCAAATCGCATGATCTTGGTGCCCAACTTACCGGGCCATTTCTTGAGATGAATTGTTCTCCGAAGTTTTCCCTCAAAATGGCCATAGAATCGCGAGCTGTGTGGCATGTAGCGCCATCTTGTTGAAACCACATGTCAACTAAGTTCAGTTCTTCCATTTTTGGCAACAAAAAGTTGGTTAGCATCGAACGATAGCGATCGCCATTCACCGTAACGTTGCGTCCAACAGCATCTTTGAAAAAATACGGTCCAATGATTCCACCAGCGTACAAACCACACCAAACAGTGCATTTTTCGGGATGCATGGGCAGTTCTTGAACGGCTTCTGGTTGCTCTTCACTCCAAATGCGGCAATTTTGCTTATTTACGTAGCCATTCAACCAGAAATGAGCTTCATCGCTGAACAAAATTTGTCGATAAAAAAGCGGATTTTCTGCCAACTTTTCTAGGGCCCATTCACTGAAAATTCGACGTTGTGGCAGATCGTTCGGCTTCAGTTCTTGCAGGAGCTGTATTTTATACGGTTTTACACCAAGATCTTTGCGTAAAATCTTCCATGTCGTCGAATAACACAAACCCAATTGCTGCGAACGGCGACGAATCGACATTTCACGGTCTTCAGCAACACTCTCAGAAACAGACGCAATATTCTCTTCTGTACGCACTGTACGCATTCGTGTGGTTGGTTTAATGTCCAATAAAGTAAACTGAGTGCGAAACTTGGTCACAATCGCATTAATTGTTTGCTCACTTGGTCGATTATGTAGACCATAAATCGGACGTAAATCGCGAAACACTTTTCGAACCGAACACTGATTTTTGTAATATAATTCAATTATTTGCAAGCGTTGCTCGTTAGTAAGTCTATTCATTATGAAATGTCAAAGCATACTGAGCATCTTTCTCTTTGACACCTTGTCTGAAATCCCGCGTGATCTGTCAAATACTAATGCATGAAAATCCTAACCACAAAAAAATCACCCTTTATATATATATATATATATATATATATATATATATATATATATATATATATATATATATATATATATATATATATATATATATATATATATATATATATATATATATATATATATATATATATATATATGTATATATATATATATATATATATATATATATATATATATATATATATATATATATATATATATATATATATATATAATTTGCTACCAGCGCTATAGAGGTGAATTTGTGAATTAAATAGTCGGCCAAATTCTTTTGCCAAGCGACATGCCGCCGTATCATTATTTCTGAATGAGAATTATTTTAACTGTCACCAGCGTCATAGTGGTAGTTTATTGTACGATTTGACTTCAGTTAAGTTTGGTACATCCTTCAAAGCGTTTTTTATAACGTTCACATATCGTGAGTGCCAAAATAGTGAATTGGTGAACAAGAGCACTGATAACAAAATGTGCACTTCACCCAAAGCAACTAAATAGATATGCCGAATATGTTAAAATGCTTTCAGAGCCGCAACATTAGTTTTAAGTGCTAAGGTGCTACACCTAGAATTGTAACATTATTTATTACGTTTTAAACTATATACCAGAAGTTAATACTCTATTCAGAATTCAGAATTCTTCTGGCTCAATGGTGACAAAAACAAATGAAATTAGTCTGATCCTCCTACAAGTTTTTTATAAAGATGATGAAACAATGACGATTGCCGTAGTAACGCCCTGCCCATATACTAGTTTGACTATACAACTCACAAGCTGCCATGATATTTCGCCACGACATTAAAGAATACATGTCTACTTGGTGATTCTGGGTAACCATTAGAGCCTCTTGTAATGACATTATGCTGCCATTATACCATCAGCTCAAACTCCAACCATTTACACGATATATTACGAAATCCCTTAGAGCGCTGTATAGAGGATCTCTAGAACTCTTTCCGATGTTTGCTAGACAAGCGAGTGTTGCTAGGAGTTGGGCAAGGTAAACTTGCCGCACCGTTGGAGGGAACCAAGTTGTTATGAATCAAATTTCCAGAAAGATCAACCGGAGTATGAAACTGCAGCTCCTTAGCATACACTTTTACACTTTATACTGGCAGTTGAGGTAAATAAATAATTTCAATTAGAAATTTTATAAATAAATTTTACCACGAAAAATAAAACAAGAGTATTTGAATAGCAATTTGGTTATATTTTTAAATGAAAGTAAATAAGCATTTTAAAATGAATAACAATAATGTTAAGGATATGTTCAAGTTTATCATTAACCAAACAAACCTCCAATTCCTGTAAGTATGTTACCGAATGCTCCAAATATACCTCCTATAACGGAGGTACCAAGTTGTACGGTACTGGTGATAAGGCCGGTTCCTGCAGTAAGTACAGCACCTGTGGTATCAACAGCTGTTGTCACAACTCCGTTAATTAAACTTGTACCAGCGGCAAGTGTATTATTAACTAGTGTGGTAACTCCATCGACAGTTGTGCCAATTACACCTGTAGCAGCGGTGAGAGTTGAATTAATTGCGGATGTAGTAGTATTAACGGCGGTTCCTACAGTACCAGCGGCAGTGTCGACGATGGCGGTAGTAGTGTTGGCAATAGTGGTAGCAATTTGTGGTGCACTGTAGATCTATAATATGCACAAAATTCAGCATAATATAACAACTGTATTTTATAACAGATATACTTACAGCAGTAACTCCGAGGAGGACAACGAATAAAACTGTGTATTGCATCTTAAGCTGGGTTTATTTTGTACTTACAAACTTAAAGCTTGATATGAACTGAATAAATTTTATGATTTTTTTCGAGTTTATATACCAAAATTTTTATTTACTTTCATCCTGCTGAATCGAGAATTTTTCGCACAGTACCAATAAAGATGTTTATTAGCTAGTTTTGTATTTATTTTTGTACCTACGTCTATTTCTATTCTAATCTATTATTTAAAAACATTTGGGCATCTGTTTAAATATTTTCGAAAAGGTAAATTTATCGTTTTCTTTGTTTTCGTAAAAGTTCTGTTTTCTAATGAAACTTATTATTTTCGATAATGAACTCTCTGTTTATGTTAGGTGGCTGTTATTTTGCAAAATACTTGGTTTCACCATTTTACGATTAAAACTTAAGCTTTTCATACATTTGAAGGTCTCAATGATTTCTAGTTGAATTCTAGCTAAAAGTGTTTGTAAACGGTATTGTAACGACCTATATTATGTACGAAAGAAAGCTGGATCATTTTTCATTTTAGGCACAGCGACGGCTAATGCCACATCTAAAATTAATTGCTCTCTGACCTGACGCAATACATTAAAACATGGGATCCTTGGAATTTTTTAAACGGCCCTACTTCTCCCAATCCACTAACTTAAACATTAAATTGACTAAGACGTTAAATAACATAATCCCTGGTGGCTCTACAAACCGTTTTCTACTGTTGATTGAATTTAAATTAAATTGTTCATAACTCTAATGGTAAATAATTGAAACTTACTCGAATTTCGGCCGAAAAAGTTCGTTTGCATAAAGAAAATGAAATAAGCTTTTCGACGGCTATGTTATAACATGTCGATAATGCAGTTTCACTACATAATTAAACAAAAAATTGTTGAGTATTTCCATCAATTCAGTAAACTTGGTACTATGTTTGCCAACTTATGACGAAACATAAAGTTCCGCCGATCGTGGGAATTTGCGCTATTCGAATATACGTGACACTGGAAATGTATCGGTTCAGTTGAAAATTGATTGATTGATTGATTGATTGGACTGTAGGACCAAGTACTGGCCAGGTGTCCCGGATAACGCCGGGCCTATTCCTACAGCCTGTTTACACATAACAATAGGAAGGATAGGAAAAGTTTTAATTTTTTTGGGACAGAACGACCCGGTTTCAGACACCTAGCGATCGCACGGCACAACGCAATTCTAATCTACTTCTAATCTACTAGAGGAATGATAAAGGCTTAATAGGTTTAATGGAAAATGATGGTATTCGTCTTCAACAATTGCTTCTCTACATCAGCAACCTGAGATCAAAATATTATTATTTCACGTACATCTGGAAAATCTCCTGAAATTTGATTCTGCATTAATAACTTCCGACTTCCTAAACAAAATTGATTGATTGAATTGGCCCGGTTACAGACACCTAGATAAAGTCAATAGTTAGTAACATAATGGCAATATAATTCTAATCTACACAATCAGCAATTAAAATTATTTCACAAGTATCTGCAGGTTTCCTGAAATCTAATACTAAATTAATATCGTCCTGCTACCAAAATCATATAAAAATTTATTAATTTAATTCTCTCCTCCTGCAAGTCCGCAACTTACAATAGAATTTCCTGAAACCATAGTTAATTGATTATTTAGGACAATATACGATATAATAAAATTATGCTTAAATAAAATAAATGTAAAGTAATGATTAGTATTAACTAAACTAATTTGGTTCTCTTAAAACAAATAAAATCCAAATATTGTAGTATCAAAGCAGGAAAGGCACGCACGGCCTTCCTAACTTCTAAGTCTGTTGACTTGATGGATTTATTTATAAAAAAAAATATTTATGAAAGTCACTTGTTCTTGTCATCCCTAATCTAATACAAATATGTTTGTTTATAAAAATAGAAAATGACCAAACGAAAACTGGTTCCAAAAACAGCTAATCTGGAATCAGTAAGGTAATGTATTAAGAAAATGTATTGGTTCAGTTGAAAAGTAGAAAAATTCTCCAGCCTTAGGGTTTAAAAAGTCCGCAAATTTGTTGATTTAGATTTGATCTGGACTCGTATGGCTATCTACCGAGTGAGTATGAAGACCCGCTGGTTGTGGGAATTCCCGCTATTTAGATTTGAGTGCGCGTTTAATGATATTTTACGAATTTTAGTATATTTGAATAGAGGGAATTCCCACCATCGGCGGAACTTTATGTTTCGTTATAAGTTAGCAAACTGAGTACCGAAACTATTTACAACGACAAATCGGTGGACCTTTTAATAGAAGTACCCATCCCAGACTAATTTGCATTGCTAAAATTCGTAAAATATCATAAGACGCGCACTCAAATTAAAATAACGGGGGTCGTCATACTCGCTCGGTAGATAGCCATATGAGTCCAGATCATGTATCACGTATATTCGAATAGCGGGAATTCACACGACTAACAGGATATATTACTTATGCTCGAGACAACCGAAAAGGTTCAAAATACAATCTTGGTGAGAGATCGGTCGACCCTCTTTAGATTTTAACAGTACAATTTGTTTCTTCCAAGGAGTTCACGTAGAAAAATTCAACTATCAAATAAAATATTACTATGAGTAAAAACAAAAAGTATGGGATGAGATAACGAAGAAGTAGGGGATGAAAAAAATCGTGGGATGAGAAATACGTTTTATGTATATAAAATGTAATAAGTCTGGGATGAGTTTTTAACACTTGAGCTGCTAGTGGTATTTTTTTAAAAATCGTGGGATGAAAGAGTGGATAACTTCAAGGCGGTGGAAATACTTAGATTTTTTCTGGTGTTTTTATTTTTGTAAAAATATAGCTTTTAACAATTATATGTGATAAATGTCACGTGTACAGGCTTCTATACGAAAATCAAAATTGAATGTTGTTTTCAGCTGTGCAATTGTTGTTGGTTTATTCATATAAACTTTACTTTTCAAGATACCCCAAAGAAAGTAATCTAATGGCGTTAAATCGCATGATCTAGGGGCCAGTTTATGTCACCAGTTTATGTTCTGCGTTGATTTAGTTGTTTGTTTTAGTTTTTGTGTTAATTGAATTTTGTAAGGATGCAAATGCAAATCGTTATGTAAAATTCGCTAAACAGTCGATAAACAAATACCTAGCTCCTGAATACGTCGTGATTTCGATGTTGAACGGTCCTTCACGACATATTCGGCCACAGCAGCAATGTTCTTACTAGAACGACCACTTTTTGGTCTACCAGACCTTTTTTGATTCGACAGAACCAGTCTCATCAAATTTTTTCATTAACCTTTGAATTGTTGGCTCATTTGGACGATTATTTGCCCCACAAAAATCAAGAATTTTTACGTTACGTATTTTTTAAAGATCGATGATTTTCTTAGTAAGTTTGATTAACTTTAATGCGTTCTTCTAGCGTGTAACTATCCATCGTTAAAATTGTACATCTGTCTACTTCATAAATGTCAAAGATTGAAAAAGGAAATTGAAGAAGAAAAGGTTGGGTTTAAAAATTATTTACTACTGACATCTAGGCGTGACTTTTGAAAGATCCTTTACTATAAAAAAGCTTCCTGAAACCGTTATAACTTAAGTGAGCCTTTTTTTCATTTAAATAAAAGTATGTTTGAATTGTGAATTTTGTGGCGCTGGAAATGGATAATGCCTAGAAGAGACAATTTTTTGTTTCCTAAGTTCATCACTGACCAAATTTCGTTTAGCTTTTCGTTGTGTATTGTCTTACGGTTTAACAATTGAATATCTTAAAACGCAAATTAATTTCTTGATTTATGCCGAAGTTATTCAGACAACGACTAGTTTGCAATTCTTACAATTTCTACCAAGAAATAAAATTAAAACTTTATTTTAAGTTTGCTTCTTTCAAATTGGCGTATCTATTTGGAAGGCAGTAGCTGACCGTAACGAGTAGTTTTAAGCAAATAATAAATTTGTTAAACGCACAATAGTGAGGAACATACAAAGACAGATTATGGTAAGCATGTTTACGGCCTAAGATGACGACAGATAATGACATCGCAGTTTTCCAATGATGTGGCATTTCTATTACACATCTCATCGGTCGAGTTTGCTCTTTACCATACACTTTATACAGGCAGTTGAGGTAAATAATAATTTCAATTAGAAATTTTATTAATAGATTTTACCATGAAAAATAAAACAAGACGTATTTGAATAGCAATTTGGTTATATTTTTAATTGACAGTATATAAGCATTTTAAAATTGATAACAATAATGTTAAAGATATGTTCAAGTTTCTCATTAACCAAACAAACCTCCAATTCCTGCAAGTATGTTACCGAATGCTCCAAGTATACCTCCTATAACGGAGGTACCAAGTTGTACGGTACTGGTGATAAGGCCGGTTCCTGCAGTAAGTACAGCACCTGTGGTATCAACAGCTGTTGTTACAACTCCGTTAACTAAACTTGTACCAGCGGCAAGTGTATTGTTAACTAATGTGGTAACTCCATCGACAGTTGTGCCAATTACACCTGTAGCAGCGGCGAGAGTTGAATTAATTGCGGATGTAGTAGTATTAACGGCGGTTCCTACAGTACTAGTGGCAGTGTCGACGATGGCGGTAGTAGTGTTGGCAATAGTGGTAGCAATTTGTGGTGCACTGTAGATCTATAATATGCACGAAATTAAACAAAATATAACAACTGTATTTTATATCAGATATATACTTACAGCAGTAACTCCGAGGAGGACAACGAATAAAACTGTGTATTGCATCTTAAGCTGGGTTTATTTTGTACTTACAAACTTAAAGCTTGATATGAACTGAATAAATTTTATGATTTTTTTCGAGTTTATATACCAAAATATTTATTTACCTTCATCCTGCTGAATCGAGAATTGTTCACTCAGTACCAATAAAGATGTTTATTAACTAGTTTTGTATTTATTTTTGTACCTACGTCTATTTCTATTCTAAACTTTTATTTAAAAACATTTGGGCATCTGTTTAAATATTTTCGAAAAGGTAAATTTATCGTTTTCTTTGTTTTCGTAAAAGTTCTATTTTCTAATGAAACTTATTATTTTAGATTATGAACTCTCTGTTTATGTTATGTGGCTGATATTTTGAAAAAAACTTGGTTTCATCATTTTACGATTAAAACTTAAGCTTTTCATACATTTGAAGGTCTCAATGATTTCTAGTTGAATTCTAGCTAAAAGTGTTTCTAAACGGTAATGTAACGACCTATATTATGTACGAAAGAAAGCTGGATCATTTCCCATTTTAGGCACAGGGACTGCTAATGCCACACCTACAATTAATTGCACTCTAACCTGACACAATACATTCAAACATGGGATCCTTGGAATTTTTGAAATGGTCCTACTTCTCCCAATCCACTAACTTAAACATTAAATTGACTAAGACGTTAAATAACATAATCCCTTGTGGCTCTATAAGCTGTTTTCTACTGTTGATTGAAGTTAAATTAAATTGTTCATAATTCTGATGGTAAATAATTGAAACTTACTCGAATTTCTGCCGAAAAAGTTCTTTTGCATAAAGAAAATGTAATAAGCTTTTCGACGGCTATGTTCTAGCACGACGATAGCCGAGAATTTCAGCCGAAGAAACCTGCATTATCGACATATTTTGTATTAGGTGATCGTTCAAAATTATGTTGATATTAGCCGAAAATTACATGTTATTGAAGTTAACAGTAAATTGTCGCCAAAATCAATTTGAAAAATCAATATCACATAATTCGAATGTTTAAAGGTCATATGAACTGGGTGAAGTTAGATCAATTCATAATTAGCTGGATCCCATATTTATAATTTGTCGGGTTAGGGGCCAATGATTTTAAGTTGTGGCTAACTTCACCTAGTACAAATTACCACTAAACATGCGTCCAGCTTTTTGGCCTGATTTTTGGCACAGGTGTTTATTATTAATGCCACAACTCAAATTCATTGGCCAGCTATTTACGGATTGGTCTAACTTCACCCAGTTATGACCTTTAAACATTCGAATTATGTGATATTGATTTTTGAAATTTTTCTGGCGATAATTTACTGTTAACTTCAAGAACATGTAATTTTCGGCTAATATCAACAGAATTGTGTACGATCACCTAACACAAAATATGTCGATAATGCAGATTTTTCTGCTGAAATTTTTCGCAAACTTCAGTCGCATATGGTATTTCTGCTTAGGACTACTGGATTATAAACTACCAGGTTTTTTCGTCACATGTGAAGGTGATGGAAGCAATGACTTTACTTTTATGATCAAAATGGTATCACGAAATATTCCGCAGTGCGGCGAATGGTTGGATTACGAACCAAATATCAGATAATACAATATTTATGTGTAGGTATCAAAATCGCTGTTAATAGCAAAACCCAAAATTATTCTCCACGGATTTGAGAATTCGTATGGAAACGCTATTGCCGCCATATTCTATTAGTAAATACTAAACTATTTTACACCATCGCACAAATTGGAAAATCTTTCATGGACTTACCACTTTTGGTAACCAGATTTCAATAAAATTTCGCAAGGATCTCCCAATTAATGGAAAACGGTTAAGTGTGGTGAGGCATACACCGAAACAGTTAATCCGCCTGCACTCGGTTTTAACAGTAAACAGAATCGTCTTGATTTTAATAGATTTTTTTGTTCATTCTGAAGTTCCTATATAGAAGCTGCCACTTCCGGTGGACTGATTTCGGAGTAAAAATCACTGGGATGTCCTTATTCATGGAAAATGCTTAAATAGAAATTTCATCCCGTTCATTCCATCCATTTTGGCTGAAATTTTGTGAAACTTATCTGGACCGATATTGTTGAAAATTTGATTTAGAATCGTTTAGTTCTTAGTTATTTTCCTTGTACTTTTCCAAATATTTAAAAAAAATGTAAAAGCTCCTGTGGAAGATGCCACTTCCAGAAAATTGATTTCGGCCAAAAAATTACTGGGATATCCCAGTTTATGTTATGAAAAAAAAAACGCTACGCAATTATGTCTGGGCTGGTTTTCTGAAAACGAAATTTTCAACCAACATGGGTTGTCCTTGTTGATTTTCTGAAATTTAAGCAGAAATAATGTTTTTTGATTATATTTACCTGACAGTTTTACCAAACGTCCCTTAAGTTAAATTTTTCGCTTTAAAAATCGGTGCGGTTTATTAGAGATCAATGCACACCTTCGTGGTAAAAGAATGCCGGGTGTTAGGCAACAACATATTAACCCCACCATTTTTTCGTTAAGTTACCTATTCGAAAAATTATATGGTAGAGCTTAAATGTGCATAGAATTAAGACCTATATGAAGTTGGCCCAAAATTCTAGCCCAAAAAATTACGGATTTAAAAGCTGGCAACACTAATGCAAGTGTCGTGATAAAATGAAACTACCGTGCTAGAAAATATTAAAATACAAACTTGCAATAATGTTACAATTTAAAAAAAAATGATAAATCTTTAAAAAATTTGTTGTGGTTCCTTATGTATTGGGCCAAGAAATCTAAAATCTAACCCCCAAAAATATTATTATTAAGGTACTATAAAATATACGAATATTTAGAGCATCGAGTATCTGCCAAATATTTTGAATTTTCGATATGTTAAATCAAAACTAATTCTAATACCACAGTAAAAGAGCCATATTTTAATTTCAGCCCAAAAGTAAATCTGTCGTAAAACTATATCAAACCCGCATGATAGATAAAACACTTCTCTCAAATCAAAAATGAAAGATTAACGAAATAAATAATACAGTTAGTTCCGTGTCAGTTTATCTTGAAACTTAACTTTTGACTCATAAATTAGAATTTATGTTAAAGTATACATCAGTTCATTATACGACATAAACTTTTATTGGGGAATCGGAGGATTATAGGCTCCCCATAGTCATTATTCCGATGATAGTACCATTCAACGAAATATGTAGTTGATTATAATTCTGTACCGGATTAATTCCGATTCCCCAATAAATGTTTATGTCGTATAATGAACTGATGTATCCTATAATTTAAAAGCTATTCATATTCAGGCGCCATGCTTAAACTAATCCGATACAGAATTAAAATCTATTACATATTTCTTTAATTTTTTGAGTTGACAGTAATATTTTTCTTTAATGATAGTATCACGACAGATTTATTTCTGGGCTGACATTAAAACATGACGGTTTTTCTTTCATTGGCGGAATTATTATTGGGGTGGTATATATAAAATAAAGTATGTTTAAACATTTTTGGGCTGACACTTGCCTATAGTCATTTTCTGTATATTTTAGTATTGCCATAGATGTTTCTTGGGTTAGAATTTGGGCCAACTTCATATACATAGAATTAAGCCTAAACACATTCGCTTGTTTGCACTGCGTCAGAAAATTATCGATTTAAACGGAATATGTGTAAATTCTTGCATCGGTACACTACAAAAAAGCTCGTGGACTATCGTTTGAACTCATATATTTCATCGGAAATAAGTATTAATAGGTGGTCTGGATAAAGCGGAGAAAGAGGGCTTAACTAATTTTCAAAACATCTACCAATCAAATTATTCGCTTAATCCGGTCGGAAAGTCTCCATCTACTCTTCGATTAGTCATCTTAGTACAAGCTTGATCTTGATTTGAGCCCCACGTCCACAAATTTATGAACGTACATATTTAACGGAAATCAAACAGAACATGCCAAAGACATAGTTTACAACTTTGTGTAACGTCTAATAAACAAAATTCTCCAACACAATGTAAAAATATGCAGTAGCGATGATATTAGAGATTAAAGTGCCTAGTTTTAGACTCCAGACACTATCGTAATCAATTTTATTACGCAATTTCTCTACGATATAGACAGTTCCGCAGTAGAATATAGCGGCAAACGCATCGGTATTGTGTCGACGTTTATAATACTCGAAAGTCGAAGATAAAACGAACGATTTCGACAGTGATATATAGTATTAAGCTCTAGGTGAATATTTTATTAAACACCAAATTTACGAGTAAAAGACCTTGCTATTTAGGCACATGTATCTACTTTTATCGAAAAGCTTACTGAAAATATTATTATCGAAAATATTTGTACAGATGAGACCTTGTTATTTGTATTCAGTTTATAGAAGGCTGTCGAAAAACAAATTTTATGAACAAACATAAAATTTACGTCGTTGGTAGAATTAAACAGCACGTGGACCGAATTAGCTTATTGTGTAAATATTAACTTTTTGGTATATAACAGAAGGTACATGTCATTCTAACTTGAATAATTTTATTCAGTCGGTCGCGTAAATAACTCCTAAAAATAATTAAAATTTAAATAAATAAAATTTGACTGTTTGAGCTCAAAGTTTATTTTTAATGTGAAACTTGTTTACTTACTGCTGCCGGCACGTCTCATGCCGAGGTTTGGCCATCTCAACGAGGTTTCGTAACAATGTTTTTCCCTGGTTTAAATGTTTCTAAACGCAAAGCCCCTGGTACCCTTGTAACGGAGTAGCTATCGCTGCCTCCCCGGGGAGGCAGAGTGGTGTCTAGTTCGAGTTGTACACAGAGACGGCACAGACGGTGAGACCTGTTACAGTAACAAAAACCAGGAGATGAGGAAAACAATTATTTTTCGATAGCAAATAAAAATCCCGTGTTTCAATAGTATGGCACTTACAGATTTTGTAATAAATAAATAATTTGACTGCGTATTTATGAGTAAACGAGCTGCTAAAAAATGTTTTGATTTTATACCAAAACCTTTCAAACGATGTTCCCCCATATGGGAATTTTGCCATTTTTTGAAATGTTTTTTTGGTATTTAATGAAAACCAGAAAGGATATTGATTAAATAAATTATTAAAATTATTTATTTTCTTTATTAATCATATCCGGAAAGCACTTTTTCGCTCGGCATGGCTGGAACACGGCATTTCGGCAAGGTAACTTCAAATCGGTTTCATCATTTCCTCCTAGTTTGTCCATTCATTTTTGTAAACATATAAGAGGATGTAAGTACTTAAATGTTTTATATGGTAATTTTTAATAAAATTTTACCTTTTGTAAACTGGGAATCGTTGAATTACTCGTTTCGACCTCAATAAATCTGGAATGAAATTTAAAAAAAAATATTTTTATCTTTAATATCTCCATCAAACTTCGATATTACCTTCTTATTAATAATTAAATTATATAATTAAAAAAATACATGGTGTGTCAAATATAACCAAAAATTACTTCACTTATATCTGATTGGTTTGGAAGTGAATAGTGAAGCGAATAGTTTCCATTTATTGGTCATTGGTGTTGTGATGATTCGGGAAGATTGTTTTTTAAGCGAATTGTGATGACACAAAGGTTTGTGGTGTCTCTCGTAAGAATGTCGGCAATGAACCTCTCTTCTTTCCACTGAGGTCTACCCGTATCGAAAAGTGTCAGCCGCTTATATAGAGGCACGTAACACAATGGTCCGGCTAGTTGCCTCTGACCTCATGTGATTCCGACTAAACGGATCACAATCATGAAGAGATCCCCATGAATTTATATTGTTTTGATTTATGGTTGCTGTTTTTGAATGACACTGTTCTAGCTGGAACTGCTATGGTAACGGATGGAAACTTATATGTTCCACAACAATCCCAATTTGTCACCCTCGATCCCCAGGCAAGTAGAGCGCTTACTCTGTTCGATCCCCGGTGGTGACCAGACAAAAACAAGTTACTACTGGATGTTTTAGTGTGACTGGTGTGAAATATTTCCTAAAAAAATCCTAAGTAAAAATTTTGTATGTGTATTAGTGATTAAATACAGAAAAAGAAAACATTTAGGCGTAAATAAATTTTTAAAATAATTCCAAATATACCACACAAAAGTATACATATTTTATAATCTAATTACATAAAATTTAATATTATAAATATTATAATATATTATAATATTATAAAATTTAATTTAATATATAACTAATTTATCCTACCAGTATGATTAAAATGCCATAAATTATTTAACAATTAATAATTTGATGTAAAACATTATACATCGTAAATATAAACTCAAAGTTAAATTAAAGTTTGCTAAATTTTCTAGATTTCATAGATATACAAGTCAAAATTTATCGAATTGGTCATTAGTCTCATTATGCTTTTAAGTTACATCGCATGTAAAGCATGGGCAAATATGGCCCCGAAACGTGTGAGTTGTGATTTACAATATTTTGCTATTCAAACAATTACTAATCGAGATTTTGACCGGTTCTCATCGATCCCGTTATGTTTTCCAGGAAGATCTATTAAATGCCAATGCACACGAGGAATTTCAGAATTTTGTCATAGTTCTGGCATGGGCAAATATTGCCCCGATACGTGTGAGTTTTGATTTACAATATTTTGATATTGAAACGATTACTAATCGAGATTTTGGCCGGTTCTCATCGATCCCGTTATGTTTCCCAGGAAGGTCTATTAAATGCCAATGCACACAAGAAATTTTAGAATTTTGTCATAGTTCTGGCATGGGCAAATATGGCTCCGAAACGTGTGAGTCCTAATTTATGGTGTTTTTGCTATTCAAACGATTACTAATCGAGATTTTGGCCGGTTGATCCGGTTATGTTTCCCAGGAAGGTCTATTAAATGCCAGTGCACACGAGAAATTTTAGAATTTTGTCATAGTTCTGGCATGGGCAAATATGGCCCCGAAACGTGTAAGTTTTGATTTATAGTGTTTTTGCTATTCAAACGATTACTACTGGAAATTTTGCCCGGTTCTCATCGATCAGGTTATGTTTTCCAGGAAGGTCTATTAAATGCCAATGCACACGAGGAATTTTAGAATTTTGTCATAGTTCTGGCATGGACAAATATGGCCCGGAAACGTGTGAGTTTTGATTTATAGTGTTTTTGCTATTCAAACGATTACTAATCGAGATTTTGGCATGTTCTCATCGCTCCCGTTATGTTTCCCAGGAAGGTCTGTTAAATGTCAATGCACACGAGGAATTTTAGAATTTTGTCATAGTTCTGGCATGCAGCAATATAACTTTATGTTTTCCTTGGCCCGTAAATGATCTATTTCAATCTAGAGCATGACTAAATTTGATCAATTGGCCTGGTAACGCTCAGCGCATTCCAGAAGCTCATACTAAATATCAAAGTATTGTATATCAAAATTCACACGTTTCGGGACCATATTTGCCCATGCCAGAACTATGACAAAATTCTAAAATTTCTCGTGTGCATTGGCATTTAATAGATCTTCCTGGGAAACATACGGGATCGATGAGAACCGGCCAAAATTTCCAGTAGTAATCGTTTGAATAGCAAAAACACTATAAATCAAAACTCACACGTTTCGGGGCCATATTTGCCCATGACAGAACTATGACAAAATTGATTAGTTCCGATTTAGAGAAATAGTGTGAATTCTGTCTAAAGTACAATCGAATCTTATATCTGGGTATAATATTTAGTTCCACTCTTTCAGGGCTAGCCGAGAACATAATGAAATTGATGAGTGCTTGGCAAAATTTCCTGCTGAATTTGCTTATTTAAATTTTTCTATTTCTAATTCTATTTATTTAATTAAATTTTTTAATTCGTTTGTAACTGCTAATTTGGATATTTTTGTTTAGATAGGAATTTCTTTAAAATATCGTTTCGCCTAAATGTTTGCTTTTATGTTGGTATTACTTGATATTACTAACACTAACATACATAGGATTTGTTTAGGAAATATTTCACGGCTGTGTACAGGAGTGTGAAATATTTCCTAAACCTTTCCTAAAAAATTTTTACACTTAGGATAGGTTTAGGAAATATTTCACGCGCATTTAGTGTGCCGTATGTTATTTATATGTGTTTCTTAATATCTCTAGCCGTAGTTGTAGGATCTTCTTCATTAATATTTAAATATTTTTTTTAATTACGCTGCGCCTTTTGTACATAAACCTAAAGATTCCGGCTGGTAAAACGCATGTCTAAAAAACAATGTACTACTTGTGTGTCCTGGCTGAAATTATAAGGTTCAAGCTGAAAAACCATATGGTGCACAATGATACACAGTACATTGTCCTTCTTGTGTCATAGTTGGTTTGGGTGTAGTTGGTATGGTCCCGGCTGGATTTATATGATCCGGCTACTGTTTTATTGGTTTCGGCTGATCTTGTTATGGTTCCGGCTGAAAGCGTATATGTTAACTTACCAAGTGGTTCTGGTCTAACCAGCAACTATTTATAAGACACCAATCGCCCAATAGTGGATTCTTCGCTTACCGTATTTTTATTCCATGTAGAAAGTGAAATTAAAGCTGGTTTATATTAAAAAGGAGTGCAGCGCCGTGGTATTGGTGCTATCTGTTACAGGGAAAAAACGTTACTGGGCTTGGAAACAAATACGAATGACATTCGAGAGGAAGTTTCAAGGTCATAGGGGTGGTATTCATATTAGACGTCGTTGTCTGGATATGCGAAAGCAATAGTCGAATGAATCTTTTTTTTAGGCCGTTTTAAAGTGCCGTTACCCGCAGTTGATTTCGATTAATAAATCATTGCTCTAGCGACCCAAACCGATATCTGAATAATTATTCTTTAAATGAAGTGCATTTTTATTGTCCAGTAATTAAGCAGAACAATACTACTGACCAACGTCAGAAGATTCAACAACCAAATATCAATAATGTCAGACATTAATTAGAATTATGTTGAAATTGTCATGATGTGGGAGATCACTTTAATCAATCACAAACACCGATTCAAAATTAACAACGAACAAATAATCGTTAAATGTGCGAATGTATTGCCCGATTTTAACGTTAAACATATACCTAACTTGGCTAGATAATTTAACCCACTTTTGTAATTAATGTAACAAATACAAGCACCGAATTCTCAAGTCTTCTAATCTCGAGTTCAAAAACATTGGGCCAACAGATTTAATTCACGAACGTCAATATCCGAAACTGTATTTCTAATGGATATTATCAAATTTATTACTTGAATGTTTTCATTGAGATCGAGTTGTAACGGGTATTTTATCCGATGTATGCTATAAAGTTTTCTATATGCCAGTTACAGTCAAAACTGCGAATGACGAACACAAATAATAATTCGGTTTCATTTGGGCCAATGTTAATTATAACAATGCGAGTAAACCGTTACGAATCCATTTGGTAATGCAAATGCTACTTCGTCTTGGTAAAACAATGCTACTTCACCACAAGCAGAGGTATGACTCGGTATCGCCCGCCATCCTATCAGGTGACTGCCAAGCCATGCCATTGGCCATGCCAATTTGCCAATTAGCAACGGACCAAAATTGCATTCACGGTACTTGGCCGTCCCTTGCATCAATTCACAGAGATGTTGTTTGGGCTTGTAGTTCCATCACGTCTGCATGCTCATATTTTTGTCTACTTGAGTAGTATTGAGTCAAGTAGGTGATGATGAAGTCAACTAGTCAGTTCTAGTAACGCTAGATCAATTTACAAAATATGTGTTTCTAATTAAGTAGAAGTAGTTCCAAGTTTGTAATACATATATTCATTGTTACAAACAATGGGCCGCAATTTTCTTAAATCGTAGGTAAATCGTAGTTTGGTTGAAGTAATTCGCATGTATATAAATAATGATCATAGATTATAGGACCACCATCTTCCAGCGTTGTGCGTCTACGCGTATTTCCGAATTGTCTTCATGCTGGTGTCGAAAATAGCGTAGACAGTTGATTCTTGAGTATATCGAGAATTGGTAGAATATGTAGACAATTCGTAGACAATGTAGATTATGGCTTTTTTGTTGTTTTTTCCATTGTTTTTCTGTGCTCAGTCGTCATCTTATAGTTTTCCAGTTTAAATTGGGGTTTGCCTATACTTTGGCAGTTAAAATTCAATTTTTATAAAACAAATAGGTGAAAATGACATATCTTGGTTAATCGATGGCTTCGAGGTTTAATAAAATAAATTTTATTATAAGCAGTTGGCATTTCTTTAGCACACACTGGTAGCTCCCGTAACTTATATACCAGGATTTTATACGTGTTTTATTTACACGATCCTAACACAAATGTGTGTGTAGTATCGATTCTATATTGACGTCGTTATAATCCTTCGAAAAGGAATCCGAAAAATGGTAGAATCTCCAAGATTTTTTTCTGCAACCAGCGGACTTTATAGAAACTAATAATTTGCATTCTGATTCAAATCGAGTTAGTTTTGTAACGAGATCAAATAAAATGTTGGTTCGCATTGTTATTTTCAGAGCTTAACCAATTATCATATACGAGGCGAAATTAAACTATGGTTTGAAGAAACTCGCTGTGCCAAATTCGCCGTCTGTCATGAACATTTTCGAAACGAATAGTTCATTTCTGGTTTTAACGTCCGTTTCTTGAGCAACACACAATCTATAGGATTAATGAGTTTTTTGATAGATTTTACTGTGTTTGCTTTAAAAAAAAAAAGTGGCATGCAGATAATGTGGTTTTTCCAGACTAAAATTGTCTGAGAACTGTGATTACTCTTGTCTTGAACAAGAATATAAGTGGGGATTTTTTAATGTAAGCGATATCTATTTTGTTTAGGTTAGTTATGGATTACATTTGTCCGAGGCATTCACCAATTGATTATAAACAGACGTTTGTTTGTCCTGGTCCTATTTATTTTTCCTTTATCTTCTTCCCGGCATGCCAGTATACCGTGCTTGGAAGCCATGGGAGCTGGCTAGTATTGGAGCAATCATTCATTACTCCGAATTCAAAATGATTACAGGAAGAAATACTAGAATAAATAATGGAAACCGGCAAATATCGACCCTCGTCTTTTGTACACCGACACGAACCAGAAACTGGATCATCAAAATTCTAACAGAAGCAGCAAGGCTAAAACAATTAGGGAAAGAAATGAAAAGTTACAAAATCGAAATTCTTGGTCTCAATGAAGTGAAATGGAAAAACCAAAATGACAAGTGGAATAGAAACCAGTTAATAGCAGAATAATTCGTAGACGTAACAAGATTCCATTCAAAATTAAGGAACACAGCCATAATATTCAGCGACATGCCCTAAAAAAGACGCAGATGAAACAACTAAAACTGAGGGTTGTATGAACAACCACAAGCCACTATAACAAGAATACACAGGAAATGATCAAGATAATTGAAGAAGGAGGTTTCAATGCGAAAACGGAACAGATAACATTGACCTGACAACCAACATGAGTAAAGGGTCAAAAGATTTCCACACAAAAATACATACAAATACACATATAGACATCACCTGTTGGCAGAACAGAGAACCGAATAGATCACGTAATGATCAACAAGAAATTTCTCACGGCATCGCAAGATATCCGGGAAATGATATGACACAGACATTAAAAGTAACCACCAACTGGCAATACCACAATCCAAATTTAAGCTTATCGCTGTAAAATGGATCCAGAAAAAAAATTAAACACTGACAGATTCAAAGAAGTCGACACAAGACACCCGCCACAAGACACCCGCCACAAGAAACACATCCTGCGATGCGCTCAAGCTTAGACTCCAAAACAATGAAGAAGCAGAGCAACAGTGGAAACATATCGTAGAAGCTAATTACATCGAAAGAGCTATACAAACACACTAGGGCGGGTACTAAGAACTCACACGCAAACACTGGATCAGTGATAAAATTTGGAAGAAATTTGAAGAACGCCTTACGCCGGCAACTCAATTATCAAATGTGCCAACAATATACGTCAAAGCTTAAACGTCAATATGAGGAGATACGGCACGAGAAATAAAAAAATGGCAACGAGTGGTTGTAGGCAATACACTGAAAACATTCTCAAGGTAGGAGAAAAGACTGTACCAACCCAAAACATTCGCGTACTTAAAAAAAATCAATGCGTGCGACGGGCAAGAAAAACCACCAATATCCTAACAATAATGGATGCTTCTAGTCAAATTTTAACTACAGATGAAGCACAATGGAAGAGATGGAAATAATATTTCGGAGACAACACCACTAACGATACATACATCTTCGAATTAACAATAACGGAACTGTTAACACCCATCCACCAATGGAGCGGACAGTTAGCGGTGTCATTACTAAGATAAAGAACAACAAGGCCTCTGGAACGAACAATATACAAGCTGAAATATTCAAAGATATATCAGACATATCAGAAATTGCAAAAGCTCTAACACCAATAATAACAAAAGTGTGGAATTCCGGAATAATACCGCGAAAAAAGAAACAAGGAGTCAAGGTTTGACTATAAATGTGAATGCAAAAATTGGCAGGATATATCGCTTCTCAACATAACCATAAAGATATCTAAAGTTATAAGTCAATCCGAAATTAAAAATAGTACAAGCTGGCTTCAGACCACCTACTCTTCGTGAACTTCGACCGTTCATTCGGCACAATACACAGGAACGCAATATGCAAGGCACTATTAAATTGGCACCCAAAGAAATTAAGCAAACTCAAAATCGGACAGGTATCCGAGTTCAATACAAAAGCAACCAAAGTAACGGCAAAGGAGTAAGTTGCGTACTCTGGCCATGCTAGATGCGTACTCTGGCCAAAGGAGATACATTGTCTACACTTGTCGAATATTAATTATCTACATGGTGTAGACAATACGGCACAACAATGCCCTCTTCATGAGATTGTAACATGTATTTATATATTTTATCTTTATGCACTTTAGTTCGTAATCTGAAAGATACTCCGCCTGTTAATTTAAATGTCTTACAACAAGCCTTCCAGAAAGAAGCAGAACACCACCCTCTTTAACCTGCTCAGGCTCATACAGCCGCAAGGAAACGACCAAGCGATGAGATTAAACTTTGCACGAATAAATTAATCAAACATGGTCCATCTATAACAGACATTACGGATATCGATAAATTCAAAGAAAAATTCTTAGATAGAATAAAGACTAGAATCTCTCACGTTATCGACAGTTTAGGCCGGTTATCAATTAGTAGTCGCCGTTACAAAAAGACATGCTTTGAGTTGAAGGAAACTGGTGAAAATCTCGTGAGTCAGGTTGAGACATTATACTCAAATCGGATGACCTGGATAAGACCAGGAAGGAAATATTGACCGTAATAGACTTTTTGAAGACGAGTGTGTCACGTCGAAGGACGGCACTGACATTCCGTCACGGGATTGTAAAAAACAAGGTCAGTCTGGGTCTAACCAATATATTCCGAAATCTCCGCCAAATGCACGGAGTACAGAGAAGGCTACTTCTACTAGTTCCGTCGCTTCTAGTACTGAAAGTGGAAATAACGTTTCCGAAGCACACAAACCCGTCGTAACAGAGCGATACCAAACTAGTAGTCCACTAGCAAAATGGAATTTATTTTACGATGGTTGCTCAGGAGAATTGTCAGTTAAAGATTTCTTATTTTGAGTTGGTGTATCAGATGAAAAGCTTCGAAACGAATTGTGTTTATTATTGAAAGGAGTGGCGGCTGCTAACTGGTATTGGTTGCATGGAAGATTGCATCCACAAATTACTTGGCAACAATTAAAGCAAGAGTAATATAAAATATCGACGACCTCTTGCAAAGTTGTATAAGTTTAACAACTCGTGGAAACGAACTCGTTGCTATCCGGAACTCTTGTGTAATCGAAGATCTATTAACGAAATAGATTATCAAGAAGAGGAAAGTTTCAATCCAAATTGTGTTAGCAATATCCTCGAACACATGCTAAATATAGCGGCGTTCTCACGCGCTCAAAATCAAAAATCAACCAATCTCCAAAGTTACAAGAAGTCGCCCATTCAATCTAACAACAATAATTCTGGATTACTTATTTGCTGAAATTGTAGAGATATAGGGCATACGTACGATGTATGTACCAAAGAGCGAACAAGGTTTTGTTACGGATGTGGGCGCCCTGATATCTTTAAACCGAATTGTTTACGCTGCAATTCGGGAAACGATCAATCGAGGAACCGCAATACTGGGAGTGTGGGCCCTCGCCAAATTGTTCCCAGGATTATAATTATCAACACAGACACCAATACCCACCAAGAACTAAAATAGAATCTCTTGTCAATTTTAGCTCGACAAATTTCCATAACCCACTTTGTATTAGTTATTCAGACACTTATTTTCCGCCACTTGCTCATTCCGATAAAAATTACAGTGGTACTTCTATTCGACAAAATTCCGAAAAACAGAAGAAACGCGTTTAGAAATTTTGGAACAATAGGAGAGCAATTCGTGCTAACATTTCAGAAACCTTTCTTTCCGATGATGATGATGTACGCCAACATAATAATACTAGATACTAGGTATCGCGGTACTATGGATACCGGATCCACGATTACTGCTCTTGGCGAGGGTAGCGAATCCTTTTTAAATAATCCACAGTATACGGTTCATTATATTCCTTCAAATATCGAAACCGCTGGAGGAGACTTAAAACGAGTGTTTGGATATTTGTGGACCCTGGTTACCTACGAAAACAAACAACATTTTATGAAAGTTTCATCATTCCAGGACTAAAACAGAAACTAAACCTTGGTATAGACTTCTTTAAACAATTTCAGATAATGCCGTCTCTTATCACTCCATTACTCATTTCTAATATCTCCGAAATGTCTACTACCGACATAGTTTTGAACATTACTTCTACTAAACATGATCTTACATTAATTCAACAAGCCTTACTAGAAGACACGATTAAGCAGTTTCCGCCATTCACTGAACTTGGACTCGGTAAAACCAATAAACTATCTCACTCCATTAAGATCTTTGATGGAATATCTCCCATCAAACAGAGATATTATCGCATATTGGCCGACCGAGATTCATCTCCAGTATTGACCTGAAAGATGCATTCTGGCAGATTCCGTCGGATAAGGAGTCCAGAGACAAGACGGCGTTTACGATCCCTGGCGGTCCGCTATACCAGTTCGTAACAATGCCATTTGGGCTATGTAATGTCCCGCAAACAATGTGCAGACTAATGCATAGAGTGATCCCCAATGAGGTACAAGACCAAGTATTTGTATACTTGGATGACCTCCTCATCACTTCAGGGACCTTCGACAAGCACATCAAACTTCTTAGGAAAGTTGCAAATCTTTTAAAGGAGGCGAACTTAACAGTCAATCTCGAGAAAAGTAAGATGGTAATTTGCGAGTTGATCCAGAAAAGGTTTCAGCTGTAACTGATTTTCCTCAACCAAACACCATTAAAAAGGTACGCAGGTTTCTAGGACTTACCGGTTGCTACCGCCGGTTTATACCGCAGTACGCTACGATCGCATCTCCATTGTCCAAAACCAAAAATTTATATGGTCTTCTCAGGCTCAGCAGTCGTTTGACTCATTAAAACAAGCCGTCTGCACCGCCCCTGCCTTAGTTTATCCCAATTTCCAAAGGCCCTTTTGCATTGAATGCGATGCAAGTTCAATTGGAGTAGGTAGTGTTCTGACCCAGATCGGTGATGACGGTGAAGAACATTAAATAGCCTACATGTCCAAAAAATTAAATCGGGCCCAGCAGAACTATTCAATAACAGAGCTGGAATGCTATGCAACAGTTCTTAGTGTAAAGCATTTTCGGGTATACATTGAAGGAAGTCCCTTCACTATCATTACCGATCATGCGTCATTAAAATGGCTCATGAACAGTAAGGATTTGTGTGGGAGATTAGCTCGATGGAGCTTAAAGCTTCAAGCTTTTAATTTTAATATTAGTCATCGTAAAGGTCCTTTAAATATCGTTCCAGACAGCCCTTCGAGAATATACCTTGACGAGCTGAGTTTAAGTAATCTTAGGGATACAATATTAAACGAAGTCCTTCAATTGGATCTAAACTCACCCGCATTTTCATCCGCTGATTATGTCAAACTCATTGACACAATTTCAAACTCGCCTGAACCCTTGAAAAATTGTATTGTTCAGGATGGTAAGGTTCTTGTTAATGTTTCTGGATGACATACTAATGATTGCTCTGACATATCCCCATGGAAGATTTATATACCTACGCAATTAAGGGCTGAACTTATATATACCGCACACAACCTGCCATCTTCCAGTCACCTGGAAATAAACAAATCTTTGCATCTGTTGCAACAATGTTTCTATTGGCCTAAGATGCCATCAGATGTACAAGCCTATGTTATGAAGTGTGATATCTGTAAAACAAGTAAAGGCGTAAATCGCATAGCTCAACCGATGATGGGCGCGCAAGCACAAATGGAACGACCTATGCAGAAGGGTGTTTTTTTAAGAGGTTGCCGATTTTTTTTTTGAATAAAACACATATAAAATTATGAAATGACCAAAATTTTTTTTTATTTGGTAGATAATTTTTTGGCATTTAACATTTAAACACAATTTCTGGCATATGGCTACCACGACTATTTTTCACAAATGTCATTCTGGAGGTCCAATTTTCCAGCACTTTTTCAAGCATTTGAGGGCGTATGTCAGCAATGACACGTTGAATATTGGTTTCCAAAGCGTCAATCGATTGAGGTTTATCCACATAAACCAATGACTTCACGTATCCCCACAAAAAGTAATCGAGTGGCGTCAAATCGCACGAACGCGGAGGCCAATTCACCGGACCATTTCTCGAAATAATGTTGTCGTTGAAAGTTTCTTTCAATAAGTCGATTGTTTCACGTGCTGTATGGCAAGTGGCACCATCTTGTTGAAACCACATTTCATTCATATCCATATCTTCAAGATTTGACAACAAAAACTCATTTAACATGGTTCTGTATCGATTTCCATTCACGGTAACGCGTCGTCCTTCCTCATTTTTAAAGAAATATGGACCGATGATCCCACCAGCCCATAGACCGCACCAAACAGTACATTTATCAGGATGCATTGGTAATTCTAGAACGGCGTGTGGATTATCTTTGCTCCAAATGCGACAATTTTGTTTGTTGACGTATCCATTTAACCAAAAATGCGCCTCATCACTGAAGAGAATTTTACGGTAAAAAAATGGATCTTCGTTCAATTGATTTAACGACCAATCACTGAATTCACGGCGCAAACGATGGTCGTGTGGCTTTAATTCTTGCACCAATTGAATTTTGTATGGCACCAAACCCAAATCTTTACGTAAAATTTTCCATAAAGTCGATGGACAAAGTCCAATTTGCTGAGCACGACGACGAATCGATAAATTGTCGTTTTCTTCGACACTGGCCTCAACGACAGCAATATTTTCTTCTGTACGAACTCTTCTCATTCTTGTCGGTGGCTTGGCATCCAAAAGAGTGAATGTAGACCGAAATTTGGTAATTACGTTCTTTATGGTGGTCTCTGACGGACGATTATGTGCACCATAAAATTCACGAAGTGCTCTATAAACATTTTTAATTGAACACTGATTTTGAAAATAAATTTCCACGATTTGAAAACGTTGTTCTGGAGTTAACCTATTCATAATGATTTGCCAAACAATACTGAGTAGAAATGCCACTTTGAGCTGTCAAAACAACTGTCATAAAATAAAACGACATCTATCGGAAAAACAAACCTCCTAAAAAAACACCCGTTATATTGATTTTCTTGGCCCGCTAAAGACGTTTGCAATTTCCTCGAAAACACTATATTTCTTCACTACTCGGTGCCAGAATCAATTATATCGGATAATGCACAACAATTTTACTCAAAATTATTAAACGATTTACTAAATAAGTACGGTGTGAGACACGTTTATACGCCACGATATAGTCCTCCATCGAACTTAGCTGAACGAGTTAATCGTTCTATTTTAGCCGCAAAAAATTAGTCATTTTCTTTTAAAAAATTGCTTGAGCCCGTGTATATAGACGGTTAGTGTGTTCATAAAAAAATATATCGGTGAAAGGGTTGGTAAGGTGGCTTATAAAATAGTAGATAAAGATGGTAAAGAAATGGGTTTATAGAATGCGCGTGATATTCGTACAAAATACTCAACCGTGCCGGCTATTGAGACTAATTCAAGACTCATAAAAAGAACAATTGGTATAATGACTACGTTGGTAATTTTTTTTATGTTTTCTCTCCTTTTGGTACTCCTTTTGGGCTGGCGTGGCGGACCCTAATTCTTGCTAATCCATGCTGATTTGGAATGCAATCTACATAGCAACTAGCCAATTAAAATATAAATACACAATTGGTGCAAAGTATATATTTTAACGTCTTCAATCAACCAGCATGTGTCACACGAAATAACAGGAAAACAATTAACATAAAATTCTAATTAAGAAAATGTAAAGCTAAACTATTTCACGAGTTAGGTGTAGTTGTTGACGTATTCATGTACACACTCTGAAATTTCAAATCAGCACATTTTAATGATGCGATAGCCAAAAAATTAAAATTTTCCTCTAAATTTGTGCTGATAGCGAAAACTTGATAAAAATAAACTAAACAAATAGTTTATTCTAGCTATATACCAAGGATGTATATTATGTGAGAGTCTAGAGGGTAGGTAGCTATACCGAACTCAAAAATTAGACATTACAAAATTTATTTTAATTGTTTTGTTGTTTGAGATTTTCCATATTGATAAGATATATCTGCTCAGTGTTGAAGTACAGAAATTTTTCCAACTTCTGCAGAAACACTGAAATAAATTAGATTAAGGACTATAGCGTGTTAACACGAATTTAAGTTTAGATAGCAGCAAAAAAAAATCCAAATGAAATTAAATTTGTTATTTTTAAAACCATATCAGTAATGTGCATTTCATTTTTAAATTTATTTTACGAAATACTAGAGTTTTGTATATGTGTGTAAATTTATGCATTTAAATATGGGTGTATTTGTGTAATACATACACAAAAAATTTAACACATAAAATATATCCCACAAAAATATTTATTGCATTTTGTTTTTTTTCTATCATTTTCACGTATGGGAAAACATTCAAAGGATTAAGGATAAGTCGGAAAAACATAAAACAATTTACAAATTTTTTTGGTATTTCCCTGAAAATTTTATGAAAATCAGGAAAAACAAAAAATTTTGTTTGTACTTCTTCGTTATAATGTAATTAGCATATTTAATGTAATATGTTGTAAGCAACAACAAAACCGGAACAACTCTTGATTAAAATTATATTCCTGATTATTTAAAAGGAGCAAATTTTAAGAGAATTTTCGCTGCCCTGGCCTGTTCTTAAAATCTTGATCAACATATGTGTTGTCAAAATATTGAGATCGGTGTTGCCAGTGAAACTAAAATGAAATCGTAAATTATAGATAATCACAGGTAATTTTAAAACAAATGATTTGATGTTATTCAAAGGTTAAATTAAGGCTTACTTATTCAGACATCTAGGCCATCTAAAGACAAGTTTAGTTCTAAACAATTTCGAGGATTTGTAAATTATGTGGGCAATCGAAAAATATTTTCGATATTGGAACAACCATAAGCGATTTCATTTTCGTTCGTGGAATAATCTTAAATTGGTAGAATCGTGAAATAAACCAGCGTAAATATATTGCTATGTGTTGGTAATGGTAATCACCGCTTAAAACATCGAATGGTTCGCTTATGAAAACAAAGCTGAGCAACCAATTAGTCATGGCCAGAAGGCTACGTTATACGTGCCCAAACGAAGATTTTTTTTAAATTGTCAATGGCCTTATTCTTGAATCTTTCTACATAAGAAACTAACAAGAAGTGTTCAAATCTTAAGCTAATTACATTACAAGTTTTAACCAATGCTAATACTTAATATTAGTGTTCACAATTTAATTTAGATCCTACTTAAGCGCGTAACTAAAATCTACACATTTAATGATTTTACAGGTGCGTTAGTCTGAGTGGATCTGCACTTTTCAGTCGTTTAAATCGCGGCTGTTTTAGTATATCCTTGATTGTTTCTTTAACGGTTTTAATTCCAAGGTCATCGTGTATGTTAGTATTTCGGATATATCATGGAGCATCAGCGATACATCGGAGTATTTTCGCTTGAGTTCGTTGCAGGACTTCTCTGTTTGATGCACTGGTGGATCCCCATAACTGAATACCATATGTTCATATTGGCTTGATTAACGCTTTGTATAGTAAGACCTTATTGTCTAATGATAACTTGGATTTTCTTCCTATCAGTCAATACATTTTGGAAAATGTTCCAAGTTAACCGTGTAACCAAGTGTAAGCCTAGGTATTTTACCTTGGTTTGTTGAGGGTACTGGTGAGCAGGAGCATTGGTTCAGCGTGAATGTGACATGAATTGATTTTTTTTTAATTTACTTTTATTCGCCAGATCTTGAGCCAATTCTCAATTTTGCTCAGATGATTTTGCACTTCTCTTGATTCTGTTTGCGGGTTTTTGTGTGATACCAAGATGGCTGTATCATCAGCAAATGTTCCTTGTATTACTCCTACGCTTATATCATTTAGGAAAGTTGTTGCACCATTTTGTTGGACCATGTATTTAATTTGGAGGAGATAGTTTCCCAGAACTGAGTGAATATTGATATTAGTCCATCGTGCCAAACTTTGTCAAATGCTTGTGCTATATCCATGAAGACAGCAGAACTGTATTGCTCTGCCTCAAATGTCTGTCTGATGGCATTTACGATTTTATGCACTTGGTCTGTGGTAGCATGTTGGTTTCGGTATCTGGTTCCAATTTTGTTATTAAAATTTTTTCAAACAGCTTTGAGATTGTGAGAAGCATGTTTATTGGGCGATAATACGAAATTTAAGTTTCGTTTTTCCGGCTTATGTATCATTGTGATCAAAGATACCTTCCACATTTGAGGAATATGATTAGTTCGCTTGATTGCATTAAAAATGCAGGTTATTAGTTTTATGCATTTGTCTGGTAATTCCCTTATCATTTTTCCAGTAATAAGGCCATAATGCTAGTTTTGATATTGTTTTTAACTTTCTTCCACTCAAACTTTATAGGTTTAAAGGATGAATCATCATTCATCTGGTGGCGCAGCACGATATTATTAGTTCCTTCGTGTGGTGAAAAAACCGGCTTTAGATGTGCAGCGAAGGCGTTGGCTTTTTCTTCATCGCTTCTCGCCCAATTTCTAGTTGGTAGTCTAATCGGTAGATTCGACTTTATAGGCCTTTTTAAATTTCACGGTTGATTAGCCGCAGCATTTTAAATAACCGGTTTGATAGTTCGATTTAATTTACATTTCAACATTGGTGATTTTGTTTGATGCCATTGCCGTCGAATTTTCCGCTGTTCCTGGATTAGTGACTGGATAATATGTGATAATTTATTAATTTTTTCAGAATTGTTGATGATTGGTGAAGCCTGGATAACAAGGTAAAGCTGTTGTTGAAGTGATGTGACAACTGTTATTTTAAGAATCTTATTTTCATCGTTGTATGTATTGCGGGTACTAATATGACCTAATATGTTTTGTTTCTGCCCATCGGCGGTATGAACTCTGTCAGAGAGTTTAACCAGATTTAAATCTTGTTTCTGAATAAAATCTTTAGCCCACAACCCAAAACACTGAGCACTACTATCCTATAATCCCTTAATATGTACACATACATTTCATTGAAAGAGATCGTTGCATAATTGTTATTGTCTACGGGGCAGCTGAACAAGCTATACACAAATTTTGAAATTTACACTCGAACTTTACGACGGAGTTTAAAATGACGGATGGATCGAAGTTTGTGCTTGTTACATGAACCTAGGTTAATTTCTTGGTTACTGCTACCAATAGTTCTTGATGAGGCTGTGTTTGAGGGTTTCTGATATTCCGGATTAAGACTGGGTTTCCGAATTTGCGTTTGGGAATGATGGTACTTAACTAATCCACAACTAAAACCAAAGCTTGGAGCGAGTATATATGTAGAGCTTGACAGTATCGGAGATCTCGTTTAGATCGACTGAACACTCAGTATCGTAAGAAATTGCAGAAAATATAATTGTTCGTAATTTTGTGTTTCAGAAGCGTAGTTAGCTTTTCACCAAACATCCTGAACGATCGTGCAAATGCTGAGTCTATAACTGTTTGTATGAATCTACCATCAAGATGGATTTTCAGATCAAGTCGCATGTTTTTTTTCAAAACTTCTAATGACTTGCTGTTACTTCAAAATATTATTGGTATAGAAGATAAATATGTTCGACTTGAAATATGAACTTTTTTCACAGTCATATCAGTTCCGTCCTATGCCAGTTCCATTTATCCATTTTTGTTTTATGGTAAATAGTGGACCCTGCGGCAAATAGTAATATGGCATTTGCGAAGTTAGTCCCGATATATTTGGCATCGATGGCTATCGAAAGGTTACATTTGAAGATGGTTTTCGAGTTGAAATCCAATTTACTAGCACGGGATTACTTAAATTATTTGTAGCTGAACAGAGTATTTTTTTTTTTAACAACTTTATTGATATGGCTACTACAATCTTAAACATTATTAATTCATTAGTAAGGTTGAGATGAGATAAGCATAAACTTGTGTGGGTCTGCTGGACCAGTATCCAGTTCCCTTGGTTTATAATTTTCATACGGTTAGCTCATGTGGTTTGATTCGTTTGAGCCGCCTTACTTCGTTTGTACTGTCCAGTAGTTGTACGGCCTCAAGATTGGTGTGAATCGGTAGGCGTTGGTGACCATTCGAAGAAATTTATTTTGGCTTCGTTGTATAATGTCTCTATTGGATTTATGTGTACAACCTCATAGCTGCGCACCATACATCCATATTGGTTTGAAGATAGTCTGGTATACCAGTCTTTTGCAATACAGGTTCATTTTGGAATAATGTCCAATTAACCAGTACATTTGACGTTGTTTCAATCGTATCTGTTCAGCTTTTTGTCTCACGTGATGTTTCCAGTTGAGCCTGGAATCTAAATGTAGACCAAGGTATTTTGCCGATTCAGCCTGCGGCACTTGCACTCCATTGAGGTGTATATGAAGAGTGTTATTTTTATGTCGGAGCGTAAATGTCACATATGTTGATTTGAGCTCATTCAGTGCGATTTTCCAGTCAATTGTCCATTTGGTAACGTTGTCCATTGCTCGTTGAAGATTTTCCACTGCTCTTGGTTGAGATTCGTCTACTGACATAATTACAGTGTGGTCAGCGAACGTGCCGATGAATGTTTTATTCGTTGTAGGTATGTCCGCAGTATAAAGAAGGTAAAGGAGGGGACCCAATACGCTTCCCTGCGGAACTCCTGCAATCGCTGGATAAATGTCAGAACATGTTTCTTCATGAATGACTCTGAATTGGCGATCAGAGAGGTATGATTCAAGCAGCTGGCAATAGTTTTGTGGTAGAATTTTGCTCATTTTGAATGTCAATCCCTCATGCCAAACCCTATCGAAGGCCTGGGATACATCCAGAAATACGGCGGGGCAATATTTCTTTTCTTCTAACGCTTGCTCTATTACAGCAGTTATTCGATGGACTTGATCTATGGTGAAGTGGTTATTCCTGAATCCAAATTGGAAATCAGGAACGTTTACCATTGGCTTTAGACGTTTTAGTAGCAGTTTCTCGAACAGCTTTGATAAGGTCGGAAGCAGTGAGATTGGTCTGTATGATGTTACTTCTTCATCTGGTTTACTTGGTTTCTTTAGCATAATTATTTGGGCCATTTTTAAGCATTTGGGTACATACTTCAATCTCATACAGGCATTAAATAAGTATGTGATCAAGATGATTGTTTTACGTGGAAGTTCCTTGAATAGACCCGGTGATATTTCATCAATTCCTGGTGATTTTTTATGATTAAGATTTTTGTCGATTTCTTTAGCAATTTCCGTTGGCGTGACCCTTTTAAAGTCCTGATTTGGTTGATAAACAGGTGTTACATCAATGTTGGATTGAATGTCATGGGGTTGGAACACTGCTGCTAGGTGTTGAGCAAAGAGTTCCGCTTTTTCTTTGTCTTGTCGAATCCAACTGCCTTGAGCATTCCTTAGAGGTGGTACTCGAACTACAGGTCGTTTAAATCTTCTGGTTGCTTTTCATAACGAGTAGCCTTTATCCATTTCTGGACCTGGCCCGCTTAAGTAGTTATCGAGGCAATTCTGTTTGAAATTTTTGATTAGTCTATTGACTTTGTTACTTATTCGATTAAAAGTTGTCTTGTCAGCGGGATTTCTGGTGAGGTGCCATATTCTCCTCGCCCTTCTTCTTGCCTTGATTTGTTCCCTGATTTCAGCCGGGTATTTGACTTCAATCTCCGCTTTGTCCTTTGATTCAGGAGTAGCTAGTCTGGCAGCCATTCGAGTGTATTCAATAAAATTATTTGTTTGTTGTTCCAATTCTTCATTGCTTTTGATACTAACTTTTAATTCAACCAGCTCTTCCAATTTTTCTCTGAAGATGTCCCAATCCGTGAATTTATTAGTAAGGTTTTGCTTTTTCTGTTTCTTTATTACTGTAGCGCTTACTGACAACAGTACAGGAATGTGGTCAGATGTTAGGTCGTTAATTCCTTCGACTCTAGTGTAACTTAGAGGAATACCTTTTATGATGAAGAAATCCAGTAAATCTGGTATTTTTCCTGCATCCGTTGGCCAATACATTGGCCCCCCTGGGGACAGATATTCGCATTTGTTTTCATGAATGGCATTGAACAAGGTGTTACCTTTCCCAGGAGAAATAAGCCTGGAACCCCAAGCTGTATGTTTTATATTGTAGTCCCCTCCAATAATAAATCTTGGACCGGGCTTATTGAAGACGTTATTAAATTGTAACTTCGTTGGTGTATGCCGTGGAGGACAGTACGCTGCTCTAATATTTAGATCTGCGCCATTATATTGGGTTGAGATAACAGTGTTTGATATTATTTTTGATTAGTACAGCTGAACCACCTCTAGCTCTTTCACTAGGATGGGTTCTCCAGTAGGAATTAAAACCCCTTATTCTGATTAAGCTTTTGTTTGAGAAGTGCGTCTCAGAAATCAGCGCAATATCAATGTTGTTTGTATGGAGAAATATTTCCAGTTCGTGGGCTCGGTGGTTGAGCCCATTAGCGTTCCAAGCTACAATGCGTAGAAACGAGTTAGCCATTTGTGAGTATGCTGACTTTTTTGCTTGGTGAATAGATATAGGTTTCCAGTTTTGCCACCCTCTCTGCTAGATGACCAAGTTGAATTTGGCTAAGCATTTTAATAATTTCAGTGTTATTTGACTCGTTGGCGATTTGCGCATAGGATAATCCAACTGTGGATGGTGTGATTGTTGTTTGTGGTTTAGCAACTTTGGTTTGTAATCGCTGCACTGCGCTTGTTCTATTATTCTGTTGACTTTTAATTTTGTTCTGATATACACGGCATCCTTTATAATTTGCGGTATGCCCTTGTTGTTGACAAAGAGCACAAGAAGGCGCGATATCTGGTGTTTTCTTGCATTTTATCGTGTGGTGATTTTCCGCGCATTTAACGCATTTGGTTTGACGATAGCAAAAGCTCTTGGTATTGTCCAAGTTGTTGACAATTCGTACATTGTGGAATTCCCCTTGTCTTGTTAGGTGGCTCAATTTTAACTATACAGTACGCAACTTTCTTGATATTGTATACTTCTTTATTGTTGTCTTTTTGGTTTTAAGTCGATGTAAAACAATGGAAAGTGTTTCCTGACTTTTACACCATAAATTGTGACCATTTTGTATATGTTGGTAATACCTGCAACTTCATGTCCCATTTTTTCTAAGTCTGCTTTAATTTCATCGTGACTAATAGAAGAAGGTAAGCCTCTGATAACCACTCTATAGGCCTTTTCACTCTTCAGCTGGTAGGTGTGATATTGAATATTTTCTAGTTGGTTGCTAGATTCATTTTTTAATTCTTCCAGTAATTTTTTGACATTTCTGTAATCATTTTCATTTTGAAAGGTAATTCTAGTGTCACTATTTGAGAGCGCCTTAAAATTAGTTGATTCACTAGTGGTTTTTATTATTTTTTGTCGAAAAAGTTCGAAATTGTTGATATTGCTCACATTAATGGGTGGAGGCAGTGGTATTTTTGGGTTTTTCTGTTCAGTGTTACTGATCACACTTTGTGTATTATTTTTTGGAGGAGTTTTCGTTTTTGTGCGCCTACGTTTCTTAGGATTTCTGTTATTAGCTCTGGAAAGTTCTTCTTCAAGTTCTTCCTCATCTGTGAAATAATCCTCTATACTCAGAGCATTAAATCTATTATTCTGTTGAGAGACTGGAAATTGCTGCAGCAACCAGTTGGAATTATTTGAATGATGTTGACTTGTTGATGGCTGAATATGGTTGACAGGCAGGTTGTTAGCTCGTGCTGAATTCTCAGCTTTACTATTTTTAGCCTTTTCTTTTAGTGTAGAGTTTTCTCTCTTAAGTTCAGCAACTTCATTGCTCAGCTGCGCGATTAGTTTCTCCATTTTCTGAAACTTAGATAACAGATCCTCGCTGTTTATAATGTTTGCACTCGGCATTTGTAATGAAGTTCTTTTTTCAGTAGAGACCGCGTCTTTTGCAGTTACTGTGGACGCAGTCGCTGTTGGCACAGTTGTCTTTAATTGTAGTGTACGTCTACTTACATTTAGAGGTGGTGATCTCAACATTTTCATGCTCTTAGGAAAGTTGTTCCCTTTATTTTCCAAGGGTTGGTTCCCCCCAGAATCTATGGTACTAGAATCCGAAGGGTATATGGAGCGGCCCTGTTGATTTGATGCTTCTATAGACGCATCCGTCTCGTTTCCTAATATCATTAGGCTATTATTTTCATCATTATTTTTCATCATAAATTTTTATTTTATTCCCACGAGTAGCACGAGAAATTAACGGTCGCCTATGACAGAGCTCTGCGTTATCATAAGAAGGCTATGGGTTTAAACCGAATGACGTCAAATTCGGAGTTCGGGTAATTTATAACTGCGAACTTTATCATAACCTAAATTTAGAATGGGAATGAGTGTATAGGTTTTGCTGTAAGTACCTGAAAATAAGGATGCGCCTTTCCCGATATCCCAGGTATTGAAAAACTGTTCTATTTACATTTTGCTGGTTTGGATTAAATACAATTGAACGTACCTGCATAATACCTGGATAGTATACACCTATTGGGGACTGAAGTAGCCCTATAGTTAATGGTTTCAAAGTGAGATTAATTTTTCCAGAATCTAAGGTCATTAAATCTCAGACGGGTTAATCCTAAGGAGTCAAGTCAGTAATCGTCTTTTAGGAATCTTAAAATTTGTTAGCTTAGTTGCTGTATAGATTGCACAAATACTTCGATGATATAGCGCATGGTAGAATAGAAAGGTAATAGAAAGTAAAATGTAAGCACTTAAAGAAGTTTTTCCTATTTCGTGTTTTTTAGACTCATACCGTAAACAAGTTTTGACTTTATCGTATAATGCGATAAGTAATATTTTTAAGTGTTGATTATAATTAGTGTTACAATCAACACCTAAGCATAATGAAAAATAACAATTCAAAATATAATTTATTACTATTGAAATTTATTTATATGACGCTTTGTTCAAATTGAACATTGTGCACAAAAAATAGTTATGTATTTATAGTTTGGCAAGAAAACCACACAAATCTTTACTTATTCATATAAAAAAGGCACTTGTATATGTATGTACGTATGTACTCATCTCATAAAACACATTACCAGTGCCCATAAATCAGGAAATGTACATAAATTCGTATTCGTTACTGGTAGCATTTTTATTTCTCTGGATTTCCGTTTGAGGTTACATTAAAAACTAAAAACACAAGCAGAATTCATATTCTATGTAGCACTATATGAACATACATACAGTATTATTATCTGGCTGAAAAATAAAGTAGTAGCAATAGTCATAATAGTAATAATAATAATAAAGTGAAAATTTATAAATTTACTACCATTTCCACTGTATGTAGTACATGGAGTAATATTTTTTTGGATGCTGCTACTTGCCTTAATACAAAATTTATATTCTTTTTTTTTTTTTTGGAAGATTTTTTAACACTCCACAAATCATATTTAGATATATTGTATTTTAGTTACTTTCGCCATCTGATGCATTTCTGTATATAATGGACATTAGCCAAATTGCCATAATCTATCATAAGATGTGTATACATTGAGATTTTAATGTTTGGTTTATAAGCAGAGCTTTCTAGTATTGTATAGTTTGTATAATTAAAAGTTTGAGCTGTACAAATATCTGGAGGGGTTGTTATCAAGATGCAGGTAATGAATGGGTTTACCGAGAACATGTCACATACAACTGGCCATGAGAGAAGCAACCATTTTCCAAATTCACGCCTGCAAACTTAAGGGATTGTCCTTGAGCTTTGTTTATGGTTATGGCAAGTGAAAGTCTAACTGAGAACTGGATTCGTTTGAAGCTGAATGACAGTTCGGTTGGTATCAACAGTATGCGGGGTATGAATACGTCCTCTCCTTTTGCAATCCTCGCCAATCAGCGGCTGATTGATAATCCTTTCTTCAATTCCAAAATATGAGAAAGTGGAATACCTTGACTCGAGCGTGTTCAGAAATTCCAGCGGATCTGCACCATCGGCGTCCACTACATAATCGAATGACTTTTATGTGGTAGCAGTGCCTGGTATTTGGCTCTGTATCTGTTCGTTAATTTGATTCACGCTTTGATTTTTGGGTGTAAGAATGGCTCTCTCGCATAGCCAATCATGAATTTTGCAGTTTTTGTCAATGTTTGGGTATATTTTCTGAATCAGCTGCTCAATGTCAGTGTATCAATGGGGAAAGTGCCACCGCCAATCTGGAGCAGTTTCGCTGCGAATTGCTTTGCATCTGTTTCTTGCTGAATGCTAATTGGCATATTTGTTGGCAATTGGAGTTTCTGTACTTTTGTTCACAGAGCTGAAGGTTTCAGGCAGGAGTTTAGCTCATCGGCAGGTGTTGACCGCGTAATTACAAGCAGCGTTTGGCAAAAATCACCAGCCAGAACCACTAATACTTCTCCCTTCCGTTCACTAATCTCTTTTAGGTCTTGTTTTGTACGGTTAAGTTAAGCTCTTAACTCCAATGATTTTCTGAGTGCCATGTGCACTCGTCCCATACTCAGAACTCTTGCTTATATTGCAGATCGGGTTCTCATTTTCAGTAGTAATATTGAGAGAGTACTTCAAAGCTGAGTGGGATGTTCGCCCTCCAGCCATTAGGGTGGACGCTACATGAGATGATGCAATAGCAAGCACCACTTCCTGCCTCATACATATCGTATGAGGTTTATAAGGAATGTTTTGCCTACGCCGGTAGGTGTACCGGCAGGTGCATTGAAATGCCTAATTAAATGCTTGTGGTAAAAAGTTCAAGTTCGGATTCGCGTGGTTCCTATGGACATCAAGAAGTACTATTGTGGGCAAAAAGTAGTAAAATTTTCTGCTTTAAATTTCGCGCGGAAAACCATTCGTCGAAATATCTTTTTTTCTATATTGGTATGACTGTCAGTGACATCTGTGCCAAATGTCACAGCAAAATAATCATTAGTGTTTAGTATACGCTTGTCTTTCTGAAGTACAAAAAGTGCATTCGGCGATTTTTTACAATGAGTGAAATTATTCAACAAAGAACTTCCATTAAATTTTGTGTGCGGAATCAATTTTGTGGTGCCGAAACGTTCAGAATGTTGCAAAAGGCCTTCGGTCATAATTGTATGTCGCGAGCAAGTGTTTTTGTTTGGTACAAATAGTTCAAAGAGGGTCGAGAACGTGTTGACGACGAACCACGTCTGGGACGGCCATCATCATCAACTGATGATCAACACGTTAATAGAATCAAAGAATTGGTGCTCGAGAATCAACGGTTAACAGTCAGTGACCTTACTGGCATCGTTGAAGTATCGGAAGGATCAGTGAAAACGATTGGTTCCAAAATCATTCAATTTTTTGGAAAAACGGCGTCAAGTTGACGTCTGTGAAACAATGCTTGCCGACTAGATGTCATGAAACGTATTATAACTGGCAATGAGTCTTGAATCTATGCTTACGATCCGGAAACGTACGATCAATCGGCCGAACATCGTGCCAAAGGCGAGCCGAAGCCGAAAAAACCACGTCAAAGCAAGTCAAAAATCAAGGTGATGTTGACAGTTTTCTTCGATTATCGAGGTGTGGTGCACTCCAAATTCCTTTCGACCGGCCAAACTATCAACAAGGAATACTATTAGCTATTCGTAAAAAGAGGCCGGAATTATGGGTCGACAACTCTTGGTTTTCGCACCACGATAATGCACTTTCTCATACTGCATTGGTTTTACGTGATTTTATCGCCAAAAATTCCACCCATATCGTTCCGCAACCACCGTATTCGCCTGATTTAGCCCCGTGTGACTTCTGGCTGTTCAGCAAACTCAAAAAACCGCTCCGGGCAAACTTGAGTCAGGTTTTGAGCCAATTGAAGACATTAAACGTGAATCGCTACTCGCATTGGAGGCTATTCCGGAATTTTACTTTAACAACTGTTTCGAGGATTGGAAAAAACGTTGGACATTGTGTATTGAGGCCGGAGGGGATTACTTTGAGGGGGACGAAATAGATTTGGAGAAATAAACAAAGAATATTAAAATTATGAACAAAGTCTTACTGTTGTTTGCCCACAGTATTACATCTTCGTTCATGCTCTCCTTATATTTTCCATAGGCTGTTCGGATTTGATAGGTGGCATGTTGTTAACATAAAACTCAATAGTTTACAATATCAACTCCTATCGAACATAACTTGTGCTTCTCTGTTGTGCCCAATTTCGTCTGTGTTGACATAAACGAATTAAACTTCCTTGTAATTAAACTTCTCGCGTTGAAAATTATAGCAAACATCTGTGTGCTTTATTCAGGGTGAAAATCTCTCTTCTCCGTTAACTGGATTGAGCTTCTTTGTTGGTGCAGTGTATGATGACTAAACATTTATTTTCCCCCAGCCATTCCTGATATGTACTTCGCCATCAAATTTCTTCTTCCATTGCCAAAGCTATAGCCTGTTATTCCGAATCTGTTGTAGATAAACACCTATCGATTGCTTCTTTGATGCCCATGAAATTGCTCCACCTTGCAGTTTCTATTCTTTTATCGAACGTCTATCAACTGAATCGCTTGCCCATTTTGTGAATAAGGCATTTCATTTCCAGTTTATCTTTCAAATATCGTACGATGCTCGATTATTATTGAATCTCAGCTCTTATACTCTTCATATCTGGTAGAGACACCTGGGCAGCAAACAACAAGCTTCCAATTACTTTTTTCATAGATCCACAATCTGATTAATTTTTCATTGACATTTAACGAAAAAGCTTCTGAATTGGATCCGCTGGTACACTCACACTATTGCAATCAGCCATTTGAAAACTATAAAGTACCTTTTGTGTATACTGCTTTTGATGCCAATGCCTTTTATCTTAAACTATTTCTGTATACAAGATTTCAAATCAGCTTTCAAAGTTTTATCGTTGGGAAAATGAGCAAATTGTTAACGAATACTGCCACAAACAACATCTTATTATCAACAATCAGATCGTAAATGCACGCGCCGTAATTTGAGCGCTTAATGCCAAAATTGTTCAATGCAGTGTATAAACGCTGATTCCAAACACAAGCCCGTATATAACGACTCATCCAGACTACAAACACGTAGACTTCTATCATTAAACTTTTCAGGCTGAATCATATAGATTCCTTCGCTTAAATCGGCATGAAGGAGTGGTGTGATTGCATCCATCTGATCGATCTCCAAATTTTTTCTCACAGCTATCTCAATTCTTTACGATCAGGTGGAAAATTTCTTAGTCAACCGTCCATGTTCCGTTTCCAATAAACGAACGATAGTCCTCTTCCATAGCTGTTTTGCAGTAAAACATCTTCTAATTGAACGCCTGACACGACATATAAACAAAATCGTTGCTTTTCGTCGATTCATACTGTGTGTTTTAACGACGCGATTATGGCGAAACACAGTTCACTTGCTTATCTGATGGTTCATAAATACGACCATAATCCTAAATTTCATCTGTCACTTTCATCTGTCAGATACTCACTATTTTCCGAATCAGACACACATTCAGAATCCGAAATCTCGTTGTGACCACTTGTATTCGAAACATGATCTATGTCACGAGTTTCTGTATCATCAGCATCCCCGTTTTGTCAATGTTGTAGCAATTGCCTCATTTTTATCGTCTTCTATTAGATACAAATGGATTCGGATCATGTAGCATGACCTTGCATTCGAACACTTTCAAGTTAGATAAATTAGGTTTTTCGCCAGAACAAATTTCTTCAAACGTTTTGACGATAGAGCTACAACACGATGCACCGTTCGCAACATAACTCGCTGTGTTGGCAGCCTTACCCTAAAATCTCATGTCGAGCGTTCCACCGAAAAGTTGTTTTATGCTGTATCACCGAATCTCGCAAGAACTTAGAAAGCTCCAACGTGTGTACTAGTTCTAGAACTCTTGATGCCCGAGCTTTGCGATCCTTGAATGAAATACGAGTTTATTTTCCTTTGATATAAACATCACACTTTTTTGATTACCGACAAAGCTCATTCCGTCCCGCAATTTCATCAAATTGTCGTGAGCTACATATCTTAGACGACGATGCCACATTTTTTGGTGAATCTACAACTCTGACCATCAAGCCTGCCACATTCGACTGTGTCACTCTGAACATTGCAGCATTTACTTTTGCCTCAATTAGTGATTTCTTGTTTGAGTCGAAAACTTTGCAATCGCTTGCGACAAACTTACAATTAATCCTTTGCCAACTAATTGACTGAACGAACTGTCAATTTCGCTTTCAATTTTGGTTCATTTATATTGAAACTGATTGGTTTAAGATTTTCCATTCAACCTTGCTCACATGACTTTTGTTTAGAGGTACCAGATTTCAAACGAACGACTAGCCATTTTTGGTTTCGGAATTTTGTTTTTGTAGAGACCAAGTCTACCACAAACAAAATATTTCCCATCCTTTCCTAGTTTTTTGTTCTTCTTGAATGTGCTTGACTTTGTTTGCTTTATAGCTTCACATGGCTGATGAAGCGCATAGAACTCTCTATCGCCATCCACGGGTTTGTACTCAACACGTCATCCGACCAACAACAATATGTCACTACACTTATTTTTTTTCCGTATCGGAATTCAACTTGTGAGCTGTTTAACCAGCTTTGTTTCTCCAGATTGTTTATTCACCAGATCTTCGTCTTTACAAGAGCCCTCTACATGACACCAAAGACTATTCATCACTATATACGCTTGGATTGGAGAGCAAATTTTTTCTTTCATAATTCTCTCAGTCTATCAATTTTTTGACAGACACGAATGTTGCCGCGATTTTAATACTTTTTTTAAAATTAATTACTTGTTAACTACGAATTTTAACAAACTAGCAACCACTATCGAACCTTTACATCCTTACTTGATTATTTACGCGGATCTTGGCCCCTAACCTGTTGTTAAACTGGTTTAAATAAAAACAAAATAGGAGAACTGAGATAGCAATACAAGCAATTTATTGAAAAGCAAAAGAAAACGCAAGAATACCGTGAATAGCGCCTAATGCTAAAAGTTAAGTTAGAGCTGTCTTACTTTGAAATTTCAACAAACTCAGGATAAAACGTTTGATAGAAATTTTAGTTCAAAAGATTTTTGAAAGGGCCTGCATGTCATCTAAATAACCATTTTCGACCAAGCAATGCAAGTTACGAGGCAATTAAGTGAACTACCAAACGTTACGATAAAGGTAGGTTATATAGCTGAAAATTACTTTAACTCATTGTTCTTAATGTCTCGGTTTTTAAGAAGAAGCTCGCAATCCTTGGATCATTTACAAGCATCTGATGTTAATTTTTCGCACTTCCCATGACTTTTAAATTTTATTATCAAAGGGTCTGTAATAAGCTGAATCGAATCCAAGAATGAAAAACTTAGGAACAAATACCCGTGAAGCAATCAAAACTTTAAATGCTCGTTCAACTATCTCTTAGGGTTTATAATGTAATCTTGATGACCACAAAATCTACTAATGCGAACAATTAAAGTCGATGTCAATCGCCGATTAAAAGGCAATGTACAAGATTTCATTATAAATGTTATACAAGATCCCTTATATCTTGCTCAGACATTATCTTGGCAAAAAACCGACATGAGTGTAGCAGATACGAATGCGGGTACCGAACGTTCATCAGTAATTCACGAAATTTCATCGAGATGCCGCTATTGAGTACATTTTTTATATATTAACAGAAGGAATGATCTATCAAGGTCAAAATACGCTGATCGCACAAAACAACATCTTCGAATGTATAACTGCCGCCACTACCCAATCCAATGGTAATCAATATGCATTTAGCGTGTGTCGTAATACCGAATCTAAACTAGAGACCGAAGAAATTTTACCAAGTAAACATTTAACAGTGGAGGAAAAATTATGTAAAACTCACTTTTAAACTACCTATCAAGCATCGACCCCGGAAGATTTCCTGTTCTCTTGCCGCTTAAATAAAATAAGAAAAAACTGGAAAATTAGAGAGATATGGCTGTCCGGCGGTTGTATGTCATAAAAACAAGTTTCGAAAACATCCAAATTTAAAATTAGACTATGTGACGTTTATGTGAGAATACATCACTCTATGGGGCACATGGATCGTATGTTACCCACCAACCTGAATGTTTACCCAATATCATCGTGCCTTATCACGCAGCACTCAAATAATTCAGTACCATAACCAAACTGAGAGTGGTGTTTGATGCATCGGCTAAGACTTCTACCAAAATATCGCTCAAAGAGAATCTACAGAAAATACCGGGTTTCAGAATCACCAATTGAAGTTTTTGGGCTATCCTGTAAAGCCGTGGCCCTATAATTAGCAACAAAAACGCTATCAATGATTGCCGATTAATATTTTACCAACGCCTAGATGTTGGCCCTTAATACCTAAAAGGGAACACTCGAATTACAGGCTCAAATAGTTTTAACTCGGTTGACTATCTCCATCCACCATAATGGTCAAAACATTGTTACAATCCATATGGCTGTTAAATATACAATCGGATGACCCGTTACAGGTACATATAGTAGTATATATATGCGGTGGTAAGGACATAAATAGATGTGAATTTATGGACATAGACAAGATAACTATTTCCAGATGGCGGTTTACAGAAAATACAAAATTACAATTGCACGGATTCTCAGATTCATCAGAATATGCCTATTCTGCAGGTGTCTATACCAATACCATAATAATGGCACTTTCCGCATCAATTTGGGCAAAAATTAGAGTTGCGCCATATTTGGAACTAGGTGGTTCTCTCTAGGCAAGCTTCATTTTTATCGGTGGAATAAACTACTACTGAACATCACTGAAACATTACTGAACAATTTTGAAAATGGTCTTGAGAACAGAAAAATTTTCACGTGACGAGTAGTCATTTATATTGAATCAAATACATTTAGTAGACGAATATATGAAACTTCGCAAACTTCACAAACGGCAAGCCATAGACAGTTACTTAAAAATCTTCTTCAGGAAAGCAGAGAGGTTCAAATTTTTGTATGCTCACTGTTACCTCTAAAACGGTATTTTTAAAATTAAATATGCACCTTCTTTGTGAAAGAAATCATCTTGTGCCAAGTTCCGGAAAAGTATAAGATAGGACGACTGACTTTATTTCGGCTTTGTGATGTGACAAAGTAGCGGGGGAGATAAGTGAACAGTTACCTTTAGTATATTTATGCACTTTTTAGGAAACAAATATATTTGCAAAGATTTAACTCTTTTTCTATGCTAAGGGCATAGGACATCTCGTATCGTAAAACTAATGTCATATTTACAAATCTTTGTTCTTATTAATCCCTTTAAAAGGACGGAAATCCATTGGTAACGGAAAATATTCTGAGCTCTCCTTAGTGCAAATTTATCCGATAAGATGGAGTAAATTTTGTTTTATGTACATTACAGATTAAATATTTTTCTTAAATTAAATATTTATGTTTGTTTTCGTTTATCTCTTTCCAGAGGAATTATATTACAAAATCAACAAGATTATAAGGGAGCTGTAGAAAGCTTTCAAAAAGCAATCCATTTTCGTCCATCACTAGCACGTAAGTATATCAAGCTTATTTACATTTAAATATACATTTTGTACCACTAAACATTAGCAATATTTTGTCAATTTAATTTCCTTTTCATTTGAGTGCAAAAGCACAAATATACTGGAGGAATGAAATATTTTCCCAAGCCACATAACGTGTACACTCACACAAAACAAGGAAATTAGAAAAATTCGTGTAGTCAAATTTTTAGTTTTGTTTGTATTATTCCGAGCCTTTGGGACATTTTTATTTAATTACATTTTTACTTTTACTTCCTTGTGGTTTTTTTGTGTGGTTTTTATCGGATTCGAAAATGTTTCTAATATTGACCATTTTCCAGTACAGCAGTTTTTAACGTTTTGTCTTCTAAATTTTAATTTTTATATTTTTTTAAGGGCCTTAATATGTTAGGCGTAGTTATTTGCTTATTGCCAAAATTGTAGATGACTGTCTAGCTTCATTTAGGATGCTACAAACTCCTCAGACTCATATGGCATTTTCACATTAAAATCAAGTTTATTAAATATTTCAAACAAGTGCTGCTTTTATGCAGTTGCTGTAAAGCACGACTGTCTGCGAGCGTTCGGAATAAACATTTTTAGTACAGCTCCCGCACCGTTGTTTATTTATTCAGCCAACATCAGATGTAGCACCTACGTTTTTTTGTGTTAGTGCCTACGTAATTAAACGTAGGTTCAATATTTTCAATCGAACTACTATTGGTTAAAATTTGTTCACCAAAGTCATGCGTTTCCCAATACATGCCAACCCCACACTTAACCTGAAGCCACATAAGCGCAATCATAAGTGCAGATCCACCAAATCTTCATCCCATATTTGTCCGACTTTGCGGGTATATATTGAAGAAAGGATACTATACCTAGGGACCAATTGCTGATCGATTGTGAGGTGTTCTCCGGAGATATGATGTTTTATAAAATTCGCATTTATTGCATCCCGAATTTCTCGAAAAGGAGCAAATTTGTTAAGGTTTCTTCTACCCGTGCAAATTTTTTTATAATCGAAGCGAATATATTTGGACCATATCTTATGAATAGCAAAAAATCATCCCCTATGGCCGTACTCTGGTAATTTCCCGGGAATAGGGAACTGGGGAAAAATTTACATATAATTTCTGTTCAAATTATTTTTCCGGCATACTGTGGTAAAAAGTTAGTAGTAATTTTTTTTGAAAACAAAATAAAATTGGGAATAATTTTCCCTGCCCGTTTTGCTGTGGAAATATTATTCCCAATTTATAAAAATTTACATGAAACTTGTAAACTCGGTAGACCAGAAAAAACGGATTAATACATAAAAGCTTTGTAAATTCTTTCCCTAATTCCCTATTCCCAGGGAATTACCAGAATAGAGGCCACTGGTTAATACACAATGTGTTTTCCTGGTGGAAGTGTGGTGATTGTGACCATTTATAACAATATTTTAGGGTTGCGGTGAGCGTTTCCCATGAAAACAGATTTACACAAACTAAATTAAAACAGTTTGACAAGTAACTTTAATTGTTTATTATTTGAAGAGCAAAACTGAACTTTTCAGTAAACACTTTTTGGATTATTTGAAATACGTCATCGCTGCACATGATTGCTGCGAAATTCTTTGTGTTGAAATATTTAGAGAATATTTCTTCTTTAAATGTTTTACAAAGAAGGTTTCTTTAATTTTGTCGTAATTGGTGTCGACTTCCGATCTGTTTCCGAAATTCTTTTTGATAACTCGTTTGGCTCTGATAAACCGTCATTACCAATGGTTATATTATTAAAATTGTGTATAATTCCTCCTAGGTTTTCTTCTGAACCCAAGAGATTTTTATCTGTTTTATCCACTTGTGGATATTTGATTGAATCAATAGTATCTGACCATGATAAGCCGTCATTCAACAAATACTTATTGAGTTTTTTAATCTGCTCGTCTTCTTCGAGCCTAGATAATGCATCAGCATTTGTGTTGAGGGCATCATTGATGATTTGTATGATTTCATACTCATATTCTTCCAGCTTTAATCGCCAGCGAACTATTTTCGAATTTGGTTTTTTGCAATTAAATAGCCAAAATAGAGGCTTGTGGACGAAAGTATTTTACCGACCACACTATACCGAGTAGTTCTTTTTCAATAGTGATATAATTGCATTCGGTTTTAGACAATGTTCTAGATGCATAGCAGATTGGAAGAGCAGATCCTACTGGAGCCTGAGACAGAACTGCTCCTAATGCTACATTACCAGCATCAGTAGGCCATATAAACGGTTTGCTAAAATCTGGATATTGCAGTATAGGCTCCGATGTTAACAGGGTTTTGCAAATCTCGAACAAGTTTTGCATTCCTCGTTGAGAATAACTTTGGTATCTTTCTTTAACATATTTGTTAGGTGTTTAGTCATTTTCGCGAAATCCTTAATAAAGGTTGGTTTCACACCGTTTTGTGATATAATATGTCCAAGAAATTCAATTTCTTTTTGTAAAAAATGAGTTTTATTTATTTGGAATTTAAGGTTTGCTTGTTGAAGCTTTTGAAACACTTTTCTCAGATGGTTCATATGTTCTTGGAGACTAGTACTAAATACTATAATGTCGTCCATGTAACATAATACATGATTTCTCTGGAGTTCGCCCAAAATGTTATCCATTACCCTTTGAAAGGTACTGGGTCCATTTTTCAAGCCAAACGGCATTAGCACGAATTCATAATGGCCTTGTTCAATTGAAAATCCTGTTTTATTTATGTGTGATGACTTAATTTCAATCTGATGGAATCCTGCAACTAAAATTATTGTGGTGTAGTAAATAGATTTGCCTAATTTATCTAACATACTATATACTATTAAAGTTAGCCGACTTGCCCTAGCCGAAAAATGTCGAGAATGCAGATTCGGATGTAACAACTAAAATTCATTAGCCGAAAAATGTCGACAATGCTGATTCGGCTGTAACAACTAAAACTTATTAGCCGAAAAATGATGATAATGCAGATTAAAAAACAATACAGATGGTCCGCTAGTAAAAGTCGGTAAGACAGATTCGTATACATTTGGTGTTAAACAGTAATTTCTTCTTAAATCCAAAATGTTTAGTCCGTTGTATTAAATGCATTAAAACTATAATACAAAACTATTTTACTACTGAGACAACTCGAGACATTTATGAAGCAAAACCTCAAAATTTTCAGGTCAATTTTCATGTTGGGAGTTCGGGAAAACTCGATTGAATATATCGCACACCCAAAATTTGAAAATTTCTCAAAATTGGCCGTTTAAAGTGTCACGGCTGGAAATAGATTCAAATGATAGGTCTTAATGATGCTCATACTTGAAAATCTTGAAAATTTCAGGTCCATCTTCATGTTGGGAGTTCGGGAAATCTCGATTGAATATATCGCATACCGTGTCCGTTTAAAATGTCAATTTTCATGTTGGAAGTCTGAGAAAACTCGATTGAATATATCGCACACACAAAATTTGAAAATTTCTCAAAATTGACTGTTTACAGTGCCATGGCTAAAAATAGATTCAAACGAAAGGTCTTAATGATGCTCATACGTGGAAAAAATTTCAGGTCCATCTTCATGTTGGGAGTTCGGGAAATCTCGATTGAATATATCGCATACCGTGTCCGTTTAAAATGTCATGGCTGGAAATAGATTCAAATGATAGGTCTTAATGATGCTCATATGTGGAGAAAATTTTAAGTCAATTTTCTTGTTGGAAGTCGGGGAAAACTCAATTGAGTGTATCGCACACACAAAATTTGAAAATTTCTAAAAATTTACCGTTTAAAGTGTCATGGCTAGAAATAGATTCAATAGAGGTCATATTGATGCTCATACATGGAAAAAATTTCAGGTCAATTTTCATGTTGGGAGTCTGGAAAAACTCGGTTGAATAAAACATATAAAATGGTTCAGCAGATTTAATTTAATTAATATTATATGGCAGCCGAATAATGTCGATAATGCAGATACAAATGATTTTTTTAAATATAATTTATTATTTCAACATGAAAATTTATCTGCAATTTTTTCCTGGTATAAGCATCATTAAGGCCTATTATTTGAATCTATTTCCAGCCATGATATTTTAAACAGTAGATTTTTAGAAACTTTCAAATTTTGAGTGTGTGATATATTCAATCGAGTTTTCCTGGACTACCCACATGAAAATTGACCTAAAATTTGTTCCAGGTGCGAGCATCAGTAAGACCTTTCATTTGAATCTATTTCCAACCATGATACTTTAAATGGTCAATTTTTAGAAATTTTCAAATTTTGTGTGTGCGATCTATTTATTCAATCGAGTTTTACCAGACTACCAACAGGAAAATTGACCTGACATTTTTTCCACGTATGAGCATCACTATGACCTTTCATTTGAACTTATTCCCAGCCATGTCACTTTAAGCGGTCAATTTTTAGACATTTTCATATTTTGGATGTGCGATATATTTAATCGAGTTTTCCCGTATATGAAAATTGACTTGACGTTTTTAAAATGATATTCAGTAGAATGCACATCATTTGAAATATTTTCTGGACATCACTATAGATGCATTTCCCATTTTACCTCCCTAAACATCTAATAAAGCACTTAGAAAAATTTGCTTTGCGTAATTTATTTTAAATGTTTCGAATTAAAAATTCTTATTTTAATTTTTGTAGTTGTTTTTTAGGATTAGGAATTGATTTCCGACATAAAACTTGTATCTGCATTATCGGCATTTTTCGGCCGGAGTTTTCGATGAACATGTTACCGACAATTATCGGCTGTCATTTTCCTTTGATTAGTCTGAATCTACATTATCGACATTTTTCGACTGACTGCCGAACATTTTCGGCTAACTTTAATAGGGTAAATATTATTTATATTTGGCAATGGGTATTAATCGTCTAGAGTTTGTTTGTTGAGTTGTTTATAATCGATAACTAAACGCCATTTTTTGTTGCCTTGTGAATCTGTTTTTTTCGGTACCATCCAAATTGGACTCGACCAAGGACTAATGATCCCCTGATTCAAGAGTTTTGCTATCTCATTTTTAATTTGGGGTTTTTGGTTTTCCGGATGTCTGTACTGTTTTATGTACACCGATTTATCGTTATTCAGGTTTATTTCACGTTTGATATTGTTAGAGAAAGTTAGTTTATCATCACTGCCTTTGTAAAAAATGTCGGCGGAGCTTGAGCATAATTTTAAAATTTGTTGTTTTCTTCCCTATTTATATGTTCAGTATTTATAGATTCTTTAACATTTATGTTTTTAGATTCAACGTTGACAGGAGTTTGAAAGTTAATTTTATGTGAGTTAAACGGCTCAACATGCAAGGGTTGAAATAAAAATATTTCCTTTAGATTATTCGAGAAATTAACTACTTCGAATGGTTCTATTGTTTTATATATACCTTCTTGAATTTGCGCACTGTGTTGAAGTGGTGTAATATAAAATTTACCTCGTTTAGACTAATTGGAACTTTTATTAACATTTTACTTAATGGCTTTTACTTAACGTTTTTATACACGATGGTACTTTGTTGTATAGAGGTATACTAATATTAGGAGTTTGTAATATTTGCTGCTAGGTCGTCCATTAATGTTTCGTAACCTAACAAACCGTCAAACATTTTGTGAAATCTGAATAGGTATAATTCTATTGGCTTTCGGAATTCTTTAAATTTTAGGACTTTTTTTTGAGTTATCGTAGTGCTTTTAAATATGCCTTTTATTTCGATATTAGTTGGTATTATTTGAGATTGTTTAACATATTCGGGATTGGCTCCCGTATCGACTAAGAATTTTAGTTGGTTGGTATTTAGATTTAAAATAATAAAACGTAGATTAGGTGATTGATAGTTATTGATTTCATTTAATTGTCCGAGGCTTCTTGTTGAAAATCCTCGTCGTCGATTGTTTTACTTTCAATATTATAGTGAACCTGTTTGTAAGGTTTTCTCGGTCCTAGTTTAGCTTCTTGTTTTATCGGATAGCTATTTGGATTGGGATTATTCCGTGAAGGATAATTTTGGGACGATGATTGAAAATTGTTCTCTGGAGCATAATTTTGAGTTGATGGTGGTTGAATATTCCTTACGGAAAAGTTATGAGACGATGATGGTTGATTACTATTATTTTTAAATCTCCAGGGTTTTTAATTCTTTAAATAGTTTCCTCTTGATTGACAAATTCTAATGCCTCAGCCAATGTTTATTGTCTTCTGGCCCTTAACTCTTGTGCAAGTGGTTCCCTAATTCCACCCAAATATCGTCAAACCCATTTGTTTGCAAATACAGACTTTTACACTTATTTTTGGTTTTCACTTTTATCTTCATCTTTATAAATTTATTGTCTTATACTTTTATACTTTTTCACTTGTAAATTATTATTATTTTTACGTTTCCAACTGCGCCAGTTATGTTCTTGGAATTGTGTTTTCCTGGTGGAAGTTTTACCGTGTTGATACTATCTCTAATAAGGTTACAAGCGGCTGTCCTTCTCAATGGGTCCCATACTTCGTCGATAGGTGGTTCAATAACATTCTGAGCATCTTCGGACTCAGATCCTTCTTGTTCGTCATCACAGTCAGAGTCGCTTTCCACCACATCTATTTCGCTATAAGGTGTGTCAACTCATTTGAAAATGTTATCTTGACTCTCATCATCACTCTCCTCCAATGCAACTCGGTTTGCCTTACAGTAGGACATTACAAAACGTTATATTCTGATTTGAACAATTTACACACAAACTTACCTTGTAATAATAGATCTCATGTTCAATTGCCATTCACTTTATTGGTATGTAAATTAGGATTACAAGATAAATGAAGGCATACGAGGGCGGATTGAAAATGAAGCTACCTAAGTCGGAAAACAAAATTGTTTTTTGTCAAAAACTATTTATTTCTCAACATAGTCTCCATTTAGTTCGACACACTTAGTAAGACGATATTCCAACTTTTTATGCCATCTGAATAATACGATTTCGGGAACCCCTCAAAATCGTACAACTTGAGCGTTAATATAACAACAAATAATCCTGCTTTTAAATCATTTGTGTTAAATAGGACAATAAATGAGTCTCATCGTGTACGGATTTGTTTTATTGTGAAAATTTTGTCTCCATTATAAATTTGGCATTACAATTTTTTTGATCACCTAGATCAAACTTAAAATGAGTCTAACTCAACCTGTACTGATTAGTGTTAATACGAACTATTATACTTTTATTAGGGGTTTAATCAAAAATTGTTACTAATTATTCGATCCTCGAGGCAAGTTGCGCCATCCTGTTGAAACCTAATGTCGTGTGTGTCCTCTTGAATTCTGGGTAACAAAAATTCTTTTATCATGGCTCCTTGCTCATTTTTGAAAAATGGACCAATGATGCCTCCAGTCCAAATTTCATATCAAACAGTCACTCATTGTGGATGCATCGGCTTCTCCATGGTTACGTGTGGATTCTCTGAGCTCCAAATGTCACAATTTTGCTTGTTGGCGTAGCCTCTTAGTAGGTGAAAATGAGCTTAGTCGGAAAAGATGATTTTTCTGTAAAAATTCCCATTTTCTTGCAAGCGTTCCATAGCCCAACTAGCGAACTAAAAACGTTGGGGATGGTCATTTTGCTTCAGCTTCTTCACTAATTGAACTATCTACGTCTTTATGATGAGGCCTTTATGCAAAATTCTCATCACATAATTACGTGAAATGTTCAATTTTTGAGCACGATGGCGAGTTAATGTTGATGAATACTTAAACATATTCTGAGCAACAGCTGCAAAGTTCTCGGCGGTACTTGCTGTAAACGCTCTCGTCCACGTAAATTTCTTACAGCTTGGGTAGAAGACAAGTTAAAAGTAAGTTTTCAATATTTCCCAATTTTTTTCAAAAGTAAAGCGACCCATTTCGTAAATGTCAAACATTAAACTAATTTTCTGTCATAACACGAATGACGTAAGTGTTGCCACACTCGATATTACCAGTAGTTGAAATTGCAAACGCTATAGATGGGCCAACCGTTAGGTTGTAGAACAATTTTCTAAGCTATGGCAAACAGAACTAAAACTAACAAAAGTTCTTCTGGTTCAGATGCTGTATAAAATAGTAGAAATTTTCCAGGAAAAAAAATGTAATTTTGCACGACACTGATATTTTTTTAAACTAGCTGAAAGCTTATGAAATTATTGATCAAATCAATAATTCTCATTAGAAAGTTTTATGAAAAATCGATAAATTTATGTATAAACGTTTCGAAACGAAAAAAGTTAATTTTTCGTTAAAAAACAATTTACGGTTATCTTACGGAAAAAACGAAGTCGGTAAATGTCCGAATAAAAATTGAGAATTTTTTTTATTGCTCTGAAATGTATAAAATTAGAGACCCATGTTCCCGAAATAAGTCACCCTTTACCTCACGGACTTCGTTGTATGGAATTCGTGCAAAGTCGTTCGGGATAAATAGAACTAACGGCTTTACTAATTCTCACAGGCTTGCGGGAGCTATAATTGAGTCCTTTATGTTGCTTAGCCCTCTGTTGAGGAATAAATAAAACTATGGGGATTTAGGAGGGAAGGATAACAAATATTTCGTTAATATTCGACCTCTGGAGAAGCGGTTTGTATTTTTGTAAATGAATGAACAAAACCAAAATTTCGGACATTTACCGATTTCGCAAAAAACGGAAACGTAGCAGTACATCCATTTTACAGCAGTTTTAATGTGAATTATGTTTAATGTGGTTTATGTTTTTACAATAGCTGCGATCATAATCTATATACACGAACAACATTAGAATCATTGAAGGCATTAGTAGCACTCTACCGCTTTTAAACAAAAGTATTAGAAAAACCTTCCTGTAACTGTAATTACCTTACATGTTTATACTTTTCTAACGCTGTTATAAATTTAAAATATTTCACGTTCTGAATGCAACACTAACTTACAAACTAACAACAAAAATATATAAACTAATATATTTATACATGAAGTAATTGTACATATTGCATACATTCGTTCATATGTTGTGGAATGTTTCACCATGTTGTTGCACCATGTTGCGTCACACTGCAGCATGTTGCTTGTTGTTATATCATCTGTGAGATGCTGCTAGATATTGCACCGCGTTGTGTTATGTGTACAATGTTGTACTATGTTGCGTGACGTTGCACCATATTGCACAGTTTTATACTATGTTGCGTCATGTGGCTTCGTATTGTGTCTTGAGTTTTTCGTTAATTAGATATCTGGCGTCATGTTTCATCATATTGTTAAATGTTATGTTGGTTCCGTAACTTTTTAAAATGTTGGTTGTTTTGAGCAACAATATTGACTTGTATCATCCTTTAACTTCTTCGCTACATTTTGTTCCGCCTTAAAAGATTTTGATATCGTTTGGTGTGGCGTGCGTCTTTTTATTTAATTTTATTTTTATTTGAGTCCTAATTTCTTAGGTTTTTTCGGGTCGAACGAGTGTTAATAAAAATGGGTGAGATGGGTTTCTCAAATGGGATCCGGCTCGAACGATTTTGGTAAAAAAATTGAGAAAGGATATTTTCGAATTTCAGGAAATGATGACAATGTCACTGTACAGGTTACTGTAGTTGTTGGAATGTGTTGGTGTATACTAATTGGTAATTGGGCGCCCTTTCTACGTGGAGTGCATTTAATCCACATAATGTAATGCTCGCTTAATTCAGGATATAATATGTCTACCTTAATAGAATTTATAAATATTAAATGCGGATCATCCTAGAATCGACTATGTCCGTCCGTCGAGGTGTAAATGGGATTGTGTCTTCCTTTAGTGGTCTCAATAAAAAGGTTGGCCGGACCGACGAAGAGTCCTAATGAAATACTATTTTCATTGGATTTGTTGTGGAATAAATTGGTGCCAATGTTAGCAGGATTCCAACAACCATTGGCGAGCATTAAAATCACCTAACACAAATAAATCCCGTGAAATCCCGTATGCTGGAGATTCAGGAATAAAATTGACTTGATGTTGGGAATTAGGGTAATGCACATTAATTTTTATGTTTTTTAGTTTGGAAATTACTGATAAACATTCAGCACCTCTCCAGAAACCATCTTATTGTAAATTGGTTAAATCTTTTGTTATTAAATCATTCTCAGACGTTTTAAGATCACATGAATATATCAAATGGCATGAATCCAGCAATGTTGAAATATAATCGTTAAGATTATTTCTGAGGTACTCAGTTACGGTAGTTCGTAGCTGATTAACACTGCAGGATGGTTTCTGGGGTTCTTTCATTTGTAGCTGATGCAGAATAGCATTAAAAGGCAATTGCCATCTCCTGGAATCTTATAAACTTCCATAGCTTAAGAGCTTATTCACTTCCATAGTGTTGTCATAGTTACTAACTATCGACTTTACCTAAATGTCTGTAACCGGGCTGTTTCAATCAATCAATTTCGTTTAGGAAGTCGGAAAGTATTAATGCTGAATTATATTTCAGGAATTTACAGATGTACGTGATATAATATTTGTTCAGGTTGCTGATTTAGAGAAGCAATTGTTGAAGACCATCGTTATCCATTAAACCTATTAAGTCTTTAACCTTCCTCTAGTAGTCTAGTAATCCTCTAGTCTAGTTATCCGAAGCGTTTTCATTGAATTTTGAGTACAAGCACACCCAAAGGTTATTTACCATTTGGCTTGTTGATTCATTAGAAACTTAACAGGTCGTCTTTCTTGTGTTGAACGATTTTAAATCACATAATTTATGGTAAATCTCAAGAAACTTGTAGTCAATCTTCTACCATCTATATCAGGTACTTCACTTCGTACCTACGTACGCATCCTATACACTTAAGTTTATGTCTATGTTTAAAACCGAAACAAAGCAGCGAGAAATTAGCATAAAATAAATTTATTTTTTATTCAGGTAAACAATAAACTTCTTGTCTCCTCTACATATACTTAACGTTCACAACCATGACGATGATGATGAGTATTATGATATAATAACCTTTAACTATTATGCAAACAAACAAAAAATACATCTTGTATATACTGAAAGGTTAAATTATGTTAAATTTAATCATTTAATTATAATACGGGGTGTTAGTTTTTCACCCACCCCATTTTATTTATCCCTAAGCACGATTTTTTTTTTATTCATTTCTTGTTAAACTCAGCATAAATTACATAAAATTATAACTTAAAATAAAATTAAAAAATAGAATTAAATTCATATTTTATTTATGTTTTTCGTTAATTGAAATATGAAACGTGATTTGAATTTTTTATTTTAAAATAATTTTATTCCAGATTTTAAAATTTATAGTTTTTCATTTGGAAAAATACGTCTACACCAGAAAAAAAATTTGTGTTTATTTGTAAATAACTCGTGCCTTAATATATTTATGTTAATTAACGATGGATCACAGAGTATTCTGCTGAAACGAGAAGACACACTGTGCTGTGCAAACGTAAACTCAATCCCACCGTTCCATATAATGGAATCGTAAGTACACGCGTAAACGGTTGGTATCGCTAGGATTGAGCACATATTTAAGCTAAACACACAACAAAATGACAGATATACTTATATGTTTATTATCTCATATGCACTTAGAACCGTAAAAGGAATTCCCCGTCTTTCACATATCGTATATATACTTGATTGAATTTAATCGAATTACAAAATTTTTCAGTTCAATTTTGAAAAGATATCATCTTTCAATTACGCTAACAATGTGAACATTGTGATTATCAATTTATACGTACATGGTATGTGTATTTATATCAATCTAATATCTACTTGTTACGGGTGTATATAAGAATTCACAGAACCTAATACTAACGGTATCGTTGCCTTACAAAATATGTATATAGATATATTCGTATATAATATGAAAGCTTTCGTTATCTACAACAACAGACAGAAAAAGTTGTGTCTTGCGGCCAAATGGTTATTAAACATTTTTGTTGTTGTTCATCTATATTTTGGAAACATCAAAAGTTTATATTTCATCCTTTTCTCGGGCAGACGAAATAGAAAGAGCACACCGCGTAGTAACAAAAGTCATTGCTTATATTTATTTTGGAAGCTCGTTTTTTCCTACATTTTGTTATTACATATAATTTTTGCTATCAAAATGGTTTAAGGATATATTTTCATTTCAATTTTCCAACCAGCTGTTTTTAATTTCGTTCTTATTTTATTTTTAAACTTTATCTTATGTTCCATTATTTTAAACTAATGGTTTGGTAACCGTTAAATTTTATCACACAAATTATTATCTAAATTTCTTTAAAAAAAAATAAAAGTTTCAAAGTTTTTTATTATTTTAGGAATTTAGAAAATTTATTGTGGAGTATTACGTTTGGTATAGTAGTATAGTAGTAGTAGTAGAACAAAATATCAACATTTATGTGAGGCAAATATCAAAAACGCAAATGAGACTGCATTGTAACTCGAAGTAGTTTACGTTTAGGATGTCTTAAATGACTTCGGCCCATCCACGAAGAAAACGATCTTTGACATTTTTTTTTTATTTATTTATTATTTATATTACGACTGAGTCTTGTGTCCATTTAGTAATTTATATTGCATAATAAAGTATTTGGTTAGTCGCTGTAATCAAGTGATTATCCCCAGTAACGTGTAACTCCTACTCAGATTTTTCGCCTCAGTAAGTGGTGGTTGGTTGCAGTCTTCTTGTTCATGCTGTCTACCGCATACAGTGAATGTCCAGATTTTCAGACGTTGCAGACGTTATAGGTGTTTTGTTGCATGATGCTTGATTTCATCCGGGACAAGCTCGATCTTTAGATCTCAATGGAGGTTGTCGTTTCGAATGTACCACGGTGCATTGACAATGTCTCGCAGGATTTTATTTTGAACTATTTGTATGATTTTGATATTTGTCTTCTTGGCACAACCCCAGAGTTGGCTACCATATGTCTATAGAGGTTTCAGGGTTTGTTTGAATATAACAGCAGTTTGTTATGGATTGCTAGTTCAGATTGTCTCTCTAAGAGCCATTGCGTTTTTCTAAATTTCATGTTTAGTTCTTCTTTCTTTTTCATGTGCACCTTCCATCTAAAGTCATGCCGAGATATTTAGCAGTGTTTGCATGCGGTACTACTATCGAATTTAGCTTTATTGGTATATGATTAACTTTTAGATTGCAACCTTCTGTAATTTACTAGTGGAGTCATTAATGTTCTTTGCTGTTGCAAGTATTACCATGCCATCGGCAAAAGTCGCCATAGTTGGTTCTTTAATTGGTATATCTCTAGTATACAGGAGATAAATGATTGGCCCTAGAACACTCCCTTGTGGTACTCCTGCTGTTATCCTTTTTAGTTGGGAGTATTTATTCTCATAGTTTACTCGGAAGTGCCTCTCTTATATGTAAGATTTTAGAATTTGAAAAAATTGCTCCGATATCGATGAAGTTTGAATTCTAACCCCTGGTGCTATACTTTGTCGATTGCTTGCGCTACATCAAGGAATATAGTTGAGCAAATTTGTTTGCTTTCTAGTGATTTCTCGATTACATCAGTAATTCGATGTACTTGTTCTATCGTAGAATGTTTTTCCCTAATTCCAAACTGATGTGGGGGATAAGATTCGTTTCTTCGATAATTGGTTTTAGTCTTTTAAGAAGAACCTTTTCAATTAGTTTCGATAATGTTGGTAGCGGAGAAATTGGTATATATGAAGCTTTATCATTCGGAGGTGTGTTCGGCTTAAGTATCATAATTACTTCTGCAACTTTCCATTCTCTTGGTACATAACTTAGTGGAAATGCTGCATTAATTATATGCACTAGTTTCCTCAACGCTTTCTCCGGTAACGCTTTGATTATCTGCCCCGTTATAAGATCATATCCTGGAGCCTTATACGCATTCAGGTTATTCTTGATTTCCCATTTTAGTTCTTTCAATGTTAAGGGTGTAATTTTCATTTCATCCTGTTTATTTATCGGCGTGATACTTTCCTCTTCCGGTTGTTTGGGGTAAGGTTGGAATGTTTCTTCAAGGTTTGCAAACAAGTCTTCTTCGACCCCAATTTCCTTTATTTTTAATTGGAGGAACCTGAAATTTGGGTCTTTTAAGATTCTTAATTGCTTTCCATAATGAATAATCAGTATATTTTTGCCCAGTTAGAGTGCTGAGGCATTTATTAACTGACTAATTTGTAATGTCTTTTATTAGGTAGTTTAATTTGTTGCAAATGTGTTTGTCTTTTCTTCCGTGATTTTCTTTTCTTTTTAAGAAGTTCTCTCACTTCCTCTGAATAGCTAGCGTTGTGTTTCATTTCCTTACTATTATTTGGAGTGCTTTCCCTCGCAGCGCTTTGGATATTATCGATGAGCTTATCTAGTTCGTCTTCTATTTGGGCTGGTCCCTGTATTGGTTTCTGCAAACTAATTCTTTCTGTTAAATGTTTTTGGAAGAGATCCCAATTGGTATTGGATCTCGTTAAGTTCGGGTTGCTCTCTTTCATCTTCATTGTTTGGCTAAGTATCATAATAACTGGTGGTTGATCTGACGATACACTTTCACTGTTGACTATCTAGATATAATTAACTGAAATACCTCTTGTAATAAAGAAGTCTATAAGATCTGTAGTCTTTCTGATATCCGTAGGCCAATAGGTTGATGTACCGCCTTAGTGAAACTCGCATTTAAGTGCCTGTTGCGAACAGTTCTTTTCCTTTAGCAGTCGTTAACCGTGATCCACAATAGATATTTTTTGCATTATAGTCTCCTCCAATTAATAAGACACTTCCTAGTGTTTTGAGAAGATTAGTATAATCCACTTGTTTGAGATTGTATCTTGGAGGGCAGTATATTGCTGAGATACTACAAGTTTTGATATTGTTTAATTGTATTTTGATTGTTGTGACTTGCATGGAGAGCTTCTCGACTTTAAGTTCTTCGTTATGTTTTATATGATCTTTTATGAGGATAGCTGATCCATCTCTAGCTCTGTTCTCTGGATGATAGCAATTATATCCTTTTATTTTACAGGTAAAGTTTTGGTGAAATGGGTTTCTGATATAAGGCATATATGATTCTTGAATGTGATGCAATAGCCTATTTGCGCTCAAGGTTATCATTCAAGGTTTTTTTACTACTCTTTTATTGAAACTAGTTTGTGATTTCCTTTCTTCTAGTGTGCTCTGCAGACTCATTTCCTGAGCGAGATAAGTCTTTTGTTTAGGTTCTCTAGATTTCTCAGTATGTCCTGTAAAACGAGATCCACTTTTAACTGTTTCTGCTCTGTTTGCTGAATTATTTGTGCATAAGTAACGTTTTCATTTACTGACCCTCCCTGTAAAGAGTTTTCCAATAAGAGTGATATGATTTCTTTAAAAAAAACACACTAATTGTTAAAGAAATTGAATTGTTTTTATTTGATTTGAAGTACAATCGTTACAATTAAGTTCTGAATAAGACGTCATTCAAATGCCCTCCACGACTTCTTCTGCAGGAACAAATTCGAATGAACCCAATTTTCGAGCACTTTTTCCACTAAATCAAGTCGTATGTCATGAATAGCACGTTCAATATTGACTTGTAAAGCTTGATGAGAGTTTGGTTTATTGCTAAATAGTCTAATGGTATTAAATCACAACTTCTTGAAGGCCATGCAATATCACAATTTCTTGAAATAATCGAATCTCCAAACTTTTCTCGCAATAATTCTATCGTTGCACGTGCTGTGTGGCACGTAGCCCCGTCTTGTTGGAACCAAATGTTGTCAAGATCAACTTCTTTCAATTTCGGCCATAAAAAGTTGGTTATCATCGATCTATACCGATCTCCATTGCCAGTAACGTTGTTACCAGCTTCATTTCGAAAAAATACAGACCGATGATTCCACCAGACCAAAAACCACACCAAACTGTCAATTTAGGTGAATGTAATGGTTTTTCATGAATAATTTGTGGATTTTCTTCGCACCAGAATCGACAGTTTTGTTTATTTACCGCACCACTCAGATGACAGTGAGCCTCATCGGAGAAGATGATTTTCTTAAAAAAATCGTTATCGTTTTCAAGTTGTTCCAAGGCAAAATCAGCAAATTCACGTCGTTTACGGTGGTTCAATATGGCATGCAAACCCAAATCCTTTCTCAAAATCCGCCAGGTTGTGGTTTGAGACAGTCCCAATTCTTGAGAACGTCTTGGAATCGACAAATTGCGATCTTCAGCAACACTTGCCTGAACGGCAGCAATATTTGCATTACTTCGAGCGAATGTTTGTCTTATTGGCACTTCAACATTATGTAAAGAAAATGTACGCGCAAAATTTTCAACAATTCGACGAATAGCTAGCACACTTAGACGATTATTACGACTATAAAATGGCAAAAGCGCACGAAAAGTTGCAATTGGTGAACGATTATTTTGATAATAAAACTGAATAATTTGTAAACATTGTCCTTGCGTATATCTCACCATGATGAAATTGTAAACATTACTGAATACAATGAAACAAAAAATGACAGATCATGACATATTACAAATGGCCGAAACGTCATTTAAAAATAATGTCATTCCTATTGGAAAACCCTATATATTGAGATTAGGAGTTGACGATTTAGATCCCGTGTTTTTTTTGTAGATTCTTCATATCTTGATGTATCTGGCTTGTTTGATTTATCTCTCATTTTCTGTAGTTGTACTGCTATTTCACATTCTCTGTAGTTGGCTTGATACACTTCGGGGTTGTATTTCGGGTAACTGTGCAGTCCCAGCGTGTTTTCCTGCATATTTAACACATCTTGCTTCACGATGGCAGTACTTTTGTGTATGATTATTCTTGGCAGTTTTCACATTGAGGTATTAGTCGAGTGACCTTTCTCGGTGTTTCTATTTTAAAACTGAGGTTGAGGATAGCCTTAATATTATAAATAATTTCAATGTTTTCTTGATTGTCGAAGGTTAGCATGAAAAGTGGGAGTCCTCTTCTCATGATTTCAACATTTCCTTCCCTATTTTCTCGTCTCTCTTTTCTGATGATGTTGACTTCATCGATTATCTGCAGGCCTTTGTTTTGCAGGTTCTCAATAATTTTATCTTTTGAACAAGTTGGATGGAGACCTCTTGCCATTACCACTGGTGACCAACATAATTTAATTTGCTAGCTAGAGCTTTATAATCTTCAGGCACTGTTGTGTTGATTTTACTACTAGCAAAGGTTTTCTTTCTGTAGCACGGCTACTTATTATTCAGCTGCGCGATTAATGTCTCCATTTGTTCAAATTTATTTATTAACCCCGCGTTGTTTATTATAACTGTTTGTGCAATGGGCGTGGCTTCAGAAGTTGGCTCGAAATTTTTATGCTTGATAGAAGAGGTATTTTCCTTCTCATTGTTACGTTCACACAGTGCGGTGCTCTCTGGCGGTGGAGTAGATGTTGGTGTTCTATGAAGTGCCGTACTTCTTCTACCAAATAGCCGTTCACTTATCACTTGTTCCGTGCTTCCAGTAGTACTAGGAACAGGATCAGCCTGGTTGCTTACCGACGATTTTCTTTGCAATGTCGCGTTGCTCCCTCCAGAATCCGTGGAGCAGCTTGTTAAATCGGAGTGGAATTTAGAATCTGTGTTCCGACCCACCTGGAGCATTTTTTTTGACTATCTGCTATACTGTTTCTCTACTACGTAGGGATTGGATACCACAACCGTTCGATCTACAGTACAGTGGTAAGCTTGAATTACGTAGTTCAAAAGTCGATCGCTGCCATTTTATCATCGAAGTTGTATAGTTGCTTGATTAAAATGCTGTTTACATAGGGTAAAGTCGGGTGATATGGCGCAAAGGGAGATCGCGCGAAAACGAAAAACGAAAAAAGTTAGTAAATTTTTTATCTTTTATTTTTGTGTAAGTGTTTCGGTAAGTATATATAAGGCGGAAGTATTTTTCTCATTTGGCAAAATGAATATAAAGATTTATATTTTGGAATGTTATATCTGAAAAATTTATTGGGAGAATAAGCGATGTTTTATGGGTAGAAATATCAGGCGTTAGTATAAAGGAGATATGGTACTTATCATTCTCCATAAGTGGCTTTTTAATCTGTTTATTGTTCATGATTTTCTTAATCTAATACTTTCAAAATTTAATTTTATTTTAAATGTTTTAACTATAGATCGAGGTATAAATGCAAACCATTTATAAAAAACACACTCCAGGCGAGCAGCTTGGCTAGAATCTGATCTAGAAGCGGCCGTTAACTATATTAAATTAAAAATATTTTCAATTAATGCAGCATCTAAACGTTACAATGTCCCGTCCACGACCTTAAGGCGGCACCTTAAAAATAAAACTAATAATAAACCAGTATTGGGCGCTTGTTGTTGGGTTTGCTCCAAGAAGAATTAAGGTGCGAGAAATGGCATTCGGACTGGCACAGAAATATAATTTAGCACACAATTTTAATTTTTAAGAGAGAAAGGCTGGTAAAGTATGGTTTTCACTTTTCATGAAGCGTCATCCGGGGGTTGTCTGTAAGAAAATCCGAAGGCTTTCACGAAATCGTGCTGAAGTAATGAAACATCGGGAAGCTTCAGAATATTTTAGTTTATTGTAAAAAACTTTAATCGAACATGATTTAATAGCTAGACCAGGACATATTTATAATATGGAGACCGGATGTCAACTAAACAATACGCCTGAACATAAAAAAGGTTTTGAAAAATTAATAAAAAATTAAAATATTTCATCAAAAACTGCTTTATTGCTTTTTAAAATATTCGCCCCTAAGATTTACATACTTTTGCATACGCTCAAACCATTTATAGAAGCACTTTTGCTAGTCCGAATATGATAGCTCCAAAATATGGTTTTTCAACGCTTCAATCGTGTCTTCAGGCGATAAAAATTGTTGTCCACGCATCTTATCTTTGGTTGTTTGGAACAGAAAGAAGTCATTGGGTACCAAGTCGGAGTATGAAGGCGGATGACCAATCAATTTGATCGTTTGAGTGCTCAAATACTCGCTTGTTTGATGTGATGTGTGTGGTTTTGGGTTGTTTTCTCTCAATTTGTTGAAAACCTCAGGCAAACAAATGGTCGTATACCGCCTTTTGATTTTCAAGAACCACAGTAGCGACATGACCCGGTTTTCTGGAAGAAACACGCTACAATTTGCTTAGCAACGCTCCGAGCTCGCACATATTTTGTTAGTTTTTTTACGAAATGGAAGACGCAAACAGTCGATTGCCCTTTTCTTTCAGGCTCGTACGCATATATCCATGACTTGTCACCTGTCCACCATCTTGTATACGTTTTTGGAAGTACCTCCAACGAATTTTTCAAGCGTTTGGTGGCACCAATCGATATGAACCTTTTTTGTGCGTCTGCAAACAGATGTGGAATCGAATGTGCACATAGCTTCCGCACCTTTAAATGTTCATGTAATATCGTATGTACGCTGGTGTTACTAATGCCTAGGCATGCCTCGATTTCACGATAAGTCACATGAGTATCCTCTTTAACCAGTTATCTCACAACATCGATGTTTTTTGGCACAACAGCTGTTTCTGGACGATCTTCACGAGACTCGTCTTTGAGTGAACGTCGTTCGCGTTTAAATTCATTGTACCAATTATAAACACTAGCAAAGAATGGTGTTTCGTCGCCAAAAGTCGAATGAATTGATTCGATGAACTGTTGTTGAGTTAGCCTCTTTCGAAAATCGTAAAACGTCACACGAAAATATTCACGCGATAATTCCATTTTTTGACTGAATTCAATTTTTCAAGTAAATAAAAAACAATGTTGGGATGCAAACTGACAGGTGGCTTTTGAGATACATAACCTCCAAAAAAGTTACACTTTTTGACTGATACAGAGATTTGAATCGGAAAACACTAGTATTACCATTTTCCAAAAACTTTTACAGCAGCCTATGTAATAGCAGAACGAGGCTCTAAAAACATAACAGCAATAACATATGCTGTAATGCAGAAGTAAAGTCTTGCCCCAGCCTGTGTTTTAAAGGTAAAAAGAAGAAAAAAGAGTTTGAAGATGGCATGCGTCAAGGTTCAGTGGTATACATGGGAGGTAAAGCTGCTTATATTAATTCTGAATTTTTTCACACTTGGTTTAAAAAACAGTTTCTTCCAAGAAAAAGTGTTAATTATATTAGGTGGCCATTCTTCACAATGTAGTAACACCGATATATTGGGTTCGCTGAAGCAAATGAGATAATCCTCCTTTGTTTGCCGCCACATACAACACAATTTTTACAACCTTTAGATCGGTCGTTTTTTAAATCATTTAATTCCCATTATTACGCGGTAAGCAATTTGTTCATTAACAACAATCCAAAAAGATTTCTCGTTTACAATTAGGCCAATTACTAGCAACCTCGTAGAACAAATTTGCAACATCAAGTAATTGCATCTCAACATTTTCAGCAACTGGTATTTTCCCCTTTAATCCTAAAATAATTCCGGGTTATGCGTTCATTTGCATGCGTGATAAGTCTATCTTCCGAGAATTCAATAACAATAAGCGAATTGATGCCTATAATTGGAAATTTTGTTGAACACATATCGACAGTGACTTCATCTTTGCAGTTGCCGAATACTCCCCACACGCATCATCAGTTGGGTTGGCAAACGGTAGCTAATACGAATATCAGCGACACACCCCTGAAAAAATGTTGAATATAATATCGCCAATACCGTCAACGTCCAAGGGTAGAACCAATTATGACAGAAAGCAAAAGCTCGTGTATTGACTACGGTAGATAACATAAATAAACTAAAGTCAAAAACAATGAAGCAGAAACCAACGAAATCTAACAATAATAAGAAGGTGCAAAAAAAATGAAACAAAGTGGTGCATGATTATCTGAAGAAAAAAAATATTACTGTTCCATTAGATGATGAATCGGATTGGCTTGGAGGATTTTGAAGAGAATCTTTGCGTTGGATGTGGTGAGGAATATAACTGCACTTTGAAAAGGGACGCCTGGATTCAGTGCATAATATGTATCCTGTGGTCACACGATTCATGTACATTAGTTTTTAAGTTATTACAATAACAAAAAAGGTATACCATATCTCCCGACTTTACCCTACGATATAATTTTTACTTTCGACCCGTTTCACAATCGTTAAAAATTACATTTATATTGATTTCGTCTAATATCAACCCAATGGACTGTGGTCTATTTTATAGTAGAATATTGGTTACGATATCGTCTTCAATTATACAGATTGACTGCGTAAACGTCTTGAGGCGGCTGCAAGTAATTTCGAACAGGTTTATGTGTAATTGTTGTTCTATATATTTATTTAAATGTGCGAGACAAAACTTTTAGAAATAATAAAAAACCTTTTCATTTTTCACTTTTACATTTTTATTGCATTTCTATCATTGCAACCTTTTTCCTATAGCAAAATTCACTATATATTTTCTTTACAATATCTACTTTTTCCAACTTATTTTTCTAATTCAACAATAATTTTATATTATGCCCGATCACATAATCATTACACGTTTTTTTAAGCGCGTGCAATTATTTCATTCATTCAACATATTATAAATATTACAATTTTCAAATTTGCTTATAATTATTTCGCGTGTGTTGAGTTTAAGGTAATTCTATATTTAACTCATGCTATGGAAACTCAAAACTACTTGCTGTGACACTATTCTGGTAATTCCCTGGGAATAGGGAATTGGGGAATGATTTTATATGTAATTTCTTTTTAAACTTTTTTTTTGGCATACTGAGGTAAAAAGCTAGTGTTATTTTTTTTTAAACAAAGTTAAATTGGTATTAATTTTCCCTGCCAATTTAGACATGGAAAAATGATGCCCGATTTATTAATATTCACATCAAACTCCTCCGAAGGCCGAAAAATATTTGAACTGAAATTACATATACTTCTTTCCTCAATTCCCTATTCTCAGTGAATTACCAGAACAGTGCCACTGGGGTGTGTCAGTTATTAAAACTTTTTCTTTAGTATGTCTAATAATTTTATTCTTTTTACATAATTCACACTTATTTACGAAATCTGTTAAATCTTTGTTCAATTTTACATATCGTCCTTTTCATACCTGTATCTCCTCCAGTTGGAGTTGTGTGGTTTCCTTCCATTATTCTGAACATTTCTTTGAGCTTAACTCATTCTCTTTTAGCGCTAAAGTATTTATCTTTAGTTCTTGCATGCGAGTTATTAGTTTCTCCAATTTTGAAACTATTTTCAACACTTTATTTAATTCGTTTTTATTTGTAATCCCTATATTCTCTGGTACCTAATTCTGTTTAATTAATTATTCTCGCGAATTATCTACTTCCTTATTCGTAAATTGCAATTAATTTAAATTGTTAATCTCAGTGATTGACGTGCCTTCCCAATCCATAGAGTTAATGAGGCTCTGACTTCGGTATGCTTACACTAACCTTATTATTCAATTCTTTTACATTGTTCTTCTTCATACTTCTCGTGACTACGTTGACATTTTCCATCGGGATTAATGTTTTCAACGTTTCCGTATTGCAGACTATTCTAGACGATGCGTCAGTCAGCATTTGTATTTAATTTTTCCTGTTTAAAAATAATCTTAAAGTTATAATCTATTAGGTTTAGTCTGAATATTGTCATTTTTTAAAATGGGCTTTTGTCTGAGAACAAACTTGACAATGATCAGTTACCACTGTAAAATTTCTACCGTAAAGGTAAGGTTTGAAATAAACTATAGCCCAGTGAATGGCTAGAAGTTCTTTTTCTATTACCGGCTTGTTAAGCTCATGCTTATCCATTTGATATGTTTGCCAAAGCAATCGGCAATTCCTTTCCAATTTCTCTTTGAGACAGTCTCCTTGACTCCTGCACTTCCAGAGTGAAATTCGATGCATCTGTTGTCAGTATAAATTCTTCATCGAGATTCTATTATTGAAGTATTGGTGGATTGATTAGCTTTGATTTTAATGACTCAAATGTCTCCTGACATTCATCTGTCCAGATGAATTTTGAATTCTTTTTCAGTAGATTGCTTAAAGGTTTTGCTATTAAAGCGAAATCACGAATGAGTCTATTGGACACGGATATCTCTCTATTACTTCAAATTTTAATAGTTGATCTGGTTTAACTCTTTCCATTTTCAGTTTATATGATCTCATTCGACCTAGTACCTTAATTAAATTCATATTGTGGCGCTTCGTACCGCAACCAAAGACAATTATGTCATCGACATACATAAATGCTAGTTCATCCAAATCGGCTAATGCGATCGATAGCATTCTTTGAACAAAACTATTTGAGTTGAGAATGCAGTCATGGGTGGTGATTCTTTTTCTAATTCGATTTGATGGAATGAACTAGTCAAGTCAAGTGTGGAGAAATATTTTGCTCGACCAATTTTGTCCAACACGTCCTCTAGTCAACACGACATGGAAATTTATCGTCCACATTTTTGTTATTTAGCTGTCTAAAATCTACAACCAATCTTCATCTTTAGATTTTTTTGGTTCTATTAGCAAAGGCGAAATATTTCGGCTTACGGTTCAATTATATCATTGTCTAGTAATTCTTGTATTTCTTTATTAATTTGAGCGTATTGCGCTTGCTGTAATCCATAATTTTTTATGTATATAAGGTTACAATCCTCTTTAACTATCGTTTGTTCATAAAAATTATTTGTGGTCAACGTGTCACCTGAGACGTAAACTACATCTAGAAACATATTTTGCGAATCTGTTTCTTCTCATAGTCACTATTGTCCTTCATATTTAGTTCATTGATTATCTTATCATAACGTTCGTTATTTGATATATCTACAATTGTCACATTATTAATTTCATGAAAATTTCTAAATCTACTATCGGTTCCAAATTTTCTAAGGTAGACTCTTTTTCTAAAATATTTATTATTTTTACACGAGCAACGCCATTTTACGGAATTATTGCATTGCAAATAAATACTCCTTCTAATAACTCATTACTTAACCTATATGCTATCTCTACATTTCTATCAATTTTTATCGCTTTCAAAATCTCTGTTCTTGGGGGAATTGAAAACTATTGGTAATTTTTAAGATTTGTTTCCATGGGGATAATTATTGCTTCGTCTGGAAAATTTATTGAAATTGTGTATATTTCGTAATCAATCTTGCATTGATTATGACTTAAGAAATCCCTTCCTAATATACCATCCATTGGTAAACTTACATCTACTATACATGTATTTCTTGTTTTATATAGTTCCTATCAATCTTAAAATTTGCGTAAACTTTCCCTAACGACACTATTTCATCACTTATTATCGATTATAACTATATTCTTGTATATTTTGTAAATGATTTTACATACAGAAATATCAGATCCAGTGTCAATGAGATATGTCAAAACGGCTTCCGACAAATCAGATTTCAACCTAATCAAATTTCCTGTATTTTTACTAATGGTACATATTTTTGAAATTAATCTACCCTTATGGATCCTATTTTTGTTAATACTTCCTCCTCTGGTGTTACCGGAGAAGCTACCTCGTTTCCCGAATTTTGTATTACATTTATTCTATGATTTATGTTGGTATAATTCCCTCTATTGCAGATATTATTCCGATTTGCATATCTCCCGCGTATATCTTCGTATATAATCTTGTTTGAAATTTTGGTTATAAGAGAATTGATTGTTTTGTAAAGAGTTATTATTATTTCTGAAATCATGCGTGGTATCCACTTCTATAATCTTTGCTTCCTCTGCTCCGGTCTTCTCACTGGGACCATTGGTTTTAATTTTTCAAGTAAACCATTTTTGAACGCATTTAGTGCTAACTGATCTGATAACTGATGCATGGTTTTAACATCAGCATCAATCAGATTCTTTTTCTGCACTGCGTTCAATTCTAGCACTAAACTTTCAATTTTAGAGATAAACTTCCCAATATTTCCCGTTTGTCTCGCTTTAAATAATTCCGACTGTATTTCAAGTTTAATCTTTTAGATGAGAAAATTCTACAGAGCATCTCTTTAAATTTCTTAAATGTGTCAGGCGTTTCTTCTAGCAATATTTTCGATCTTACACACTTACTGATTTTTACTGCCAATATCAATTAAATTAATTTTGGTTGTCCAGACACTTTGAATTGGTAATAATATAATTTTACAAGATTTAACAAATTTTCCACATCTTTGTGATTGCCATCAAAAATTGGTATCACTTTTATTATTTCGCTAACATTTAATTCCATTTTCTCTGTATGTCAGAAAAATATTTTATACATAATTTTGTTTCTCAGTATACGATCAGCAAAATTTGAGAGTACTACACAATTTACAACAACAAAACCAAACCAACCACTTATTGTTTACTTCTACTTATTCTATTAATTAGTGTGTCATCTTTTCCAATGTTTCCATTCATTTTGGCTGCTTCTTCAATATTCCTCATTCCGTTAAAAAAATCCATTTGTTTTTATTTCTTGTGTTCTTTACGTTTCGTTTACGATTGGTTCCCTGATTTTAAGGGGAGGATCTACTCTCGTCTATTACATTTTTGTTTTGTTTTAATGTAACAAAATTGTTGGTGCTACGGACACCAAACGTTTTAAACTGTTCACCTTACACAATAATTGGTCACACTCAGTGTTGTGCAATTACGCGTAAATATAATTTTTTACATTTTTTACGGAAGTAATGTAAATAATGATTAATTACGGTAAAAATTGTAATAAATGTAAGAAAATTGTTAGTAGATAATACAACCATTACAAGTAGCTATATCTTTTGAAATTTTTAAGTTAATATATTGTACATTATTTTGTGGGCCTGACATCTGCTAATTAATGGCGCTACTACAATAATTTAATGTGTAAATTATTACAGAAATATTCATTAGTACCAATATTTTGAATAAATATCAATGTACTTGTGTATAACATTGCATACTGTATACTGCTAAAGTTAATCAGAGTTGCCAGACGAAAATGGGGGAAAAATAATCGATAATGCGGATAGTGGCCCGACTACATCAGTCGATAGTTAGAAAAAATTATGTATTATATTGAAATATCCCAGCCGAAAGTAACTAACCTACAAAATTAGCCGAAAACAAATGTATCATAACATGAAACAACAAATAACATTTAAATACCGAATTAATTTATTAATTTCATATGCAAATAATGTCTGAAACGTATATTGGCAAATTTCAAAAATTTATAAAAACTTTTAAGTGTTATGTCTAGAAAAGGTCTCGGTTGGCGTTTTGATCGGAAGATACCGGGTTCGAATCCCGATAGGGGTTTATGATCTGTTATAAAAAGGAACTAAACTACGCCCCCTATCGGCGTGCAAAACTCATGGGCCGACCCATCTTCCATGTCCAGTACTATAGGCTGGCATGGAGCTATGCAATGCGCAGATGTACGTTACCATCTGCGGACCTATAGCCGGACGTCTTCGATTTGGCATAACTGCGTAAGGTAGGACGGAAAACACAAACCGCGAAAGAGTTGGGAGTGCTTCGGTTCCAGAACAGATTGCAAGGATTAAAAAAAAAGTTTCATGTAGGAAGTTCGGGAAAATTTGGGGGAGTGAAATATACTTACAAACTTCCAAAATCTGTAAAAACTTAACGTTTAATGTGTTATGTCTCGAAAGGGTCTCGTTTGAATCGGTTCATCGATAGTTATCACTTCTCAGCCCATTTTTATGGGAGAACATATTATCGCGCTATTATTCAGGATGAATGATTTATTGAGGCTCTTCTGTTTGAAATTAGTAGGCGAATCCCTGATTTCATTAGACTATACTTAAGTAGTTGGGCTAACAAACTACATATGAACAACGTGTTCATGAAATAAGAGGAATCCTTCATTTAATTGAATGTGTGAACGAAAATTCTAAAGTGCGGAAGACATAATTGCCATTCTAGAGACACTTTCGATATTACGTGAGAAACCAGATGAATATAAGTGCTCGTTCGTAACATCCAGAAAATATTGGAGATAGTCATGATAAAGCTACTGTTTATGTTCCATTTTACTTAAACATAAACCGTCTTTAAATCACAGCCGCTTGTCACGCCTTCAGCAATCTGAACCCTGATTACTCCACCAATAACTGTAAAATGCTATACAAACATAAGAGAGGAAGGTAATTATGTTACATGTTGTGTCCAACAAAAGACTTATTGACTCCTTCGAAACGTCGATTCGGACAGTTCGTTTGCTTATGCTAAACGTTCCCGTTTACGAAATTTGGCTCGATATACGATCTATTTCGAGATTCTGTATAAAAAATGCATATAATTTTTGAATTGCAAAGGCTAATTTTACGATATCTTTTACGTAAATAATAGAAAATAACCAGGTACTGTAGAATGTCGCGTGAACTAGTCTAACAGGATATTTTCTTTAGTAAAATGTTCTAATAAATTTAAATACACAAAAAACTAATAAAATCGTTTTAGCTCATCTTTAAGAACATCGTTAAAGTTGGTAAAATACAATTTTATAATTACGTTTTTCAATGTTGGTTCAATATTTTAAAATTAATTATACCCGAACATACTTTTATTAGAAAATTGGGACGATTCAAGTCTCAACTCATTATAATATACTGCCATGCATTATAAAACGAGGAAAAACAGAATTTTTTTTGCGATTTTGCTACTAACCATGTTTGACGATGTTATTAGGCTGTATTCTTCCCTGTTAGATCGTCAGAACAACAACAGTGAAATAACGTTTTAATTTAATTAAATATTATGTTACAAAAAAGCACATAATGTTATTGAAACTTAATATGGTGTCTTATGAGTTGGCAAGAAGAAGACGTTAATTGATCGTAATTTTCGCTCGCTTTCGCGTCGTTTCAAATTAGGTTATTTTTAATAAGGTTAAATATACAGCAAACACAGCAGATATACAAATATTTAAAATATTTGCAACTTTAAAATATCAATTTATTTGTTTTGTTGTAGCTGTTTCCAATTTTGTTTTACTATTTGCTTTAATTTGATTAAAATTTTCATTAAAAAAGTTTCTCTTTATGTTTCAACTAGATTTATTGCAAAAAAAATATTTTATTTATAACAAAGCAAAATTATTTATTTTTACAAAGTTCCAATAAAGAAAACAAAAAGGTTGATTATCGTAAATTTTATATTTGTTTCAGTTTATATTAGTCACAAAACAAATGCATCGGCTTGATTGATTTTGAATGTACGACCAAGTTCTTAGCCTTGAGTTCCCGGATGACGCCGGGTCCACCGTACACCCTTTTTTACACATAACAAAACCGAAGGATTGAATAGGTTAGTTAAGTGGGACAGAATCGGCCCGGTTACAGACACCTAGGTATAGCCGATAGTTAGTAACACAAAGACAACACAATTCTAATCTACTAGATGAAGGATAAAGGCTTAATAGGTTAATGGATAACGATGGTATTGGTCTTCAACAATTGCTTCTTTAAAACGGCAACCTAAGAAAAAATATTATTATTTCACATGCATCTGGAATTTTCCTGAAATTTAATTCTATTAATACTTTTCGGCTTCCTAACCAAAATTGGTTGACTCGACCCGTTACAGACACCTATGTAAAGTCGTTAGTAATAAAATGACAACACAATTATAAACTACACAATCAGCAATTACAATGAAGCATTAATTCACAAGCATCTGTAAATTTCCTGAAATTTAATTCTAAATTCATATTTTCCGGCTTCCTAAATAATTGAAACATTTATTAATTTAATCATTCTGCAACTCCGCAACTTACAGTAGAATTTCCGGAAACCAAAGTTATTTGAACTCTAAAATTCATTAGTATTTAACCGTTGAATTGGGCGAACACGAAATAGCATTCAAATATCCCTTAAAAGATGGCCGCAAACACTATTTTGATAAAATGATTCGACATTGGCTGATTAATATAGACAACATTGAAACCTACTTCTAATTTTTCTTTTTTGTATTGTATTCACTAAATATGAGCTGGAATTTTAATTTTATTTATGTATGTATTATTTATTTATTCTTTTATGATAGTTTTTAATTTATTATTTTTATTTGTACACTTTTGGCAACATAAATTTCATGATTTTTTTCTTTCTTGCTCCCCCACAGGTTCTAAAAACCTATTAGGAGCTCTAACTTTATTAGAAATAGTTTATGATTTGTATTAATGTATGTAACCTGTTTTTCTAAATAAAGAGAATAATAATAATAATAAAAAATATCCATCCATTAAAATATCCTAAATAATTTAGAATTCGCAAAAATTTCGTATGTTTACTAAAATTTTTTTATAAAACTGATGAATTTTTCCCGACGCCCATCCTTTTTCACAAGGAAACAAATACTTTTATCACTACTTTTGCACTAGTTCTGGAACTTCTTCTACGTTTGCTGGGGATATATCACATACAATTAATCTCAGACATGACACATGCGACTCGTCTATGACTTGTCACCTCGTATTAGACTTGTCATAAACGATTCATCTCAGACCGGTAACAAACGTAAATTAGTAATCAGTGTGTCGTGAATGGCTTTCCTGCTGGAAGGTAATATTTAAGTAAAGGCAACTAGATAAAATTTGGAAAAATTATTCTAAAATGAATGATAAATAAGTTTATTTTATAATTTTTATAATTAAATATAAATCGTACCAGTATCTTAAAAGAGGGATAATATGTACTCGTATATTAAATATATTTGAATGAGATTTCCTGAGAACCGAATAATTTTAATATAATAGCTCGGCACTGTACATGTAGATTAATATTTAGGGTTGATTTGAAATTGGGAATTAATAATTATAATTCTTGTACTAAAACAGTCAAGATTGGCAACGTTGCATTTTATGACAAACATCCAGTCGTTGGTGTATTGAAGTATACAAACCTTCTCTTTCTTTTGAATAATTCTATTAATTATATCAAATATTTCTAGCTTGTCAGTTACATAGATATAACGAAGTTGCCGATAAACAATTCTTTATGTTAAGATTGTTAAAATCCCAAATCCAATGCAAATAATACTTCTTTTTATAAAGCAAAAATATCGCTAATAAGCTGTGAGAAAATATTAGTAACCCATTGAGTGTCACAAAAAGGCAATTTTGCGGTAAATAATAGGATTCGTTACCAACTCCAACATAGTTGCAATTAATCTTGCAAAAATGATGGATTATGAAGGAAATACAATATAGAAAACAGCTAATCATAAATTACCTACACTATATACTCAATGCACAGAAGAAATACGGAAACGGAAAATTCTATCGCTAATCAAACCAAAATAAAAATATAACAATTTATTACACAAACGCTGAATAATAGGATGAAGGAGCGAACATCACCAAAATAGCTCTCTCCGAAAATCTCCGAAATCAAAGCGTGGAAGAAACCACCTCAACAAACAATCGTAGTAAAATGTACCAAGAGAATTATGCAATGTCCATCCAGGAGCTAAAATTACCTCGAAACGATCCCAACAGACGGCATGAATCTTCCCACCATTCAACAAAAACCACGCTTCACAAAGCCGTGACGAATCCATGACAGATCACAAACGAACCATGGCAACCCTACAGCCCAAAAACTTGAGCGTACGACCGATCATACCAAAACTCCCAAAATGATTCAGCCCCCGCCAAATCGACGGCAAACTCCAACAAAAACACCCGAAGCATTCAGCAAAGAAACCAATTTGGACATACAAATCCAACATTCAGGCAATGATTCAATACAAAACTGCAAATCCGCCCTCATACACTAACAAATAAGAACTACCTCAAGTCCTAAACAAAACAACTCAAAACAGTCAAAAATACCTTATAAATACAAGTAACGACAGAACACACATGAACACAACTCTCCGCAAGTTGAGAAACACAACGTTCAACGAACAACCACCACAAACAGCAGACACCGAGCCATTGAACGAAACCCATTCAAATCACTCCAAATATCAAAAAAGATTGACTGCAATACAGCTGCAGCACATCCTCGCCGCACATCCTGTGTAAACCAATCACATACATACATACACCACTCATCAAAATCTAATCCAGTTTTTGCACCACAGAGAAAAAGTATGACCCCTCCCAATCGCCAAAAATATACATTCCTTTATATGTACAATATTCATTTTGCGCGATCTCGACCTGCGACAACATCCACCCCTTGCCGATGACGCCAACCCAGGTCGACAAGGAGAGGTCAACGTCAGCCGCCTCTCCACAACGACGGCAAAAAATCTCACAAAGTTAACAAAAGTCTAAATTATTATACATATAATAAATCAACAAATTATGAACAATTAAAATTTAATCGACTTTCCCAATTCACAAATTGAATCATCCACATTCAAGAACATTTAGTGCAAATCCAAAGAAATTCGCCCATTTAGACAACGTAATACGAAGTCTTAGTGTAAACCACTACAAAAAAATAAATACAACCGTGAGAGAGCAAGTCACAAAACAAATGCATCGACTTTAATAAAATTCGTCTTAAAATATTAAATTGGATAGTAATCAATATTTAAGTGAACAAAAGAAAACTATTTTTTATTGTTTTACAACTAACTATCAAATTTTTTTAATCATACTTTATTGTTATTTGAAACTGAACACTTTAAATTCTACAAAATTCAATAAAGCGTGAAGTGGAAGGGACAAGTTGTAACGAAGTCATTTGTATAAAACTGTACACGGATCGTATTAGGATCTTACCTGACTAGATTAAGATACTAAATAAAGACCGATGCTCCAATCAACGTCCCTTCGTTATAAAATGATTATTTTATCGAATTATTACACTTTGCGCTCATTTCTTGCGTGGCTGCGAGCTCAGGGAGGTTTGGCGTGGGTGTTTAAGGATGTCATGTCGACCTTGCTGGACCGCTAATTCGCATATATATATATATATATATATATATATATATATATATATATATATATATATATATATATATATATATATATATATATATATATATATATATATATATATATATATATATATATATATATATATATATATATATATATATATATATATATATATGCAGATTGTCATGGAAGAAAAACCATGCCATTTGTACTTTACAATTGCACTGACCACTCACTTATCTCATCCCGAAAGTTATTTTCTTCACCCTTAAAAGCACACATTGGGATAAATAAACAAATTTGTGTAACATCTTAGAAATCGGGATTATATATGATGAAATTAAATAAAAAAGCAGTTTGCTTTGGCGGTTTTCCGGAAAATATAGAAAAATCACATGTATGGAATTCCAGGCAATGTGCATTACATGACACAATTTATTTAACACAATTTATAAATTCTTTAATTTAAGAAATTATCACTTCTTCATGAAACTCTAAGAAACAGTTTCGGTTTTTGTTCAGGCACAAGAACACATTTCATTCCATGCATTTCAAGTCTGTAAAATACTTACAGAAGCCATTTTTACCGATTTTGGGATTTGTTTGTTTTTTGATCGTTGTAGATAGGGAAGTGTTGTACTAGATCTGTTCGAACATCTCGAGGAGGAATGGGGCTAGCACTACACTTTTGCTCTTTTGATCTAGTAGTTTTTGATTCCTAGAAGAGGAATATAATGAAATAGAACTATCACAACGGCAAAGTGATTCCGATAGTTCTATTCGATAGTCTGCCAACGTTTTTGGTACTTCTCCCGTTAGCTTCCATACTTTTCGGTACAATATCCAACTATTCACTACCGAGATATCGCTCAAATGGAAACATATCCGCATTGTCCATTTTTTTGATTTCATTGCTATTTTGTGGCGCTCAGTAAAGGAATCGATTAAATCAATGCCCCCATATGTTTATTATATTCTTTTATTATGTTTGGACAACTAATTGGGACGCGACGATTTTTTGTCTGTCATATCTAGCGGTTGTTTGAATTGGATGAATTTCTGTAAACGTTGACGCAAGTGTTACAACTTTGTTGTCTTTTCAAGAAACAACGCACAATGATGCACTTTCAAGCAATAAGCGGCACATCTTTCCTCATGCATGCTCCACGTTCCTTTTTTCCATATTTTTAAGTTTATTATTTGAGATTCGATCCTTCCTTATAGTTCCTACACATCTCATTCCCAACTTATCTAGTTCAACTAGAAAGTGGAATGGATGTGTAGTAATTATCAAATTATATTTTATGGTTATTGTGTAATGATTAAAATTTATTACTAATATTTATTATTTCGGGATTTAGAGTTTCGGGCTTTCGATGGAATCCCCGTTAGATACTGCGGTATTCGTTCCATTTAAAACTTTTTTAAGTGTATTAAGTGTATATACGTAATGTTCTCGCAGACTTACTGTGTCGTTTCGAAGTAAAATGTGTGCGGTTGTTGTCCTTAAGCATCGAAATTGTGTTTGTAGGTAAGTATATACACCTTCATTCAAGATAACTTTTTGTTATTATATTTATTTTAAAAATTATCAATTTCTGATTTTTTTAATTTATTTTTTTATTTCTTTATTTATTTATTGATTTCAGTATTACAATTTTATAACAATATTATCCTTTAGTAGATCTAAATTTAAACTAAAGATTCTTATGTTCAAATCAACTCGAATAATTCTTCAACGAGATAACAAAATGACAATGGTATCTGGTGTGCCGCAGGGTTCTATTCTTGGTCCAATTCTATTTAACTTCTTCGTTAATGACATGTTCAATATAGACTTGTCTGGAAAACTTTTTATGTATGCGGATGACTCTGTTCTAGTGTATAAATCTTCAGATGGTTTAAGCCTTCTTGATCAAATGGCACAAGATATTACTAAAATAGAATACTGGCTGACTGCTAATAAAATGTGCATGAACATGTTAAAGACCAATTACATAATTTTCCAAAACAAAAAGTTTCCTGCGCATTTTCCCCGTTACTTGGAAGTAAATAATAATAAAATACTGCAAGTTGAAACTACTACCTACTTGGGGCTCCTCATTGACCAAAACCTGAAATGGAAGGAACAAGTACTGAAAGTTAAAAAACAAATCTGGCCCTATGCATTTGCATTGAAGAGAATAAGAAGTCTAATTGATGAAAGAACAGCATGGTTATTCTATGACGCATATATCAACTCTAGATTGAGTTATATGAGCTCGCTATGGACTACTACACCGAAAAATTCCATCAAAAGCCTTTGGGTTCTTCAAAACAGGATCATCAAAACTATCAAATGCCTGCCAGTACTAACGTCGACTAAATCTTTGTACTCTTCCAAAACACTTCCGCTAGAGATTCTAGGGGAATTTCAATTGTTGATGTTTATTAAGAAAGCTCAGATGGCTCTGATGAAATGTAATCTCACTCCTATAGCCGTATCTGAAGTTCACTCACATTATACAAGAAACAATGCAAGCTCATTATATTATTTAAATACCGTAAGTACAAGCCGTTCCCAAAGTAATCCATTTTATATGGGCCCTGCTCTATTTAATGAGCTTCCCCAGGCTATTAGAATAGAGTCCAATATTATGAAATACAAACGGCTGTTGAAGGATCACTTAATCAGTAAATGGTTGAATGTATTATAGAGAGATCTAGTAGACAAGTTAAAATCAAATTTAAATTCCAATCAGCAGCAACCACTAACTTGGCTACGTGAAGAATATATAAATATACATATATATAAAAAAAACTATCGGATTAATCAAAGGATCAGATTTGAAGTGACAAGATCTCATAATGAGTTTTCAGTATGTTAATGTTAAATCTTATTTAGTTCTAAATACATATAATAATGTTTTGTTTCTCTTTCTTTTTTTCTATGTTAATATGATATTGTAAATTGTGTGTATGTTTTAAATTGCTATGGATTGCCTGCCACAGTCTCTTAGACTATTTAGGCAATAATAAATAAATAAAAAAAAAATAAAAAAAATAGTTGATCACCAAATATTATCGACATTCTGTTTCAACGTGGTAACAAAATGAATGAGTTGAACAGCAAATATTATGTTGCGTATCTGTGGTTTCGTGAAGCGTTAGACCCGTGGTGTAGCGTTCAATTGTCTTGGTGTTGGATTTGTTGCCTTTGCTTCTGCTACATTTGCGTTGTTGATGATACGTATTTTTTTGTTATTACTGCTATTTATAATGATGACGAATACAACAGCTATGGCGACAATGCGTGCCATAAGAGTATAGCTGGTGATCAATTGGATGCTCTTTCCATCGTGCATCGGTTGAACTTGCATTGTTGGTCTTTCCCGCGAAATGAATGTTGTTTTGGCTTTCATTTCCAAATGAAATATCCTCGCTGAATTGATTGAGCAGAATTACACCTTCTGATATCTCATTAATTGTTGGGATATGTTGGTTGTTGCTTTTGTTGCATTTCGAAGGTCGGCTTCTCAATAGGTTTGGTAGGCACGTTGAATTACTACAAATGCATTTGATTACAAATAGATAAAGAGTTAACTGATTTACAATTTTTTACTATACTAAAGATACTATCATGATTCTTTATAATATTTTCATTTTCAATCTGATTTATTTTATCATTTCTTTTGACTGATTTAATTACTAAAATAATATTTATCATAATTCTCTACTGTTGTTAGAGGAATATAAACAATATATAATAAACATTTGTTATAACTAATTTTTTTTTTTTTTTACTTTATTTACTTAAAAATTAGATACAATAATTAATTTGGTTACCAAACACTTAGTGTTGTAGGTAACAAAGGAACATACTTAATTAAGCAGCGCGCTGTTTTATGTTTTATAATTTTAAAATATATACTTATATAAAAAAAGGGAAGTTAAAAATTAAATAGACTATGATTGAAAAAAAAAATTTTATAATATATTATATACTACTAAAGAAAAATTTACGTTAAACAATAAAGAGCACAAATATTGCAGAAAAAGCAAAAAAGCACTATAAAATAAAATTAAAATCAAAATTAAAATTCGCACCGTAAAAATTTTAATGATTATTTATTTAGACATTTTAAGTCCGATTGTTTATTTTAGGTTGTTCTTAAATACATTTTTAGGCATTTCTTAAACAAGCTAATACTTTCAATTTCTTTTAGTTCGGTTGGTATAGTGTTGTACATTTTCAAACCTTTGTACAGTATATTGTTGTTTTTTGAGTTTGTTGCAAAAAATTGCAAGTGGAAGTTGGCTCGCTGTCTCGTACCATATGAATGAATATCACACGCATGAATCAGAGGTTGGTGAAATTTAATTAAACCTCTTCGAATTTTAAATATTGTCATTATGAGTTCGAAATCAATTATATTATGGAAGCTGAGTTGAGATATATTTTTAAAAAGTTCGATTGTTGAAAATCTTAGTGGCAGGCGGTATATGTTTTTTAGGTTTTTTTTTTGTAGAATTGCGATCTCATCACAACGGAAACCAGCGCATCCACTCCACACTGGGTTTAAATATATTAATTGTGGTAAGATAAGGGAATTGTAGATTAGTAACAGGGAACTTTGCGGCAAAATATGCTTCAGTTTTTTGATCGAGAATACAAAAGGTCGTATTTTAGCCTTAACCATATCGATATGGGCGCTCCATTTCAATTTTTCATCTATCAGTAGACCCAAGTACTTAAATTGATCCGTACGCTCTATCTGAATTCCCGCATAACTAATCCTGTACTCTCTTATAACTTCGTCTGATATTTTTTTATTTGTAAATATCATATACTTAGTCTTTTTGGCATTTAATTGAAGTTTTTTTTCATTGAGCCACAGGTTTAGCAATGTCAAATCCATCTGCATATCTTCAAAAAGATCTTTAAGATTTGTATTTTCATACTTTATAACAGCATCATCAGCATATAGCTGAAATGTGCCCTTAAAGTTTTGTCTGCATATGTCGTTAATGTAAATGTTAAAAAGGACCGGCCCAAGAATGGATCCTTGCGGTACACCCCTTGAGAGACACATCACATCACTTTCTGTTTGATTAACAACTACAACCTGAGGACGAGCTTTAAGATATGATCGGAACCACGACAAATGCATCGGCTCAAACTTCAATCCCTGAAGTTTAGCGAGCAATATATCATGGTCTACCGAATCAAACGCTTTCCGTAGATCCAAAAATAAGCACGCTACAATCCGTTTCTTGTCAACATTTCCGAAATGAAACTAGTTAACTCAAGGCATGCTGCTTGTGTACTAGAGCCTTCCGTAAACCCATACTGCTCTCTTGCTAAAATATTATTCGCCTTCAAAAATTGCAATAACCGGTTATTCACTATTCTTTCGAATACTTTTGAGACTGAGCCTAAAATAGATATTGGTCTATAGTTGGTTGGCTCTAGTGCATCCCCATCCTTAAATACCGGTATAACTCTTGCCATTTTTAGTTTTTCCGGAAACTTGCCTTCAAGCAACGAATTGTTAATCAAGCTAGTTAGCGCTCTCTTCAATTTTTCTTGAAAAAATTGAAGGAACTTGCCGGATATGCCGTCCCGCCCCGTGGCTGCAGCTGTTTTCAAACATTGAATGACTCGACTAACTTCCTCTTCACTCACATTGGTTATATCAAATTTAAAATCTATATGATATTCTGGCATAATTACGACTACATTTGGCCACGGAAAATCGCATGCATGTATGAAACAAGCATTGAATGCGTTGGCAACTTCCCTTGGGTCCTCGCTAACTGAGCCATTTAACATTACCGAAATATTTTTTGGTTTAGTTTCACGTGTCTTATTATAAATGGCCAACTTCAATAGATTCCAAAATTGTTTGGAACTTCCAATACAATTTTCTAGTCTAGTTACGTAAAAATCTCTTTTAGTTATCCGTACTCTGGTTACAATCGAGGATTTTATTAGATTGAACTTAACTTTTAAATGTTCACACTCAGGGTATTTTACAGTTAGTTTAAATAATTTTTCCCTAGTTTTGATATCCCGGTATAAATCTAAGGTCATCCACGGTTGTTTCAGACCCACACGTCGTGTGTCACGCTTATATTGCATGCAATCCTTCACGACATTCTCGAGCCCGCTTACCAGATCGTCCAGAGTTTCGACGGTTTCTATTTTTTGCCAAAAACGATTTTTCGCAGCCAAATCATAATTTAACATTTTAAATACTTGTGCCTGTTTAGATTCTCGAGCTTGTACATCTAAGACTAATTGAATTGCTCTGTGGTCAGAGAAAGATACATCCTCCAATGCAAAACTGTGTACTAATCCGAATTGATCAGTCAATGCATGATCTATAATAGTGGAAGTACTGTTGCATATTCTTGTGGCAAATTTTGATGCTAATTTGTTAATGAGCATGAAGCCATTTACAGATAGTAAATCTAAATATTTACTAATTTTTGGGTTTCTTGGATCTAAAATATTTAAATTAAAATCCCCTACTACAATCGCTCTCGGAAATTTCTCTAAAATTGTTTGAAAGGACTCTAAAAAATTATCAACATTTGATCCCGGGCATCTATATATACTGATTAAATGCATATTTTGCTTAAGCAATTTTAAAACTAGAAAATTGTTTTTCAGCTCATCTTTTTCAAAAATTACGGAGCATTTAATATTCTCTTTAACTAAAACACATATCCACCTCCTTTACCCCTACGACAACTATGATACGTATTATAACCATGAAAATTAATTAAACATACCTCATCAGATTGTATCCATGATTCAACTAGTACAATGATTTCGGTCCCATAATTACACAACGATAAGAAATTTTCCACCTCATGAATCTTCGACTTCAAACCCCTGATATTGAAATATACAATATTTACATAACCCGTTTCCAATTTTTTACGACCGTACTTAAATCCGAGTTCATAATTAACGCTATCAACTAAATCCGCTATTTGAGAAATGCCATTTGTATTTATGTGTGTATTTCTATCTGTCATAAATCGAAACAGCTGACTCGTTTGTTTATGTTTTTGTTTGTTGATATTTTATAGTGCAATTTTAAGTTTTTAAATTATCTTAATGTTGGCAAAGTACAAGGCAAATTTTCATTTTCCATTGTGTCAATTGCTAATTTCATTTCTGATTTTGAAAGTATAAGAGAATTTATTATTTCAGCTTTTGCCCAGTGAATGCCATATTTGATATTTACAATTTCTTCTCCGGTTTATATCTTCCTGTAAGTTTCGAACCTAGCCTGATATTTTGCCTAACATACAGTATCACCAGGCTGATAATCTTGAATTGATTTCTTTTTCGTGTTGTGATGTTTCAGATCTTTATTCTGTTTTTGTTTGATCTTTTCGATGCTGCTTTCTCATAATTTTCCGGATCTACGTTCGGTGTTCTGCCATAAATTGCTTCTACAGGTTTCTTTCCTATTTTGGAATGTATAGAGTGATTATATTCGTTGTCGAATCTTTCGAGTAATACTTGAAAAGTTCTCTCTATTCCATCATTCTTAAGGCATCTCATTGTTTCTGACAGAGTATAGTGAAATCTCTCTATCTGGCCGTTCACCTCACTTTTGTGGGGTGGAATTTTGAATATTTTTATGTTTGAGCGTCTTCCATCATGGACGATATAGAGTGAGAATTGAGCGACTTTTCATTGTCAATTATGACAATTTCCGGTACGCCAAAGAAAAATAAAATGTCCCTAAGGGGTTGTTTTATGTCTTCGACAAGTTACAGCAAGCGAGTTTAGTTAATTTGTCTATTTAGGTTAGCACCAATTTCAGTAGAATAGATGTCTATGACTTGGATACGCGTAGGCGTGAGAAAAGGTTTGTTGGGATGGCTGTCAGATTTGTTTGTTTTACATGTGATGCATCTTTTAACAAAGAATTCGATTTTCCTCTTCATTCTCGGGAAATAGTAATTTTCGATAATTTGCTCCTTATTTTGTTGTGCATTTCGGTGTGCACGACGATGAACATATAGTATTTTGTCTTCCTGTTCTTGGTGACTAGCAATATCTTGTACCAATTTCCTTGCAAACCGAATTTTGAAGTTGCGAAAATGTAAAGGATATACCATTAGAGATTCTGTAGTGCTCAATCCGTTTATTGTGTTTGGATTCAAGTATCGTTTAAATATGTCTGTGATATCTATTTCCATGAATTGCGGCTGAGTGAAAATATGCCTGTTATAATTTGGAAATGGTTGGACGAGTTGATAAGAAGTTTCTTCGTCGATTTTTAGAATAAGTTGGTTTCTAAAAACGTTGACTGGCACGTCAACTGTGGGGATTAGATCGTGCGAGGAGCTATCGTCACTATGCTGCGTATCTGACGTTACCTCTGATGATGTTTTCTTGATCTGGTTTGTACTTTAGTTCGTAGTTGTACTCCAGTATAGCCTTCCAGCGTTTCATCTTCGAGTTATTATTTTTGTTACTCGGTGCATATGGGAGTGGTTGATGGCCAGTGAATATATTTACTTTTCTAGGTCCGTAGAGGAAATTTCGTAGGGCGTATAATGCCCAAATGATAGCTAGCATGTCTTTTTCGTTAGCTGCATAGCTTTCTTCTGTTTTATTAAGAGTTTCAGATAGGAATATTATTTGTTTTCTTCTGTTGGGATAATATGGCTTCTAAGACGAAATTCGAGGCGTCGGTTGTTAATTCAAACTCTCTTTGGAATGTTGGAAATGTTAACATGACATCATTAGAAATAAGTGAATTTTTAATTTTGTTGAAAGCCGTGACTTCGTTATCTTGTAGGTTGATGAAAAGGGAAAACCATGTCATTCCTAGAAACGATCTTAATTCCTTAATCGTTTTAGGTATAAGAAATTCGGCTATGGCTTTTGCCTTTTTTGGTTTGTTTTTATGCCACCCCTAGAAATTATAAATCCCAAAAATTCTACCTCGTCTTTGAAAAATTCGCACTTATCTAACTGAATTTTCATGTTAGCGTGCTGCAACGTTTCGAGTTATTCGAATATTTTTAGGTTTCCAAGATGCTTCAACACATGACATAACACCGTTTACCGATGTGCAGTCGTATGATATCGTCGAGGATCCATTGGAATATTGACGGTGCATTCTTGAGCTCAAACGGAAGTCTCGTAAATTCGTACTTTTCGTGGTTTACCGAGAATGCAGTTTTCTCTAAGTCGGATTCCTTTAAAGGTATTTAATGAAATCCGCTTTTGAGGATTACTATAGAGGAAAACTTGTTTTGGTCTAGATTGGCTAAGATGTCGTTAATCTTCGGTATATGGTACCTACCCGGGATTGTGACAGTGTTTAGTTTTCGATAATCGATTACTCAACGAAATTTCTTTTTTCCCAGAAGCATCTTCCTTCTTGGGTACAATCCACACGGGTGCATTGTATGGGGATTCGGATGGTCTAATTATACCATCATCGAATAGTTCTTGTATTTGGTTCTCAACTTCTTCTTTTAGACACATCGGTTAAGGACGTGGTCTGGAATAGACTGGGTCGGTATTTAATGAACGGATTTCTCCTTTTACTGTTGTAGTATAAGTTAACCGTAGCTCGGGATCAGAGAAAACATTTTGAAATTTGGAGATTGTTGAATTTAGTTTTTCTTTTAGTTCGGGGTTGAGATGAGAATTTCTAATGTTTAGGTTGTTAACAGAGTCGGAAATATGCTGCTTTAAAGGAATTTTTATGTTAAGATGAATTATCATAAAACCGTCATGTGTGTATATTGTGGCTTGTAGTTGTTTGAGACTATCATTTCCAATAATTCCATCGAATGAGTTTAATTTGGAGTAAGATAAAAAATTTTAACTTTCGTTCAGGTCCGAACGACCGGTTGTTAGAACCGGTAGCTATAAGGAATTTGAAAGGTTTTGCCGCTCTTCGATACGTGTTGAAAAAAAAGAGGCAAAATGAGGTAGCGAAGAGCTCCTTAAGTAGTTTAATGTTGGATATTCCATAGAGTCTGTATATTCGTTTGATCGTATTGAGCGTCGTACTCATTTAGTTGATCTTGGTAGGCTTCGATATCTGGGTCCTCTTCGTGTTGTTCAGAGTGGTATATTCTCTGATATTTCACTGGTTGGTGTATCTGATTCGAATTATGTCTTTTGTTTGCAAAATTATTGATTTGAGACCTATTTTGGTAATTGATATTACCTGAAAGGACGGATTGGTTTTGTTTCATTGGCTGTGGGAATGGTTTTATGGGAATTCTAGGTGGTGGTTGTTGATACCGATTTGGAGTTGGATAGTTTAGGAATGTTTGGAATTGATAATTATGTATTTTTGTGGAATGATTGTGGTATTTGCGGTTTATGAAGCAATTCGGAGTGAAAGTTTCGCATCTGCGTATTAGGTTGTTGAATGATTCTCCTAGGTACTAGTGGTGGAGGTGATATGACTAGTGGAGCTCGAATGCTTTCACTTCCGTCGCTGTGCTGTATACGATATTGTATATTTTCCAGTTTGAAACATAGATTTAGTGCTTCTAGTGAATCGGCTGGACCCCGGATACTTAGCAATCTTGGGAGATCTCCCTTCAGGCCCCTCACACAGGTGTCGAGGGCTTTGTCTCTGATAATTCTGTCTGTGATAATTTATTGAGGATTAATGACAAATGTTGATATACCTGCTGATAGACTTCTGCAATATAATTCTGTTTTTGTACAAGTGTTGTCATTTGGTACTCGAGAGTACAGAGGTCTCGCTTATCTGCATAATGCAGTGTTAATCATTTTGATATTCTTTCCCAGTTTAGAGGTGTGTTATACGACTCAAGCGCCATATCCGCGTGACCCGTGATTTTGTTACGGATAACACATAGTATTTCGAAATATGTATTTTGGAGTATCCTTTAGGTTCTCATAAATACTTAAAATTATATCTATACTTTTTTCCCAGGAGCTAAACTGCCCTGGTTGTCCTGAAAATTTCCGTAAACTTTTTACTACATCGGGAATTGTATCCATATCATCTAAATTATTTAAGTATGCTTTGTCTATGTTTTGGTCAGCATCGGTACCTCTTTGATGATTACCTTGCGTCAATCTATCGAACATTTGTTCACTTTGTTGCTTAACCATTTGAGATATTACACCCTGGAGTTATTTAAATTCGACCCGGACGCTTGATTGGCGTCTATTTTGGATGTAGATGGTTTGATTATGTCTGCTGTGTTTGGCATTTTTGTCGAGTATGATGTCGTTTATGAATTGTGGTTAAATATTATTGATAGCTCGTAGTGGGATTAATAACTTTAAATCAACAATTTATGTAGTTTTTTTTGCAAATAAGGACAATGAAAAATAAAAATAATCAAATTGAGGAAAACAAAAATAAAATAAAATTCTGCGCGAAGCACATTATAAAATATGTGGATATTCCTTAACAAAAAATTTTAGTTAGATTATTTTCTTTATATTCAATCTTCTATTTTCATTTACGTTATTTTTCTTTAACTTCATATAAATAATTTTTCTATTCTTAATTCGTTACACTTTTCAATTTAAAAAATTATTTTTTCCTAACGGAAAATTTTTTTGACTTACACTAATCCTATCAGATGTGCGTGGTTAACATCTGGAGTTGTGATCGAGTTTTTGAACCCTTGTCGTCTATGTTGTCTCTCGTGGTAGTCTAGTCTCGGGTTTCTGGCTTGGTTATCCTTTCCGTTCAACTGATTTCAACGCCTTTTCACTTGTTTATCGTTACGCGGGAGCTCCTTTTTCCAACACTTAATTTTACACGATTTTACTATTATTTAATATTATGGTTAAATATTAATATTCGTGTACTTTAGTATTTCACGAATTTTTTTAGTGAGCTTTATTGGTTGAAAGCTTTTGGTTACACTTTTTTTCCACTAGACTTTTTCACAAGGGCCCCTGCTCGGGCGCCAGTTAACTTTTTGTTATTATATTTATTTCTGTATTTATTTATTTATTGATTGATTTCAGTATTACAATTGTATAACAATATTTTCACTTAGTAAACTATGAGTTAACTTATTTGTATTAGATCTAAATTACATCTAAAGATTCTTATGCTCAAATCAACTAGAATAATTCTTCTACGAGATAACAAAATAGTTGATCAGCAAATATTATCAACATTTTGTTTCCACGTAATGTAAGATGAAACCTATGTTTTCCGTGGGAATCCAACTAGACCGTGTGTTAACTTATACATAAAAACTAATCGGATTCTGTTAAATCAGGAGATATGAGAACCAATCGATATCACAACTCGAGTTGTGTGTGATGCGGGATTGTCCTCACAAAACCACAACTGGCCAGAAATTGTTACATTATTTTCTCTAGCATGCTGAAAAGGAAGTGGCTCGTGCAGTAAATTGTTCATATTTCATATGGTCAAATTTTCAATTCGCTCAACTTCAACACTCAATTCACACTCAAAGTGGGAAGTTTTACTGTTGTTTTATGTACGTTTTATAGAAACAGCATTAAATTGTAAATTTGCATTTAGTATATATGTGAATCAGAGGTAAAACTCCCACCTTTTGTGTGTCAGGACTTCATTTTTCGGGGTTTCAGTTTCCGATTTCCAGATTTCGTGTTTCGGGCTTGCAACACCATAAATTCTCTTAAAGTTAATTTAAAGTCTATTTTGCATCATTGGGAAGCTTATGTTTTTATGAAGGTGGTGGTAAATTTTTTTTAAATACCTATTTTGTGGTCGTCTGAATTATATGCGTATTAGAACTAAACAAATAAAATCTAAACTATTCCAAAAGCACAACAAAATTAGAATTTCATTTAATATATGTACAAAATGAAAAGCTAACATACACGCCACATAAAAATAATTTGAATTCCAAAATTTTCCGACAAAAAAAAAAATAAAATTGTGTTCCTTCGTTCGAGCTATTGAATCTAATTTTCTTCATGTACACAATTTTTCAAATAACTTAAGTTCCATTTACTATGTGTGTCGAATTAAAGCTTAAATTCTCGTTCAGTCACATTCTGTACTCGTATATGTTTAACAGATAGTACATGTCACGTGACATGTTCTACAATTTCTATTTTATTTTCTGTTTAAAGAAAAGAATCTTTAAAATAGTTTTATAATATATACGTAACATGTCCTCTCTCTGTCTCTCTCTGTCTCTATATATATATATGTGTTATGTATACATAAGCTACTCTCATGTCAGGATATAATATTTCAAAAATCATTATCTTCACATGTAATGTACGTACAACATTAAAATTAATCTTAGTGAAATGTCGTTAAATAACATAAAGTAACATGAGTTTGTGTATTCCTATCTACTGTATCATGTGCCTGCCTGGCTCTGTGTGTTCGGAAAATCAATTTAACTGTATTTTTTATTTAAATTTCATCATTTTTTTTGTTACTGTGCACCCTATATACATATCCATTCCAAAGGATTCCGGTGATGTTATTTAATTTTCTGTGCAAAATGTCATCATCAATTATTACAAGTTTGTACTACACCAGAGATGCAGATGAGAAACAAAAAATACAAAAAAAATGAAACTGTCGGTATCAATTTGTACTTGATGTTTTTCCCATTTTCTTATTTTTTGTGTGTAGACGAGACTGCATCATGTCTCGAGAGCATAAGAATATTAATAGTAAAATTGAATTTAAATTAAATAGAAAAAATATGTCATTCCATGAAAATTATTCTATCCTTATTTTAATGTCTATCTATGCATCTCAAGTCGGGTTAATCCATTTTTAATTAGTTTGATGTCGGTTGTTTTGATGTTGTGGCCTTAATAAATAACAAAATTAAAATTTACAAAATATGGTATTGGGACAAGGTTATGGCCTCATTATGTTAACAATGTGCTTTCAATCATCAAGTTCAATTATTGTGGGTCTTATATAAACGATGTATTTTTGAAAATGGGACTAGACCAGAAGTAGTGAGAAGTACATTAAGGTATAATGTGAGGATTGTTCATTGAATAGCTAGCGGAAATATAGCAGCTTCGACTTGTTTATCAAAGTTAGTCATCGTGCTGTAGCATCTGTTTATAACCAAGCATTTAATTGTCCAGCCAACTACTATAAACTAGGGGAAAAAGTCATAAAAAGAACATAATGATATTGCACCATGACATTTATTTTGAAAAAATTTCTTTATACACAACCAAAAATAAAACCTGCATTTGATCCAGCTAATAAGTTCCCCTGATAGGAGCCATCTAAAATTTTAACTTTTGCATCCGTTGATTTTTAGACTCGAGATAATGCTACGTATAATTGACCATGACCAAACACAGGTTCCTGTAAGAATAAACTCACTTTTACTAACGTCTGTCCCTGAGACTTGTTGATAGTCATTGCAAATGCCAATTTAATTCGAAATTGTCTTCGTCGTAAAATAAATGATAAGTCTGTGCTGATGGGGCCAGTTCAATGCTGTCAATGAATACAGTTTCCTTCCTGTCGAACAATTAATCGAGTTCCATTACAAAGGCCTCGCTTTGTATTAAGATTTCTTAATAGAATTATGATACTTCCAACTATTAAGTTCAATTTATGAAGCGGCCTCCCAGATGGCGTTAAGTAATTTAAGCATTATGTCGGGTAGTTCAGAATGACTTCATCATTTGCATCATCCATCGAGTCAATACTATAATATGTGACGGGCCTTTCCGCATAACGTGTCAACACTTCTTCGTTGATCAAGTCCACATCTGTATTTTTTGTACATCAAATTGTCATTTTTGAAAAGCTTTCGGCTTCGACTGGCGACAGCGTTTCACCAAAGATTTCTGTTATTATAGAGCCTTTGCAAATAAGGTTGCTCGGTATTTCAATTAAGTCGCCGGCGAAACCATGATTGTCGGTTAAAGTTCCATCGCCTAATACGTTATTCTGAAGCCTGAGGACATTAAACTTTTCCCAAAGACCATGAAATTTTAAGCTAGCTTCAACAATTGCAGGCTGACTTCCATGTACAATTACAGGTAAAGTTTTTCTAAAATCTCCACCAAGTAGTATTGTTCTACCGCCAAATGATTTCTGGTTTTTCATTATTTCCTTACAAAGCTTATCGGCAGCATTCATATAGCAACACAAGGTGCCATTGTAGCTTCATCCCATATAATTAATTTTGCCTTTTTAATTAATTCTGTGTCAATAGATGTCGTTCGCATAGAGGACGTTGAGGTTTCTACGATTGGCACAGGTAATTTAAACTGGGAGTGATATGTTCTGCCTTCGTCAAGAAAATTGGCCGCTATTACTGTAGAAGCAACGGCTAGCACAATGTTTGATTCTCCCCGAAGCGTGTTAAGGCGTTTTTTGTACAGATACATTTTACCATTATGGTTTGGAAAGTTATTTTTGTTCTTAATTTAATGTGTATTACCCTCGTAAATCAGGAGGGGGAGTTGGTAGTCCAAAGTCAGTACAATGTTTGCCATGTAATTTTAGAGTTCCCTGAATATCTCTTGAAGCAAACATCTCACAAATTGTGCATTCATCAGTATGATCTCTATGGTGGTGAACGTAATCATCACATAGCTCCTTTATAAACTTTGTAAACAAATCTAAAGCATTTGATGGGGATGCAAAAACACAAATTCATGCATATAGATCTCGCAACTGACGTGACAATGTATTTTCCCATGTAGTGTCATCATTAAATAAATCACCCGCTCAAGCTTCTTTAAATGTTCCACTTGTGTAGCCATTGAATGTCCTCAAGTCTTCAAAAGATAAGATTCCAGGAACGTGAAGAAGAAGTAAGCGTAAACTAAATCTTTCAATATCTGGGTTAATATCTCGGTTTGGGATGTCGGGATATAAATATCGTCGATCATTTTCGTCGGTTTGATTTATTTTAAAACATCCTGTAAGCATTGTGTTTTTGTTGGCAGCTCGATTAACACTCTCTTCGATGGTTTGTCAGTCTCACAATGACGTGTGACTGTTCGTGCATGTTGAAAGTAAGCAGGCGCCAAGCTGCCTCAGGCACACTTACATTTCTCGAGTCCATGTACGTTCTAATCTCATCATGATCCAAAGTAGCATGTTGAACGAAGGTTATTTTGGCGCAATCGTGTCCTTTGTAGACATACTTAAATAAATACTTCACACTTCGAATTGATGAACAATATTCGACATTAATATGACAGTTAAATTTGAGGCTTAAACGTGGATTGTACGGAACAATCCATGCATTATCCACTGTCTTACCATTTATAATTGCATTGCCACAAGCATTTCGCTTGTATTTTGGATATCCGTTAAAGTTAACTATCGATTCATCTTGAAAACTTTTAGGGAAATTTTTGCTGCATATTCCATTGATCATGTAAGGTGAATTGGGGTTTTGCTCTCCACAGGGACCATGTATCATGTGGTTTGTAATGATAGCATATAGCTTTGGATAAACGTCAATATCTGAAATTTCCGCAGAAATTAATTTATCAATGGTTTCTGAATCTTTGGTTTATCTTCGTTTCCGACAATCAAGAGAATATGGGCATGAGGTAGTCCTCGTTTTTGAAATTAAATGACATGCACCTTCGCAACTGAAACTCCGAAAACATGCTTTCTCGAAATCTCATTGAGCAATTCTTGTAGCTTTGAAGACCCTTGCTACTAAATCGGGATGAAATTCCGGAGACTGACCTTCCAACAAATTGTTACTTATTTCGTAATGCCATAGCATCTTGATAGTTTTGGGCCATATTTCTTGAGCTTAACTAAGTTAACTAATTAACTAAGATATACAATCTGAAATTAAAGTGTGAATAATTGAAATGTGATATTCAGAAGTACGAATTTATTTTGAATTGATTTCAATGAAAAGCAAACATACTTTAGGCTTTGGAATCAGTTCAAGAGAGTATCTAATGGCTTTGTAATGATTATTATAGAATATGTGATTGTTGACCAATTAATATTGTGAAAACTGCCTTGCCACTGTAGCAATTGTACTTTGCCATACAAGTAATTCAGGTTTGTTACAAAAACTCATTTCGACAAAAGAGACACCGTGAAGAGTTATCCGACCGATTCAATTTTCCGAACGGATAGATCACTTAAAATAACAATTTATATTTTAGGAAAATCTCTAGGGTAGTTGTCAACATACTAAGGCCAGTCCGCAAATATTTTTCACATGTTTCATCGAAGTCCCAAAAAATATAAACTTCAATAATAAATATTCGAATCGGCCTCAATGCTGGGCTATGGTTTTATTTGAAATAAATACTTCTTTGATAACCAAACTGTGGATCATGTATTCTGGCTTAAATTTCATTTACAGCCATATCAGGACCAGAACATATTTTAATTCTAAATCAGATGATTTAGTGGGATATTACGATTATATTTACACGAAAATAAAATTTGAGCCTCTTGAAATTGTAATACTTAGATAGCAGATTACCCAGCACTATACACACATTTTTTCAAAAAAGCAATTTAAATTTTCAAATGATTTATTTAATTTCTCATATTGTCAGATTGTTGAAGGAAACTGTATGTTTCGGTGTTTCAACATCAGATTTATTCTTAAAGATAAAACAGATTTTAATGAAAAATCAACATATTAGTGAATTTTCGAGTTAAAAGGTATGAAGGCAAAAACGTGCCTTGGACATGACAGAAAATTTGCCATGGAAAGGTTAATGTGAGATAGATTCCGCACATCATGATTAGTGGAATAACCTCGATGAAAAAAATTATCCAATTCATCCATTTGTAAATGGGTATTGTTGGAGAAAGAATAAATTGGATTCAGTTGGATTTAGTACAGGCTTGTCACTTGCCGGTTGATAATATTGCAGAATTTTTTTATCTAGTACTTTCAGCTTGCGCAACCAACTGCATTTCGAATAAAGCTAATAGTAATGTAACGTTGGTAATGCATTTTGCCAGGTGTTTCGTCCTCATATTGCATTCGTTTACTTTTACTTGTCGCAAAACCAAAACCCTTCTAATCTTACTATATTAATTTCTCGGCCTACATGCCATGACGATGGAGGGAGAATTGCGAGAAAATAATGTTGTTGTAATTGTGAGAGGTGGGTGGGATAGTTTATGGGTGCAGATGCACAAGCATAATATTCCTCTCTCTTTATTATGATGAAGTCCTCATACCACATGTCGTCGAATTCTTGCTGAACGATGTGGTGACTCTTGGCCAGCTCTAGAGTATGTAGTGTCCGTCGAAGAATTGGACGTGTAGGACTGGTCGTAGCAAGCTCAAAATTACCATGCACCTGCTAGATTTATCCCTCAATCAACTTCGCACCAGAAGAGAAGTTTCACACGGAGACAGGCTGATCCACAATGAACTTTGTCCACCTATTCTTCGTTTAAATTGACTATCTCCATCTCCCAATTGTTTCTTAGGCACATAAGTTAAGTAATCGATACCATTGCGTCGATAGAGCACGTAAAAATTCGCCTGATTGGCAAACATTCAAACATCTTTCGCGGATTCGAAATAACCTCCTGGTAAGCTCGACAATTCTTCACCGTGCTGCTTTATTCAAACAATGTACCAATGCCCAGTGAATTGTCGGTTGCTTTATACTTGATAGTACATTGGTATGCAATGAGAAATACAAGTGAAGACGTTAGCTGTCGTCACTGGAAAGCCATTTTCTGAGTAAAATGTGATACCCAGGATCATGATCCTTCACTAGAATAAATTCTATCATAGAGATATTGGTAAATCATTTTACAACCATACACTATTGAAAGTGCTTCTTTGGCTATCTGACTATATTTCTTTTGATGATCATCACATGTCTCCGATGAAAGGGCTATCTCTTACCAGGGTAAATATGAGAAATCACGGCTCCTACTCGTGACATGAGGAATTTGTCGCTAACAAGAGGTCCACTGTGATAGCGGACAAACTGGCAAGATTTCATGTAATTATTTTTTTGACCAAAGTAATTTTTTTGCTCTTTCAACCAAACAAACGAAACACTTTTTACGCATTGCTTTACAAGGAGTTCGAAACTGCGGAAAATCTTGCAACTGGTTCAAGTTTGTTGGTTGGAAGTGAATCTCTTCAATCGCTCGAATTCGGGTAAAAATCTGTAGATTTTTGAGATATTTTTATTCGGTTCGACCTGTTAAGCAGCAACTTTGGTATTGCCATAGTCCAAATGAAACCGAAAAGTTCCAATTGCAAATATGCTTCGGCATGCAGACGCTTAAATAACTTCTCAACTCTCGGAATTGGATACTAATCGACGTAGAGTTGCTAGTTTACCGTGCTCTTAAATTCTCGCAGACTCTGAGTGACTGTCAACTTTACGGACAACAACGATGGTTACGGCCCATCGACTGAATTTGATTGTTGAAGCACGTCACGTAAAACCAATATGTTAATATTTCTTTTAACATTGTCCAACTGTTCGAACGGTAACGGACGGGTCTTAAAATATTTCGACATATCATTAGGTTTCAACCCATACTCTTTCCCGCGTTAATACGCTGAATGAAAGACCGAATACATCGGACCAGTTCACCTCTAAAACAATTGCTCGGTAGCCTGCAGTCACAAGTGGTGTCATTTCCGTCTAAACGGTAAACAATTCCACATTAACGTCCAATTTACCATAGGCCAAATAGTACCATAGGTGATCAAGCTTACGTTCACGAGCGACTTTCGACTGGTTTTATTCACGATAACCCTCATTTCCAATGTGTCAACTAAAAATTTTAGAGGTTTTCCGTTAATTACTTTTGTAATTGCTGACGGCTGAACAAATTCTTGTTTTAATTTGGATTCTAAACTTGCAACTTCAAAACACACCAATGGTTACTGTTCATACTCCACCACATTGTCACTCGAGCAGGCTTATTATTTCAAATTGAGAACGACCAACTTTAAAAGATTTCCGACAATCGGCTTTCAAAAATCGACATTTTCTGCGATCATCCTTTGATTCACAGCCCGGACATGACTTGCAAGCATTTATATTTATTGCTTTGAAGTTATTTTAATCGAAAGTTGTCCAACGTTTCTTAGGTAGAGTCGATTTTGTAAGTTATTTTTGTTTTTTTTAAATACGGAAAATACTGAATGTACTGCAGTGATTATATATAGGTTTACACCTTCAAATGCAACCGTTTATAAGTGGGTAATTGATTTTAAACGTGGCTTGTGCGGCTGCAAGTGATACTCAACGTTCAGGAAGCCCAAAAGAGGTAACAACACCAAAAATGGCCGCAAAGTCTATGAAATCATTAAGAATGACCGTCGTATAAGTTGGGCGAGATAGCTGACATTGTAAACAACACAAGCTGTCAGCAAGATGGGGTCGCCTTTGTTTGCAATGTTTGGTGATAGTTCAGCGTAATCCAAATGAATATTTGGGTCAATTCATAGCGATTGATGAAACATGGATCCATCACTATACACCAGAATCAAAACAACCGTCAAACAATGAGAAGAAGCTAGTAAAAGTGTTCCAAAGAAAGTAGAAATTAGTGTGCTTCAGCTTATCATCACTATCTTTTGGGCTGCGCAAGGCATAATATTCATGAGAATATTAAACATCACTATACTAAGCACTTTGACTGAAGAGAAAACGGCCACATTTCAGGAGGAAATAATATTGTTCTTCCATCTTGACACGACACCATATTATGTATCATTGAAAACACAGTAAAATTTGGATAAATTGGGCTTCGAATTGCTTCTCTCCCATCGACTAAATTTACCTGGTCAAGCCCTTTTTGGCTTCTTCCTATTTTCAAACATGAAGGAAGGGCTTGGTAGATAGACATTTCGTGAAAGATAGAAGGTTCATCAAAGGTTTAATGAAATTGCAAAAACGTTAGAACAAGTGTTAAAAGGTAAGGGGAAACTATGTTGCAAATTAAAGTGAATTTTTTTATCTTTACTGTTTCATTCTAAAGACTTATCAATCCACCCTCGTATTATGCAGGGAAAAGGAGAACGATATTTAAAAAGTAAATAATAATGTGGGACGGAAAGAGATAAAACTGAAACAACCGATCAACTGTAATCCTAAACATTTTATTTTTATTTTAGTTCGTTTCTGATTGTGTACCATAATGGTTGTGCAGTTCAGGTAATTTTTTTTCGTGTTTTTTAAATTTTGCTTCGGTTAGTTTTTGTGTGTCGTAATTAAATTAAAAATTTAAAATTATTTCAAGTTGATTGTGTTTATTAATTAAGAATCGTGCTTCATTCAATAGAATCCAATTTCGGTAAGTGAAAAATGTAATTTATTTTATATAACGGTACTTTATATGAGAGGAGAACTCGTATGATGCTTATTTATAACGGTACATTGCTATGTAATTAAATTGAAATTAATGTTTATAAAATGCTCGCACTTTTTGTTGTCGAAATTGTTTATAAATTATAATAACAAATTTTGTTGTAAATAATTAGAAATTAACAAAACTATTAAATATTCTCGCATATTGTTGCTTGGCTTAGCAAAGTGCCGCTATTATGACAGAAAATTTTATTGAAAACAAATTACGATTGAAATAATTGTATGAGCGAATAACGGTAACGTGTTGTATTAGTTAGTACTTTGTATAGTCAAATTTGGTTCTAGGGTTTTTAAACTGACTGCTAATTTTAAGTTCGTTTTGTTCCAGTACAAAATTTTGAAAATTCTGGCTATGTATACTCCTTGGGAGATGAGGATTACATTATACTTAATCCATATTGTAGTGTATTTAGTGGCTCATTGGACTGAAGTATTCTGATATTAAAACCGGGCAAAACTCGCTGTTCCACCATCCCGATTTTAGTAACATTTACAAGAGTCGATTACAACTAGGTGTATCCGACTGGTATTTGTCAACCGAAAATTAGAAGCATTTGTTGGCCAAATTCCACTTCATAGCCCGGTTATCGTTTCTCGTCTAAAAATTGTAAGTCTAAACTCGACAGCAGATGAGGCCCAAATTAACAATTGTCAGTTCTTATTTTTTTAACAAAAACGCATTATTACGACTGTCTATAATAAGCTATTTACATGGAATTTAAGAAAGTCAAGTATATGAATGAATAATTGGTCATGACGTGGAGGCCAGGGAATACGAGACTTTGCCCCTTATACTTTTGTCTACAAGAAATACAGTCCCGGAGTGTGATGGATGATTGTATTTATGATAGTATTTTAGAATTTAATTTAATAACTTACTTTTAATTATTTGATTAGAAGATCTTTGTTTTTTGGAGTTGGTTTGACGTCAATAATGGAGGGCGATTGAAAGTTGAATTTGTATTTGTTTTTTTATGGTCGAATTGACACATTGGAGTTTTAGAGAGGATCGTAGTTGCAGCTTTTATGATCGATAGGTCTCTTTATTTGTATAGTTTTATTAATTAAATGAGATCATTACTGAAGCTTTTTGCAATAGAGTGTTACTTGGATATATTTTCTAGTCGAACTGTGTTTGTTTCTGTTATTATAGGAAGTCTTGAATCCTTACAAACATTTGTCCCTCGCATTAATTGGTGTAGGGTTGGGTGTTCATGCAGCCGTGTAGTCGCATGTTGGATAAGATTACACCTGGATGCAACTGATTAATTGTTCCAGTCATTTGTGACTGGGGACGATAGTTACATGTGATGAAATATTGGATTTTCTGTACCTAATCTCAACTAAACCAAAATTAGTGGATATATGCTTTTGATATTGGATTGCCAGTGCTCCAGGAATGTGCTGTATATGCTTTGGATCGATATTATGGTTGGCCTGTACACCTCTAAACACACAAAAAGAGACGGATATTCTATAGTAAAGATATAGTCGCGCACAAAAAATCAATCAACAAACTTGGGTCAAACAAAGCAAACGCATTTACACTACGCAAAATTAAAAATAAATGAACATGTCGATCCACTACAATTCCGGGTCATGCCTAACCCAACACAAAATAGATGACCCACATACCTTTTTATGGTGTGCGCATTACGCGCAAACAATTACGAGAAACAAAAACATTCCTTCATGGTGTGAGCAATGCCATTTTGACTCCATTTATACAACCTGACACCTAGCATAGTACGATTAAGAAGGAACGAGAAATTTAACGCATAAAAAATTGGATGCAGTTTATAAATGTTTACACATACACAACAAATGTTTACACATACACAGCACTCCTGTGATCAACAAATTACTTGCAAATGTAACAAAATTTAAACAAAACGGAACTTCTCTGATCTTGCAACAATCCAACAAACAAACACACTTGATCAACACCAAAACGTCACTATATTCACTATCACACTGTGCCAAACAAAATGAAATATATTTATAAAGCAAATAAAGCGAAATTTTATGACATTTACTTCATTTTGCTGCATTTCGTTTTTCGACTGTTCCCTTCGACGGTATGCAAATATTCAATTACTTTAAAAAAAAAACAACCGATTTCCGTATATGAGGTATTTTTTATTCAATGTGGTTCTTTGAAATTTATTTTGACTAGTTTTTGAATGCAACATGAATTAAGTGGCCACCTTTATTGGCCAAAGAAAAATATGAATTTTTTGCTGCGTTTTCGATTACATTTTTGATCATCTCGGGCGGTATAGCGATGATTTTGGTACAAATGTTTGCCTTGAGCTCGTCAATGGTCTGAGGCTTGCTGGCGTATACTTTGATTTTCAAATATCTCCACAGAAAGAAGTTCGAAGGGATCAAACCTGGAGATCTGGGTGTTCAGTCAATGTCGCCTTTTTTGACATTAGACGTCCTGGCAATTTCCGTTGCACAAACTGAATTGTTTGATTTGCAGTGTTGCTTATCGCACCGTCAGGTTGAAACCAATAACTATCAAGACCCTTTTCACGCATTTGCAGGCACACATAATGAGCTAACATCCACCGATATCGATTTCCATTGAATATTTAGTTTTCTCTAAAAAAATATGACCCAATGATGGTTTTGGCGCAAACCGGCCCAGACAACCACTTTTTGATCATGTAATAGTTTCGTGGATCTCGTGTGGATTCTCCGTTCGCCAAATGCGGCAATTTTGATCGATGACCTTGTATCAAAATTTGCTTCCAAAAATCAGGTTCAGTGTCTACTATTTGAGCGACTGTTTGTCCGTCTGTCGGCAATATTCTTTGTGTTAGTTCCACTGACGCCAAAATGCTGAGCGTGGCGGCGATACGACACTTTTTGGTTCTGGGTAACGCTCTCGCTGACCGCTTAAACCAGTTCATTGGAACGTCACTATTTCGGCGAGCTGTTTCGGTATGAAGCGATTCATGGTTAAAATTGTACCAAGTTGACGTTTCAAAAACGTGTCCATTCAACTTAATCGGTTGACATATGTCACAGTTATTCAATGTTTACATACCGACATAATAGATGGCGCACCCTGTACAAATTATCACTATAAGGAAGACCCAATAAATATTTAAAATTTTAAAAGTAAAACTAGTTTTTTATTAATAATTAATTTAAATAAGACGCGAGTAAACCAAGGCCAAACCCTCTTTACTAAGTGCCTATTTCCTAAAACGATGGCGTAACGATATGTCGACGGTTCAGAAACAATTCTGTTTTTGAACCGTCGACATATTGTTACGCCATCGTTAGAAGTATGAATACGTTCATTTGCATTGTAATTTGCTTTAGAAGTGGCACCCATCCCCCGATTTACACGGTTTCACAGAATATCGCGTAAATCGAAAAAATACAATAAAATTCTCAAATTATCGTTTGGTTTTTAAAAATTTATTTATTTTAAAGTAAAATATATAGAATAAATTAGAAATCACAAATAAAAACTTAAACATATCAAACCGTGTAAAAGCGATCGATGAGCCGCAAATCGATGGGTTATGTATGTTCTTGTTTACAAAAAAATAACAAAGGGGTCGTCGTCGTAAAATTTCGTCGTGAGCAGAAAGCCAATATTGTGGTTTGACTAAGGTAACAATAGAAGAGAGTTTAACAGAATTAACTACAGACTGTGATGATATTGGGCGAGGTAGAGTAGGTAATGGAATCTACGCCGTGTTACACACGTAATTTATTACATAGATTACATAGCAATTTTTTGCGTTCCTGACATCGATAATGTAAACAACGTCGACAAATAAGTAAATTACACTAGAGAGTCAATTATTTCATTATTTTACGTTAGCCGGTCCGCTAACATTGCTGTTCAGCTATAAGGTAATTGCCTAATTATCCTAGGGGCTAAATAAGTGTCTATTTCCACTTAAGTGTGGTCCTTTACTAAATGAAGTGAAAATTACGTAAAATTGATTACAACAAGTTTTTAAATTACAACTTAGAATATATTTAAAATCTCTTATTAACTGGAAACAACTATATAAAAAATGGAATAGCTACTTATAATAAATATAATTTAAAACGTGATTTGCTTTGCGCGCCATTTCTTCTCAAATAGACTTACTTATCACAATGGAAATTTTATCGACCATGACAGTGCAAAATTTTGATATTTTCTTTTTACTTTTCATACAACTGCCAACAATCACATACAATTTCCAATTTCAGTGTTTACGAAATGTTGCCAATTGAGACCAGGGAAAGTACAGAAAATGGCGCAAGTGGAAAAAATGAAGCTTGCTTCAAATACACCCACACTTTTGTCATTTTTAAATTGATAGTTTTAATATTAATTGTAATTAAATTTATAGTTTTTATATTTTAATGCAATATACAAATAATATTAAACTTTCCAAGAAGACTTTTCATAGATAACTGAATTTTTTTCGTGGTAATAAATTTTTCCGCAAGAGCACCCGGAAATCGAACAAGTCTCAATGAATGTTTAAATATTGTGAATATCATGATAAAAATGAGCTAACTGTTATTAAAAATATGGAGTGCGTGATGAAACTTATTCATATATTAAAATTTCATAGCGATTCCTAGGAACAAATCTACTAAGAACAATTACCACATCACATCATACCAATCGATCAGTTTAATGAAAATCAACATGTACACACTGGGTATGTGCATTAATCCGTTTGGCATGCTGAATGTGACGTACTTTGTTCCTTCTCATTGCTATTAGTGAGATGGTAATCTGGACACGTCACCTAATCCAACAACTGCGACTGTGCAATTAAGAAAAAAAGTTGATTTATAAGCCGCAATGCCAATAGCAGTCGTGCAGAGTAAATGGAGTAACTGGCGAACTTGAAAGATCATTTATAAGATGGACCCGTAAAATAATATAATGACAATTACATATTACCGATATTGGGTCATATTGTATTTATTGCATTAAGTTGAAATTATCCGGATTGGTTCAGTCTTTGGAGGCTTCTGGTAATCTGCACAATTAATTGCTCCGACCATCAAATTAACTTCTTATTAACGTGTCATTATAGTGAATACATCCTCAACTTCCACAGTATTCCTAACTTGCAGCTTATATTAGAAAAATTGTCATAGCGAGTAAATTTCTGGGCAATATTCTTAACGTGCACGGTCACTAAACGAGCACATTTAGATTTCCACCACCATTAAATACCAATCACAGATTTGAGCTCGTGTTTGCATTCTTGTGTATACTTTCCAGCTACACCGATCTAAATAAGCGTCCATTTCCATCATCCAATTCAGTCTCATCACTAATGAACCTGGTTCATATTTAATTAGCTCACTAATTTAAGAAAAGTATACATCAGTTTACATCATAAATTTGACATAATTTAGTTTTTTCTGTGAATGTTTTGACATTTGACTGAACTGTTAAATTAATTTATGCATGGAATGCATGTCAGTTCAGTGAACAAAATATTTATAGTCCAATTCAATTTTATTGTTTGTTTAGTTTGACTAAATTTTAGAAGGTATCAAGAACAAAATATAAATGAGCAAAATATATATGGGTCGAATTGTTACTCCATTTTTACAGAGATGGCACTGTGAATTTTTAAATATGGTTTTCAAACAACATTTATTTATTTTTGATGCAATTTCTATAGAAAACTGTTTTATTTATACTGCTTATGCCTGGCACATATCTGCTTATCGAACATCCCGACTAACTAAATTGATCGTTAATTTACTCTAGTCATTAATAGATGGCACAGTGAAAATGTGGTCTTATGTATAATTAAATATTTACCAAATAAAGTAAAAATTTTAAATTTTAAATCAGCGATTGATAAATCTGAACTAAGTTTTCAGTTTAGAACTAAATGTCATGCACATTTTGGTATATGTACATTAGTGGCATCTATCAATGACTATGGTAACCAATTTAGCTAGTCGGAAGTTTACAAAAGAATTGGTGTCAAGCACACAATTTCAAATATTGTGATTCCCAAATTTTGGATTTACATTTAAAGGCGTACGAGAATCCTTGAGTAAATTTAGTGGAGACGATAGTTTAAAGGTGAATAAACGGATCAACGAATTTGAGGAAATGGCGGAAACTATAGGTTAGAACCCAATACCAAAGCTGGTATTAACGGGCTATTAACCGGGACAGAAAGGCAGATTGTGAATGCCAAACCGAATGATGGTCGTGGGACAGTTTTAAAACTATTTGAAATGCGAATTTGAAATATGTGTTAATTCCGCATAAGTCGATCAGATGCTAATTAAAAGAAAAAAAATACCAACGAATTTGTATACAGTTATTTCTTGCCAATGAAAGAACTTGCGGAAATAGGTAAGGTCGAAGAGTCGGCCTTATTCGTTAGCCAAACCGTTATCGGATATGTTGGGGCAAAGAGAACGTTTCGAGTTCGGGCCAAGTCAAATGACAAGTTACAATATGTTGAATGAGGGTTTAATGTATTCCAGAACTTCTTTCAAAACTCATTTTAGAATCCCATTTCCATTCAGCATACTCAATCTCATTTTAATCGATTAGACATGGTCGAATATAATAAAATTTCATGAACCAAAGTCATTTTAATATTTTATTTTAACCAATTAAAAAAAATGACGTCACTCGAACCAATGGTGTAGACTCCCGAAATCAGTTAATGTTTATCTTCATTTTTGTTTTTTTTTCAATTTTTTCCCATCGCCGAGTTGTCCGTCGCCGACTTGGTCATCGCCAAGTTGACCGACGTCGAGTTGGTCGTCGTCAAGTTGTCCGTTGCCAAGTTAACCATCGCCGAGTTGGTCGTCGCCAAAGTTATAAGAAAGTTTATTATAAGTCTTATAAGTCTTATAAGAAAGTTTATTGGTTGATAGTTCATAACACCTCTTCAATAAATTATAATACATTACATTGCATACAGGCAAGTGCATTATAAATTATAGTAGAGTAAAAGTTAAATTTCATTTATGATTCCACCTGCATTAGTGTGTTTAATTCAATTAAATTGCGGGGTTTTCCTACGAGAAAACGGAAGTATCAGAAGCTCTCAGCGGCTCTTTTAAAACTCTACAAAAAATTTTATTAAATTGATTTTGCTAACCCCAACACACTGAACCGATAATTGTGTCATTAATCAATTTAACTACATTTGTTAAATAATTAAACAATTAAAATAATTATAATTAAACCCAAAAGTTTCAAAATACTGAATACCTGTCCTGTCTTCCGCTAACGATATCATTCTGCACAGTAAAATGCATTAACTCGTTATAGCCAGTCCTACTTGGTTTTGTGATAATAAAGCGTAAATAATGTTGGAGCTGAACCTATACGTTTAAGGGTCTATTGCAATTGTCCAAAGGATCAATTCTATTCATAACCCTCGAATAGTGCGAAAGAAAGTGATGCTTTGAACGTAAATATGATTTTGATATTTTAATAAACTGTAAATTATGCTCTTCAATTATAATTTTTAAATAAATGTGTCCGTACGACAATACAATCGCCAAGGAGGACAATTTTTTAGAATTCGGTCCCCTAGTAGAAATCCAAAAAATTTAGTAAATGTGTGCATTTCTGGAGCAGACATTATTTACATTGTAATTGCCTATACATCTTCAAGAAGATTGTGCATGATATCTCCAATTCTCAGTTATATTAAATTACCCTAGTAGATTGAAAATGCAAGTCTCTTGAATTCTTGAATATTTATTCACAAATAATCTTCAATACAGGCATATCTATTTTGTTCCTAAGAATTTTTGCAAAAATGGCAACAATAAGAAGCCATAAAAATCATTTCGATAAAACCTGAAACGAAATTAAGTTCTTGATTATCTCCTAAGAGGATCTTAATATTTCTTTTTGCAATGCATATTCAGTGTTGGGCTAAATCGGTTAGTTATTCTAGTACCCGTGGAAAAATACGTTGGTTTACAAATTGTTTCGGTCTTTAGAATATACAAACCCTGCTAGGATTATGGAAGATAACTTTGAGGTTTAAAAGTTGGGCAGTGAATACTGCCATATAACAATGTTCACGTGAGTTCCATCTATTTTTTATCATCTGTGCGAGATACTAGTGGAGTATATGGTCGAGTTGTCATAAAATAAATATATTGGTACATTTAGCACCCCGCCCTTTTGACTGAAAGATTTAGCAGTAATTCTTGATTTGTCCGTCTTAGTCGTTCTCCAAAAATTGAATGTACTTTAAAATGGCATCTAGATAATTTGTGATTTTAAATAACGATTCAAACATTCTTTTTATTCGAATTTGTAAACGTGTGTTGCTCTAGATGGATAATATAACGCTGGTTTGGTATACAAAATTTCGGTGGCTCCAATTTCTTTATCAAGTGGAATCGTGATCTTAATAATTTGGTGTTAATTTTTTTTCCAAAAACTTGGATTTCAGCCTTGGCAATTTCCATTCATTTTTTTTAATTATATTGAATTAGGGGCGAGGGCCGAGTTGCATACCATTCAATTTTCCGAACGCACAATTTCGTAGAAATAAAAATTATGTATACTTTAAATTGCTTTTGATATATGCTACATCACCCTCCCTGCAGTTCAAGGGTCGTATTAAATTGAGAAATAATATAAATATTATTATCGATGATACGAACGAATTTTCTTTGTCGAGTAGTGGCCGTCGCTCAGTGGAACAAAGAATTCAAGAACAAAGAAATAATATGTTGTTTTGTTTTGGCCGTCGAGTTGTCGTGGGAATATGGTTTTGCGTGGTGGTGCAAATTTGGTTAATTACTGTGTCGGTTGATGGCAGAGGTGACAGAGGATTTTCGACAACACTCACCGGTTAGCTTCATGGTTTGACCAGTTCAGCTGGTGAGCACTTTAGATCTTCTTTCACTGTTGCTCGGATGCCAAGCAGTACAATTGGAACTCGGAGCTCCAATGGATGGTATCGCCTCGAGCCCTGAGAGCAGCTTTGAGCTGTCTATGGAAGTGTTCGACCATGCCGTTCGCTTGAAGATGGTACGCGGTTCTACGTATTCGATGAGAGCTCAGGAGTTTTGCTAACACAGTTTTGCAAAGTTTTACCTCAAATTGATTTTACCTCCTTGATCGTTTTGTTCATTGGAACGCCGAAGCGAGATATGTGATTATAAACAAAAGTTTTGGCAATGGTTTGAGTTCACATGTCTTTATGCAATAAGCTTCGGGCCATCGAGAGAATCGATCGACACAGGTTATTAGATAAGTATATCCATTGGATGGTGCAAGTGGACCCAGTATGTCCAAATGTATATGTTCGAATCGACCAGGTGGAATTTCGAATCGAGCCAAAGATGTTTTCGTGTGCCTTTGCACTTTAGATCTCTGGCAGGATAAACAGGATTGTGTCCATTTTCCGACATCCTTGTTTATACTTGGCCGGGAGTAGCGAGCCGTAATCAACTTACGAGTAGCACGGATACCAGGATGTGAAATATTGTGTAAATAATCGTAAATTTTTCGTGGAAGTACATAGTTCTGCGATATATGGGCGATTTTTACCCGTCGATGTTTCACAGCATAATTCGTACCCAGAAAATTTAAAAAGCTCTAGTTCCATATTGGAACTATAGGCTGACATGTAGAACCAGAAAGTAAATTCTGAAGTTCCAAGTCTGTCTTTTGTGCGGTTATGATCGTGTCGAAATCGAAGCGTGCCTCAACTGTTGTTGTGTCAATGTCGGTCGTGCGGGATAAAGCATCCGCGACCACGTTTTCTTTATCGTTTTCATGCTGGATATATCTGGTCCCGACTTTCGACAAAATATATAAAATGCTTTAGATGCTTTGAGAAAAAGCCTAATGGTTCCCAACAATCGTTATTGTACTGTTGCAGAACAGCTCCCACGGCAGTGTTCGATGCATCAGTCGTTACACTGAATTTTACGTCGTTCAGTGGGTGAACTAACATCGTTATATTAGTTAATTCATTATTTAATTTCATGAATGCGTTTTAATATTCTTCGGCCCAAGAGAAGTTCTTGGGCATTTTGGGCTTATTCAGTAGAATAGCCAAGTGAGAATGAATCGGTACAGGCATTTCAGCAAGTTTAGGAATAAAATGACGATAATAATTTATCATTCCGATGAATTGCTTAATGTGTTTAATTGTTGTGGGAGCTGGGAATTCTATAATTGCATTAATTCTTTCCGGAGAAGGAAGAATCCCATTAGGTGTTATCTTGTGGCTCAGAAAATCGAGGGGTTTAACACCGAGAATACATTTCGAACTGTTTATGTGAACATCGAACTCGACTAGACCTTGGAAAAGTATTTCCAAATGTCATTCGTGATGTTCTTGCTTCTGAGAAGCGAGAAGAATGTTGTCGATATGCCGCATTACGTAGTCCAAATGGCATTCGGGTAAATTCAAATAAAATCACACGGTCTCCAATCGTTATCTTTCTTCTTGACCTTCTCTTGGGCAAGAGACGGGAGATGCGAATGGTTGGCAAATTCCTAAATACACCGGATCTGCTCGCCGTGGTCGTGATACAGGTAAATGGCCTGTCGTGACGATATGATGAACCACGGAATACCGCACTGGTAAATTGTAATTTGGCTCTGTTGTTATCCTACTCTAGTAGAGAGCCATAACTGTTGTTGATTGCGTAATGTATCGGTGTAGGCGTGTTAATCTGAACTATCGTGGCATTGATTGGCAGCTGAGTCGCTGAATCAACCAGCCGTTTTCGGTTAAGATCAACAATTAGGGCGAATTTACTTAGAAAATCGATGCCAATTATCGGACGCCAATTATCGGATGTTTAAGTCCGAGATCTACCCGGAGCAATTTTCTGCTCGACGTACGTTGGTTGTATCTCAATAGGTACCGTTAGTTAAATGGTTGTTCCCTCCTTTTAGAAGCGGACCATTGTTTTTTGGTGTTTAAATGTTACCATAAAGATAAAAATTAGTATGATAATAGTAGCTATGATGCCAATGTCAGTGACATTATTCACTTGATGAACTGCAGCTAATTTTTGAACTAGGAGTATTTGCGATATTTTATTTTCTGTCTTGAAAAAGGTTTATCCTTTGAGTAACTCCCATCTAAATATTTAGTTAGCTGTTGTAGGTTATAATTCATAGGAAATTACTTAAGAAGACTGTGTTGTCGTTTATTGGTTCAATTATTTCCATTTCGTTAAAAATACAAATGTATTTTCGATAATCCTGCCTCAACATTGAGAATTTCGTCCACCAGAAGTTCAATTCCAAGCGGCACCAAACCGGAACCAATTGATCGCCTCATTCTTGAAGATTGTCCACTAAGTTCTCCCAGTAGTTTTTCGATTTATTCGATATATTAACTGAGAGTTAAAGAAGCTTGTTGAGACGACAACCTTTAAATCAGCCTTTGCCCTGGTTAAAATTTTTGCATAGTTGGTAAGATCAATATGATGGATTAGCTTAAAGTTTCCACTTAGTATATTCCCGTTCCCTTGTTTACTCGAAACTATTTGTGTGGCGTACTGGTATATATTTGGGTGGTGCCCATTGTCCACAGACACGAGCTAAAAGTAAATACATAATTTTTGACTTGGCAATATTTTTAAAGTAACTTTAAGTATTATTTTTCCAGAGGTTGTGGTCACTTTATTGTCTGTCGAAACGAACTCCTTTCTAAATTTGGGTTTTGTTTTTCCTTGATGGTAGTATAAATTGGCTCCTCGGCTTCATATGTTTTGGGTTGATTTTTCGTCAAATTTCTCTTTGCAATTTTAGCTTCTGGTTTACTTCTAATTCATTCCAATTCAGTGGATTGAACCTATTGTATCGTTACATTAACTTCACTTTTATTAGATGGCGTTAAATAAGTTTGGATTCCTAGTGTTTTTATGTAATTTGATATTATCGGGCAAATCAAACTGGATTCGTCGTTGTCCATTACCATTATTCTCGGTGTTAAATAATGGGGCACCTTGACAGTTTTGTCTTGCAGCGCTCCAATTTGATTATAGTCAAAAGTATATTCCAATATTGTTTTTGGTGTGACGACGATATAATATATGATGAGTAAAACCACACAATGAACGTTAATTTATTCACTAGGTAAATTGCAATCAACATTTCGATACCATAAATGTTATTGTACGAGGGGTCATGCATGTGGCTTATATTTTAAAGATGCACTAGATGCATTTAATCCTTAGCCAAAGTGTGAGAATATTCTAGTGGGGATATCGGGGATAACTATAACGCGGATACCACACATTGAACATTCATTTATTCACTTCAGCGAGATCAATACTTCGATTCCACAAATCTTGTTCCAGGACGGATTTACCGAGTGATATGCAAGGAATAGTTTGTGAACCAACTCCACCGAGTGCGCGAAGTTTATGATAGTCTAAATATTGTTGAAATAATATAATCAATTAATTTATTGATTTTGAATATTTAAATAAAATCATTGTGCCTCACGAACGGGCGCGGAATCCCTTAAAGTTAATTTATTTTGCTTATATTAGTGACCCTCAACCATATGTGGTCCAAGCAGAGTAACATGTGTATTGTTAGCCTGGACGGCAATATGCGTGAACCAATATTAAGAGCATCGGATAACCAAAGGGCCGATCGAGGCGATAGACAGAACTTGAACAAATATTTAATATTGTGTACCACCCCATAGGATTTTAAACTTGATTTTACTTGAATCGGCTAACTCTGATAGGGTCAATGTATAGTTTTCATCTTCATATTTATCCCCGATATCCCCAATAGAGTATTCTCATACTTAGTGCTTCTTAAAAATAGTAGCCACCCTTGCTGGAATAACATTTATGGACCGGAAGTATTGATCGCGCTTAAGTTAATGAATATATTTATTAATAGATTTTTGCAATGGGATAAATCAATCAGAATTTTTCTGCTAAATTGGTAAATTCTTATTGATTTAATTTTAGGGCTAAGATTTTTTTTTTGTCATGTTTCTCTTATTATTAAATCAATATTGATGTTTATTTTCAATAATTTGATTGACTACCTATTTAAAATCAATTGTTGAATGATTTACTAATACAATGAAACGTTTTAGTTTTAAGAATGTTTTAGGAAATTCTTCATCACCGTGGATGAGTCTATATTTATTTTCCTCTGCACTTGACTATTCTATGATTGTGCACTATGTACTGCATAGAACAATCACAATAACACCATTACAATTGCAAAAACCAAAGGTAAAATATATAATAAAATTCGTAAATGCGAAAAAACTTAATTGTTAAAAATTGAATATAGATGGAAATATGAAAGAATCAAAAATTTCGTACGCTATGCAGCAATTCGCTAGTAGTACAACTACATGGTATGTTCTATATATATAGACAATAATCCAATGTAGTAATACAACATCAGTCGTCGCGACCTGATGAGAAGACTGATTTTTTCAAATCAATAGTCTCATTTGTTCGAAACTGATTGTTGTGATTCTTACACATTAGCCATCTATAAGTCAAAAAATTCAAATTTATCCGCGATCCGGCGTTAAAAGGAAAGCAAGTATGGGGTGGTTGGGAAGTTGATTGTGTATAAGTAAGTGTCGATTATCATATTCGTTTGTCACACAGATAGTGACGCTAAATGGAAGAATTTCCTACGATTCGTGAATTTAATTCGAGAGTGCTGAAATATACCAATATACAGAACAATCACAATAACACCATTACAATTGCAAAAACCAAAGGTAAAATATATAATAAAATTCGTAAATGCGAAAAAACTTAATTGTTAAAAATTGAATATAGATGGAAATATGAAAGAATCAAAAATTTCGTACGCTATGCAGCAATTCGCTAGTAGTACAACTACATGGTATGTTCTATATATATAGACAATAATCCAATGTAGTAATACAACATCAGTCGTCGCGACCTGATGAGAAGACTGATTTTTTCAAATCAATAGTCTCATTTGTTCGAAACTGATTGTTGTGATTCTTACACATTAGCCATCTATAAGTCAAAAAATTCAAATTTATCCGCGATCCGGCGTTAAAAGGAAAGCAAGTATGGGGTGGTTGGGAAGTTGATTGTGTATAAGTAAGTGTCGATTATCATATTCGTTTGTCACACAGATAGTGACGCTAAATGGAAGAATTTCCTACGATTCGTGAATTTAATTCGAGAGTGCTGAAATATACCAATATACAGAACAATCACAATAACACCATTACAATTGCAAAAACCAAAGGTAAAATATATAATAAAATTCGTAAATGCGAAAAAACTTAATTGTTAAAAATTGAATATAGATGGAAATATGAAAGAATCAAAAATTTCGTACGCTATGCAGCAATTCGCTAGTAGTACAACTACATGGTATGTTCTATATATATAGACAATAATCCAATGTAGTAATACAACATCAGTCGTCGCGACCTGATGAGAAGACTGATTTTTTCAAATCAATAGTCTCATTTGTTCGAAACTGATTGTTGTGATTCTTACACATTAGCCATCTATAAGTCAAAAAATTCAAAGATATATTTATATTTGTTTTGTTGCTTTGTATATATGTAGTTTGATATGTTTATGAAATTTCATGATGAATCGTTTATTTTCCATAACCCCCTTGTTGTAAGGGTGGGTGGTCGATATATTTATTTTAATAATGTTGTATAGAAAATTATAAATAAAATATGACCGCACTTTTCTAATACACAATGATCCTATAAATATTGCCCGCATTGTTTGTGTCCCAACGCACAAAATGTACATAGCGAAACCACATTTAGAAAGAGGTTACTTGAAATTCGATTAAAACGATTTTCCGAACGGTTTTATGTGGTTATGATTTTGATTATAATCATTTTTATTTTTTACGTTTTTTTTTTGATGAATCATACATGATTATTATTATTATTAAGACCATTTAGTTTTGATGAAAATTAGATTTTCTTTTGTGTGTACACATCGCTGCTGTATATTATGAATTAAATGCTACCTTTTTTGGATTATTGAGTAATCATATTTTTACCATTCATTCTACATGTAAAATGTTGGACATTTTTCAATAAATTTATCGAACGATGAAATGCGTTTACGAGATGTTTAATATATAACCCCAAACCTGTCACTGTGTATTTACTAACATAATACGTTAAATGGTAACTCGATTATTTAAATAGTATCAACCTGATCACAATTTATTTATATCAACAACAAAACAACATATCGGCATTTCTGTAATCAGGTAGATTGAAAATTAAAATGATTTCGGCTTCAATACGTTTGCTTCAGCTTGACAAATAACGTGATATTTGAAATAATGTATCTTCAACGAATGGTGAATTTATATTCGAAAGTCCAGAAACTGACATATCACTGCCTTTGTTGACATATCTCCTTATGTATTTGATTGGCTTAACTGAGTTGCAGTACCCAAGATCCCCAGATACGCGTTGTTAACTTTGATTGTGGCTGTGTGTCCTCCGTCATCGAATTTTCGCGACCGGTATTGTGGGTATCCGTCGCCGTCAGTTTGTGTTTTCTGATTTATTCTTCAAGAATATTTGTTTGAACATTTCTACTAAAAAAATATCCGATATTTTGAGCATGAGATATATGAGTTTTAAGAATTCTACTTTAAAACCATAGATTTAAGTAAAAGATGATGGGACGATAATTATCCAGTTAGAAGTAAATCTTTAATCTCCCTCTAATCCTATACGTCATGTAAACGTACATTTCCACAGTGAATTGGTGGAACATTTGGCGGCACTTCAGGACTTGATTTGATAGTTGCGCTCTAGTCATAATAAGATACGCATAAAAATTCAAACAAGAAACCATTTTCGTCATCGCAGCACCTGTTGCTGGATTAGGTTACATCTCGTTAAAATCACAGCGGTCTTTTCTTTGCCACAACTGTATCGAGTAATGTGTATAGCAACATGCGATCTGTGAGTTTTAGTAACACGATGTAGCCTATCATTTCATCTATGAATAATAATATCACGTCGATGAAAATCCGTTCCGACCATAGCCATAAGAACTTCCTTGATCGTTGGAATGTCACATGTTCACCAGAGAGTATTTTTTCAGCTCGAATAGCTGACGGAATTTCCTCCAATTCAGTTTTGAATAAATTTACCAGATGATTGCATTAGATTCGATTTGTAAAAACGTGTCGTTTTCGGGGAGGGGAAGAAATAATCTCATTTTATGTTTTGTAGAAATTGTCCGAATAATTCAGTAGTTGCAGAAACGTAAGCTAGTACGGGTTCAAGTGGATAACCCAAAGATGGCAAATCGATTTTTCCATTCAAACAACACGTTCCTGCCGATTCATTGTGAAACTTTAAATTAGGATTGGATTGCATGCCATAATCATAGTCGAACCGTAATTCAGTACTGCTTTAAATTTTAAATCAGTTCTGAATTTGTCTATTGATCGATAATATCGTAAACGATTGTTTTTCAGCCAGGTGTCTCGTTGTTCTCTTGTTTCAGCAACGCTAGAAGATGACGTTCTGCGTCGATCGTTTTCATGCCGGTTCTCACGCTATTTCAGTTAGTCAAATATTTTGTTCAAAGTATTATATTTTGCTTTACTCGTATTTCATGTACAGGGTGGGCCACAGGTCACTGAACATTGTATTTTTGATATAATTTTTTTATTGAAAATGAATATTTTTGATTACAAAAGATAGTTTTAATCATGAAGCGTTTTAAAAAAAAATTAATTTAAAAATAATATCTGTTAGATGCCCACCATCAGCTTCTTCGCAAGCTGCTGCTCTTAACTGTACCTGGTCCATAACTGAAGCTAAAACTGGTTGATCAATCTCAATAATTTCATTATTATGTTGTCTTGCAGTTGTTGCAGTCCTTGAGGTTTATTTGCTTATACACGATCTTTCAAAACCCCTACAAAAATAAATCTGGTGGTGTTAAGTCGGGTGATCGTGATGGCCAATTAATATCTCCAAATTGTGAAACGATACCAAAAACCGTTCGCAGCAAATTCATTGATTCCTTTGCAGTATGGGACGTAGCTCCGTCTTGTCGAAACCACATTTCTTGAGAATTATCAATTTCAGGAAACAAGAAGTTTTCTACCATAGCCCTGTAACCATAAAACGTGTCTGCCGATATTCCGCACCAAACTGTGATTCTCAGTGGATGCAACGAACGCTGTTGAATCACTCTTGGGTATTTACTGCCCCAGATTCTAAAATATCGCTTATTAACATAACCACTTAAATGGAAATGCGCTACATCGGTCATTATAATTTTTTTCATAAAATCAGGATCATCCGTTAATAATTCGGTCAATTTTCTTCACCGTCAGTTTTCTTTGCTGTCTTGCGACAAAAATTCATATACCATTTGTATCTTGTACGGAAACAGCAATAATTTTTTTTTTTCAGTATTCTATGCAGTGAAGTTCTGGACATTTGAAGCTGAATGGCACGTTTACGAGCGATGTTTCAGGGTTCTCATTTACGCTCTCCCGAACTCATCCGATTCTTGGCTTCGTGCTTCAAGCGGTCTTCCACTCCGAGATAAGTCACTAACAGATCCCGATGACTGAATACGAGCGACTAGATTGCGTACTTAATTTTGTGATGGTGCATTTCTGGTGTTAAAAAAATTTCGAAATTTTCTTTGGGTTTGAATTATTAAATTTTGACTAGCAAAATAAAACTCAACAATTTTTGCTCGTTCCTCAATCGTATACATGGCTACTGAATCTCCCAAACGTTGTTTCTAATACTGAAAAATAAAAAGAGAGAAAAAATAAAAAATTATATCAAAAATACAATATTCAGGGACATATCCACGCTGTATTTGATTATATTTCACCAAATGTTAGAAAACAGCTTAAAAATTGGAAAAATTTAACTTTAATTTCATAATAAATCGTTTTAAAACAATCAATGTATTCCAACGGATCATTTAAATTAATTTTTAACGCAATTCGTGTCGTACAATATTTAAGAGTCAACGTATTATATTTTGTCCATAGCGGCGATTCGAGATAAATCGTTTGATCTCCTCTCCTTCTAAAGTTGTTTGCATATTCTATACATTGTCGTTTATATGTGCTCCATATATTTTAGATAGAAGTGGAGCAATGAACAACCAAATTATTACTAATTTCTTCAGTACTCCGATTAATTGGCAAAGTGGTTTTTGCGTGTGGTCAGCTGGTCACCGTCTCCATGATTAGGTCGTAAATTAGAGTAAATGGTGACACGTCGAAAATCGAGGTTTTGGAAGAAAACTGTATGAGAGCACATAGGCCAAGAGGCCGACCCGTTCAAAAATATTTATGGAAAGCGGCTCATTTTGGTGCAAAATCTAATAAGGTACTTATAAGGAGGGTCCCATTGGTAAAGCAGACCCCTTGGGATTCGAACCTGTCATTAATTTCATATAACCCGTTTTCAAAGGTAACCCCAGTGAAAAAAAAAAAAATATACCGGTGTTCCTATAGACTCCGCAGTTAACCTCTTCAATAATATCGTAAGGTTATACATGGCAAAAGTTGCATGACGATCGGTTGCGTGACAAATAATATTTAAATAAATAGAAGGTAGAATGAGAACAACAGATGATTGCATTTTTGAACATTTCCAGTTCTACATACATAATTCTACATACTTTTTAGAATTTTTTATAATTTCACGATGTGTCAGGTTATCAGAACTCAATTGCACGACTATTTCGGTATCAACACGGGTTTCGAAATCACTAACTAAAAGATGATTATTGTCTCTTTTCTTCATAGCTTAAGAGAACAAAAAGTACGACGCGATTCCAAAATTATTTGAAGTCGATAACCAAATTCTGGGAGTCAAAAAATTATTTAGTTAGTAATCCAATTACACGCACATAAAATGAAGCTCGACTATACTGTTCCAACTTTTGAGTAGAAGTTCACATCGTGCCCTTACATAGTATAGGTTTTAATAATATAGAGGTTTAATTTTATACACAAGTCTGACAGTGAACTCCACTCTAATCTGCTGTAAAATTTTAAGTATTAATTGTATCGATCGGAACTTCGAACAGTTTGTTTGACTTGCCAATATAATGGCAAACACAGAAGTTTTACCTTATCCCAAATAAAATAATTATAAATACGAGTCGTCAAAAAAGGACAATACCATATTGCAAAATCAACTATGTTAAACAATATTAACCATGTTTTTCTGATGCTTACACCAATTAATAATTAATTTTGTTTATTGGAATTATTTATTAGAACAGCTTGGCCAGAAATTCAGATGCCACACTAACCGAAATTATTTTACCTTTCCAAAAATGGAGGTTTGAGTATGTTGTAACCAACACCCGAATTTCGTTTAGCACGAATGTACACATAGATCTCGAACACACTATACGTGATTTATAAAGTGAAAAATTTAACTTAACGGACTTTCCACGGAACGCAAAACCAACAAGATGAATGATATAATTTTCAATATCTTTATGTACTAACCACTAAAAAGCTCAATGGGAGCTTTTTAGTGGTTAGTTCAGACAGCCTCATCCGGTACACAGATTCCCACCAAATTTCGCAAGATCTCCCAATTAATGGGAAAAGATTAATTATGAACTTTTATTTTGAAAAGACAATCCGCCTGGACTGTACAGATGCTGAATTTTGGTGGAAAATATTCTGTTTTTTTATCAATAGTCGTTTCCGATAAATTTTAAAAAATTATCTGAAATAATTTTGTTTAAAATTTAATTTACAACATTTCTATAAATTTTTCAAAATATTTTGCACAAAAACGAAAAATCTATAGAAGCTACTACTTCCGGGGGACTCATTTTGGCCAAAAATTACTGAGATATAGCAATTTATGAAAAAAGCTTAAAAGTGTAAAGTCAAATCGATATGAGATGTACTGGGGTAAATTTTGTTGTTGAAATTTTGTCAAATTTCGTCATTTCCGCTTAAATTTCGAAAAACTGATCTGGGTTGGGGTTTCATCGGAATGTTGTACCGTCGCTATTTTCGACTTTATTTTTGTTTCATTTTCTGTTTCTTCATTAATATTTGTGAATGAAAATTTAATTAAATAATTAAAATTTTTATTTTGTACGATTAAGAACATATACGAAAATCAGAAATAATTATTTAATATTTAATTATTGAAAATATATTAAAGAGAGGAATGATTTTTCGCAAATTGTGGAAAAATCCAATTAAACAGTTCCGTTTTATAAATGAGTGTTGATTTTATCGGTGTGAATTGGGGAATAAAACGATGAATGTCAATTGCAAACAGGAGTTTTTATGAATCTCAAACAATATTACCTTATTATCATCTCGATTTCGTTAGTTGAGTAGTTTCGTTTCAAGTGATAATAAAAATCTATTAGTTGTATGAAAAGCTATCCAATTTGCACACCAATAACTGACTTGAGGCGAAAGGAACAATTAAAATTTTAGTTTTAAGACGTGTTGTATTTGGAGGTGGCTAGCAAAAATATAAAAACTCTGATTGGGGCAAGTAAATACTTTAGTTAACATAATACATATTTTGGCAAAGCACTGGTTTTATAGTAAACGAGTCACTTAAAACGACAAACTACACGACTAGCGGAAGCGGGGCGTAAATTCATAAATCAAATTAAAATTTCTAATTAAAATTTTCACATGAATATGTTACCAAATATGCTGATTTCGGTTTTTATTTACGAAAATTAATTTAAAAAATATTAATGTGAGCTGATTCTTATGACAATTGACAAAAGCTTACGATAAAAAATTGCCGCAATCTTACGGCGCTTATATCTCTGGCTAGCTCTTGTAAAATTGGTTTTCGATTCCATTTCGTCGAGAAAGAATCAAAATATCAATCAAAATATTGATGTCCAGGTCTGGTATTGTTGCAAACTTAATTTAGAAATTTTTAGTTTGTAGTCGTTTTTCTGCCACTTCCGAAAAACATATTTCGGCCAAAAATCACTTGAATATCGCAATTTATAGACAAAACGTAGTTGTGAATTTTCACCTCGGTCAATTAATCCACCTGGACTATAGAAATTCCGAATTTTGGTGAAATTTTTTTTCGATCACTGGGATCTCCTATTTTTGTGGAACAAACTTAAGTATGAAGTTGCACCTTCGATCAATCGCTTCGCCTGGAATATAGGACTACCGAATTTTGGTGAAATATGTTTTTTTGATCAAACTATCATCCGTCTTTCCCGATTAAATTAAAAAAAAAAGATTTGAAAAAGTTTTTTGAAATTTAGCTAACAGCCATTTTGGTTTTGTTTTTTGTTTTCGAAAATGCATCAAAACATTTGCAAGAAACGTAGAAGCTCTTATAGAAGCTGCCACTTCCGGTGGACGGATTTCCACCACAAATCATTTCGATTTCCTAATTTGTGAAAAAACTTAAAACTGAAGTTTCAACCCGATCAATCAATCCATCTGGGCTGCCAGGGGCCCAATTTTTGTTGGGAAACAGTTTTTTGTCAAAAAACATAATTTACACTTCAATTTTGGAAAACTGATCTGGACTGGTATTGTTTCAAATTTTGAACATAAATATAACACTTTTGACTTACACAGTTGGTGGGTTTTGATTGATGCAATGTTTCTTAATTTTGTATGTATAAGCTTCGTATAGAGAAGGTATATAATAGGTAGGGAAAAAAGTTCCTGGCCTTTTCCCCGGTAGATGGCTTTACAATATCTCAGTAACCATTGATCATATCGGGCAATTCTTATGTGCGTTTGAAAGGTGACATTTTAACTTGTACTTTGACATACCAAACATTAAAATCGATGAGGTGAATAAAAAGTAACAACATCTTAGACATGGAGATAAATAATAAAAAAATCGATATACATATTTTTCAATTTTAGTACGACAGAGGTAAAAGCGCGGCTCAGACTTGCGCACAAATTTGTGCTGTTTATGGAGAAAGTGCTTTATAGTGCAAAGAAATGGTTCAAGTGCTTTCGTTCTGGAAATATGGATGTCAAAGATACACCTCGCTCTGGTCGACCAACCACTGGAAAAGTCGATGAAAGGAAATTGAAAACGACTGGCATATAAGCAGCCATGCAATTGGTAAAGAACTAAATATTGATCACAAAACAGTTTTAAACCATTTGAAAATGGCTGAATACAAAAAAGCTTGACGTATGGGTAACACATGAATTAACAGAAAAAAATTTAATGGACCGGATTTGTATCTGCAAAACGCTGCTTGAAACGGAACGAAATCGAGCCATTTTTAAAGCGAATGATTACTGGTGATGAAAAGTGGATAAGATACGATAACGTTGTGCGAAAAAGATTATGGACGAAACGAGGTGAAGCTTCCCAAACGGTATCATAGCCAGGATTGACGCCAAGAAATGTAATGCTGTATATTTGGTGGGATTGGAAAGGAATCGTGCATTATGAGGTGTTGCCACCGGACCAAACGATTGATTCTAATCTTTACTGTAAGTAACTAACGCGTTTAAGGCACTCAATTCAGTTAAAATGGCCAAAATCGATCAGCAGAAAGGGCGTTGTGTTCCATCATAATAACGCTAGACCACACACATCATTGATGACCCGGCAGAAACGCAGTGAGCTTGGCTGGGAAATGCAGAACCATCTTAATGGTTTTACATTAAATTCACAATAGGCCTGCAAAAATAAGATGTCTCGATGTTTCGCCTCTAAACTACAGAAGCTCTACAGTGATGGGATCATGGCTCTATCAGAAAAATGGCAAAAGGTTATCGATCAAAATGGCACATATTTGGTTTAATAAAGTTCATTTGAAATAAGAAAATTCTTTGTTTCAATGTCGCTCAAAAAATGCTACGAACTTTCTCCCTAACTTTTTATAAAACAGAAACTAGAGTCTTATTTTTTATATTTGGCTACGACTACGTAGCTTGCCTGCCATAGAAAATACACTAACATACCCTGGAAATGGAACGGATTGTTAGTATATAGTAACGGGTACAGTTGTCCCATCTGTTCCTTTCTTTTACCATCATGATCGTTTTAGTGATGAATTGGAGAGATATTTGTAATTCATCGTAAGGTATACGGTTCTATTCCACTTCATCTAATGAGCTTTTGTTGATGGCTTCGGGTTGGCCTCGAGCTCGCAATAGAAACAAACGGGAACATAATGATTTACACTTTTGTTTGATAATAGTTTATGAAGAATAAGAAAGATAGTCGTTTGACTTCGAGTATCTTCCTTTATGAAGAAATAACGGGTTATCCAATTCGAGGTTGATAAAGTAGAAATCTGTATACCGACATCTGTCAAAGATAAACGTCAAGCACGCTGTCATTTATTTAGTTGACATTCTGCCATTTAAGAATATGGAGCATTTAGCAATCGATCAACGCGTTAAAATTATTAAATCTTATTATAAAAATAGTGATTCTGCCGTATCCACATTTCGCGCTTTACGAGCAGATTATGGTGGTCATAATCGTCCTACAAAGCAAACCATATTGAATACAGTGAATAAATTTGAACAAACTGGATCTGTTACTGATATTGTAAGGTCTGTGCATCATCGAAACATTCGCAATGCTGAAAATATCGCTTCTGTAGCTGAAAGTGTGGAAGAAGATCCAAATTTGTCAATTCCTCGTCGAGCTCAACATTTAGGCCTATCTTATGGCTCATTATGGCGCATTTTGCATCTGGATTTGCATCTTCATCCGTATAAAGTCCATTTGACACAAGAGCTAAAGCCTGCTGACCATGGACAACGAAGAACATACGCAAATTGGGTGTTGGAAAAACAGGCCGTCGATGCTGATTTTTCGAACAAAATTTTCTTCAGTGATGAAACTCATTTTTCGCTTGGTGGATACGTTAATAAGCAAAACTGTAGAATTTGGGGCTCAGAAAATCCACAATTGATTGTAGAGAAGCCATTACACCCGGAAAAAGTTACTGTTTGGTGCGCATTGTGGTCTGGTGGTGTGATTGGGCCGTATTTTTTGAGAACAACCATGGACGAACCGTTACCGTCAATTCTGAGCGCTATGGCCGCATGTTAACCGATTATTTTTTTACGAAAATCGAAGATTATGATCTTGACGATATGTGGTTCCAGCAGGATGGAGCAACCAGTCACGTAACACGAGCAAATCGAGATCTTTTGCAAGAGAAATTTCCTGGACGTTTGATTTCGCGATTGGTTGATGTCAATTGGCCTCCAAGATCCTGTGATTTAACGCCTTTGGATTTCTATTTGTGGGGCTAGGCGAAAGATCGTGTTTACGCAAACAATCCTCAAACTCTTGACGAATTGAAAACTAATATTCGTAAGGTAATGGCCGAGATACCGCCCGAAATGTGCCGAAAAGTCATTGAAAATTACCGCAAAAGAATCAAGGCCTGTAAGAAGTCCCGTGGAGGACATTTGAATGATATCTTGTTTAACTAAAAATGGCAAGGATCAATCTGTAAAATTAAATAAAAATTACAATACATTTCGAATATTTTGTGTGTTTTTTTTAAGTTTACTTTATCAAGCTTGAATTGGATAACCTTGTATATAAATAAATCAAATAGTATCAAAATATGAGTAGCAAAACGATTTTTAAATGTGGGTGATGTTTTATTTCTATTCCCTTAATAGTTGGAACACGTTAAACAAAGTACCTTCTGCTGAAATTAAGTTTATATATCCTGCTTAGTTAAATCTTTGGCAGGAATTTTTAAAGGTGCAAGAGCACTTGCAATTTCGTCGGAAATTTTCTCGTTAAGCGCAGAATTTATGCGGATATACATAGGTCCAAAAATCGGTTGACGAGTGTCACCAGAGTGTGCAAACGTGTGTCGTACTCCCGAAGGGCATTTAATATCTATTCTTATTTTTCCAGTATTTCTTTATTAAAAATTTTAGTCTTTTAAATTGCCAATCTTTCGTACAATTTTATGGTTTTCCTCATTTTGTCTAATGATTCTTTAATATTAGGCGTTTGATTATTGTTACGGAAATGATTTCACAAAATAAGTTTCTGGGATCATCGACCTCATCAGCGATGGATTGCTGGAACTGACGAAATCATCATGGCTCTCTTCGTGAAGATTTTCGCTTGCTTAAGCAAGGCCGAATGCACGGCGTGGTTGTAGCATAGGTAACTTTAAACATTAATGGTCCCTCCAAAAAAATTAAAATTCAGTTAACATTTCTTAAAATTACCCGAATACCTGGGTAATCGATACTCAACATCGAAAGCTGTAACAGAAACGCTGTTACCTACTCTGAGTAAATACCCACGAGTTGCGTGTGAACAATTGAAAGCTTACTTTTTGTATTAATTAAAAAATTAGAAGTAAACCTAATAATAAACGAATTAAATATTAATTAACGACCCACTTCTCAGTCGTTTCGTAAATTATATGCTTTTCAGAATATTTGCAAAAAACGAAAAAGCTCTTATGGAAGATGCCACTTCCGCTCGAACGATGTCTACCAAAAATCGCGGGCATGTTTCAATTTGTGGAAAAAACTTAAGTAACAAATTTCAACCTGATCTGTCAATCCGATTGGGCTGTAGAGAACCAACAACAGTTAGTCTACATGACACCACACACCCACAGACACACAAACACATACACACGCGCAGAGATTTTTTTAAATAATACTTTTAAACCAACAAGATCAACCTTTGTTGGTTGAAAATTTGATCTAAAATTTATTTGAATAGTTTAATGCTTTGCCGTTTTTACGAATATTAAACTTTTCAACATCATTGGAGAAATTGAAACGCTTCTATGAAAGCTGTTTCTTCTGATAAAGAGTTTCATACTAAATTTCCCAAGGATCTCCCAATTTATGGAAAATGTTAAAATATGAAGTTTAATTCCGAACAGTTAATCCGCCTGAACTGTAGAGCTGCCAAATTTTGGTGAAATAAGTTTTTTTTTTGTCAAGTTTCATCATTACCGGTAAAATTTAAAAAAAATTCTGAACTAAGTTTTTTCTAAATTAAATTTAAATTTTTTTAATTTAATTGTTTTCTCGCAAATGCTATAGTCTTTTCAAAATATTTGCATTAAACGAAAAATATCCCACAGAATCTTTCATTTCCGGTAGACCGATATCGGCCAAAAAATCACTGGAGTCCACAAATTTGTGGAAATATCTTAAGTATGAAGTTTCATCCCGACCAAAAAATCCGTCTGAGCTGCTCAGGAGCCGAATTTTTGTTGTTAAACAATTTTTTGTGAAACATAGTCATTTTCGCTTAAAATGTTTAAAAATGTTTAAGTTTATAATCGTTTTTCTTGTAAATGGACGATCAAACGAAGCAGGGTGATAGGGAATTTATGATGGTGCAAAAGTTATTCCACTTTTAATGTGTTTTAGTGAAGACGCATGTGCACCTTCCAAAAAATTTATTAAAAAACCCAAGAGTTCGTTTGTTTAACTTTCTTTTTTAGTAAGATATAGAAAAGTGTGCCAATAAAATCATTTTTGTAAGATGTATTATCTTCTGTCAAATAGAAACATTGGTTATGTAAAGTCTTTTTGTTTCTTAAAATTTTTTTGATGTTTAAGTGACACCAGTGGGAAAACATTGTACTACAGAAAGTTGACCCATTATCGGAAAAACATGCGACACTAATGCTGATTTTAAAATGGTATCACACATCGGGCTTTGTTACTACAGAATGTTTTTTTATTAATTTTTGCACGAATAAGCCTTGTTTATTAAAAAATGCTATTATGAAAATTTTCATTTCTAAAATGAATGCTTTGTCAGCAGCAAGAGAATACCAAAGACGATATCCAAATGGGGAACGCTTTCCCGATTACAAAGTATTTCAAAGCGTACATCAAATGTACAATCAAGGCGAAGTCCCTGGGCGTCCGAGATGATATGAAACAGCGACCAACTTGATATAGACGAAGATAGTGTAATTGGAATGGTGAAAGACGACCCATCTACCCATGTTCGTTGCTTATCAAGACGTTCGGGAGTACCATGGTGCACGTTGCATCGTATTTTAAAAAAAATCAGTTGTGCCCTTACCATGTGCAACGTGTACAAGACCTGCTAACCATGACAAAAGTATGCAATTTTGTCAAGAAATGCTGCATCGATTTTATAAATCGAAATTTTATTAAGTGCCTTTTTTAATAAACACGACTTACTTTGTGAAAAAATTGATAAAAAATATTATGTTCTGAATAGCCTGGTGTGTGATAAAATCTGCATTTTTTACTCACACGAGGGCTGCCGTAAAAGTTTTTAGAAAAAGCAAAATTTTTTCTCTCAATTTGTTCAAAACCTCGGTCAAACAAATGATCGTATACCAAGCTGAATTGACTGTTTTTTGATTTTCAAGAGCCACAGTAGCCACATGACCGCTTTTCGTGAAGAAACACGCTACCATTTGCTTCCCAACGCTCCGAGCTCGCACAACTTTTATTGGTTTTGCTTGGAATTGGAAGACCCAAACAGTCGATTGTCCTTTTCTTTCTGGCTCTTCACAATAAGTCGGCCAAGGATGGTGCTTCGTTGTTGAGTTAGCCCCTTTCGAAAATCGTAAAAAATCATCACACGAAAATGTTCACGCGATAATTCTATTTTTTCACTGAATTCAATTTTTCTACTGACAGGTGACTTCTGAGAAACATAACCTCCAAAAATGTTACATTTTTTGCCTGACATAGAGATTTGCATCGGAAAACATTAGTATTACCATTTTCTAAAAACTTTTACGGCAGCCTTTGTAGTTGTTCAACTTTCTGTAGTACATGATTTTCCCGCTGGTGTCACTTAAACATCAATAAAAAAAATTTGGGAAACAGACTTTACAAAACCATTGTTTTTATTTGACAGAAGATAATATAGCGCACAAAAATGGTGTTTTTGGAAAGGCACACTCTTCTAGATCGTATTAAAACAGAAAGTTAAACAAAATAACTCTTACTTTTTCACGATTTCCCTAGAAAACACTTAAAGTGGAATAATTTTTGCGCCATCAAAAATTCGAAAAAACTTTACTTGGCTGTTTTGTTGAAAATGAGCTCCCCTATCACCTTGTTCGCTTGATCGTTCAATTCTGGGACACCCTGTATATAAAAGCATTTAACGGTAATACGCAAAAATTAAGCTCATTTCGAGACAAAATAATATTAAATCCTAAACTCTCATCATATAAAGCAATATCCAAGAGCTCGTAATGTATGTATGTACTATTATTTCGTACATAGTTTTTGAAGCAAAATCACCGAACCAAATAATTAAATTAAAATTAATGGAATAATTGAAAAGCTAATAGTTTTAAATTTTAATATAATTCTTTTATGAATTCACAAGATTTTGTTTCACAGCGAAAATGTAAAAAAATAATGGGGAAAAAAGCGAGAATTTTTTTCTATGCATTAAATTTGTAAAAGCTTCAACCAAGCATCTAAGCATATCTCCACCACGAACGTTGTTGAAATTGAACAAAAACTAAGAACTATATGGTATTCTATTATTATTATTATTTTGTCTTTGTTGCTGTATTTTTTATTCTATTTTTAATATCACAAATAAAATGTTTCTTACTCGAAGCGATATGAATGTGTACAGTATATGCATGTTTCTTCTGCACAAAAGCATCTTCCGTAACGAAACTGAAAAAGCACAAAACAACAACAAAAAGTTAATTTATTTTTATTACATTTTAAAGTTGTTGTCGTCTTTCAAATGTTTGTCCCAATAACCGGAAGCTAACACTTTTGTCTTTAATTTGTATACACGCACCGAGCTTAAAGCTCAGGAATTTTTCAAATACGTTTCATTTTGTCGAAAATTTTATTTATTGTTACGGAAACTTTTAGGTCGAAAAATTAAAAAAATTTTTATACAAGCTTTTATTTTGTATTTTTCTTAAAAGTTACGGCACAAGCACCCCTTTCTTCATAGAATACCAGTTTACTTAGGGTTTTTAATAAAGAGGGTTTGGTATTGCTATGCTATTTTGACACACATGTTTATTTACTTTTCATTTAGCTGCGTACATCAAAAAATACAGGATGCCCCAGATATTAATGATTTCTCACTGGTCATTAGATAGATCATGGAATTCGGCCTTTTTCAAACAATATTGGGCTCGTGTTTTGCTAAAATGTTTATGTGTGTGAAATGCAGCCAATAAAAGATCGTTTCACCCATTGTACCTTGTAACGCAAATTACTGAATTATAAGAATATTCAAACAGTAACCATTATACATTATTTTATGCTCCAGAGTACATGCCATAAGAAAACTTATTATGTTTTATTCTATTATCTATAATTATAACATATATTAGAAGGCGTAATTGTGACATATAAATAATTACAAAGATGTTTATATGAATAGAAAGAGATTTATTATTTCTTCGGGCTTTATGTTCGTAGTTTAATATTTCTTGTACACTTACACAAAAACATAAAGGAAACTTTGCCAAAATTTTCCAAAAATAAATAGGATAATGTTGACTGTAATAATTACATTAAAAGGTATATACAATAAATAAAGAATCATAGAAGTAGGAACTTGTGGGTGGAATGAAAAAATTAAATTAAATTATTCCTCTGCCTTTTGTACATACACATAGACAACCTACATACAATATGAATGTTTGCTTCATGTAGCTTTCCTTTAGATCACATTTTGTCCGCTAAATATTGGTACGGCAAAATTAATATTTTTATGGTCTCATATTTATAAATAATTTTTTCCTGGAATTAAACATTCAGATATGCTATATTTGAACCATTATTAATAAAAAAATATTGTGAAAGGTAAGTATTCGTACGTATAAGAACGAAAGGCAATTTTAAGAATTTCTTTAAAAATTTATTAATTTAAATTTTATATTTTTAATAACATTTTTAATGAACATGCATATCCAGTCGAAATTAAACCAAATATCGCAATTGATACTTGACCAAAAATGTCATTTTTTACACTTTTCAAGTTTTCCATTTCATATTCACCATTCAAAACAACTAACCGTTGATCCATATTTCCAAATGGTACATACTGCTACTTTACGTAAGAAAAGCGGTTGAAAGGGAATTCCATTTATAAATCCGATTTGGCAATATAAAATGGGTTGGGTATTCAATCCCAAAACCAAAATCCCAATTTTAGACATCCCAATTAGCAATATCCCAATTTACAAAAGCGCTTACATCAAAATTCCATTATCAGTTATAGATAATAGTATCTACAGAGTGTCCCAGAAGTGGACGATCGACTCGCTCATTTCCAACTAAAATAACCAAGCAAAATTTTTTCGAATTGTTGATGGTGTAAAAGTTATTCCACTTTTAGTATTCTTTAGTGAAATTGCATGCTCACCCACTAAATAAAAGCAATGAATTGGAAAAGTCTTTGTTTCCCAAACATTTGTCTCGATGTTTAAGTGACACCAGCGGAAAAACAATGTACTAAAGAAAGTTGACACACTATCAGGAAAAATGCGGGCTATTGACAACAATAAATACACTTAACTTAAGATTTCAAGAAGATCAAAGATCATGATTTTTCTGCCTTCCCCTTTCACTGGTTAAATAACAACTGTGTGTACGTCCCAAATTGCTCGCGCTTATGTACTTGTCTATCGCTGTTCGAGATTATTATTTTTATTGCAAGTCGCGGTGTATGTGTATTGTAATTGTAAATCACTTCCATGTAGTTGTATTCGCGAACGTTCCACGTCATCAATTCCCCTGTCTTGGTATTTTCCATGATGATCAATGCCGCATATCCACTCGGAATATCATTCCAAAATTTCAATCAGTACTGGAGAATACTTGATCTGAAAACATCGATGATGTTAAGAATAATAATCGCCTTAAAAAAATTAGGGACTAAGTTCGAACTCCCGACCTTTTTGGGTTGTAAAAAATAATAATTTCAACATTTTTTACAATAAATTAACAAAAATTAGAATTCAAGAAAGGTTTAATTTAAATTAGTTAAGATGATAGAGAAAATAATTAGAGATTAATAAATTGAAATATTTCTAGCCGAAAGTTTCCAGCCGAAAGATGATAATGCAGATTGTGTCTTTGCCATCCCAGACGAAAAAATATTTTATAGTCGAAAGAAATATTACTTGATATACATGCTGTATAAGATAGCGGAAATTTATCAGCGGAAAATAAGAGATTTCGCTACTCGCCGCAGGTGGCAGCACAATCACAAAAGATAATCTATTTTGTTATATAATTACCAGCGGAAATATATTATTCATTTTGTATCTCTTTTTTTACTAAATAAAACATCCCAGCGGAATAAAATATTAAAAGTGATCCTTAAAATGACAAAGTGATTGATATCCGAAGTAAAGGAACACGGTAAATGAAATCTTGAAATTTCACAATACTCCGTCTTTCCGCCATACTAAAAGAATGACGATGAAATTGGAATATAAGTATTGATCAGGGGTCCAAAACTTAGGAAAAAATTCTAGGATCTGTTCATGCTGGACTATACTAGGCCATTTCGTAACCAATTCTTTTGAAAATTTAAATTTTTTTATCAATTTCATATCAGTTTTTGGCCAATATCTCAAAAACTTCCATTAGTAACCAATACTTTCGGTTGTTTTTCTAATAGCCAGGTCATACTGAGACTACCAGGTAAATTTGGGGAAAATTGATGGACTAGAATTTTCACTATAATTTTGTGATTTTCTGCGGCCATATAAGATATTTTCAGTTTTTGGTCGATATCTCAAAAACTTCCATTAGTAACCAATACTTTCAGTTCTTGAAACATACAAAAATTCCCAAAAAATTAATTCAAATACGTCTTATCTTCCTCTATGACCTTATGTAACCCAGTAATCTGGCCAGCGAATAATTTCTGAGTTCAATGGACTACATCTCGAATCTATTCTCAAAAAATTATTTCAAATACGCTAAACGTTCCTCACCGAATGCAACCCACTTGTCCGGCCAGCGAATACATACATACATACATACATAATTTTTTGAGCATTTTTGTATGGTTAGTATTCGAGATGTAGTCCATTGAACTCAGAAATTATTCGCTGGCCAGATTACTGGGTTACATAAGGTGATAGAGGAACGTTTGCAAAACGTATGTATGTTTATTGTAATTTACATTTCCAGATTTTGTTTGCTGTATTCTGGTTATTTGGAAGTGATATAAGGTTCGGCTGGGATAGCAAAGACACTATCTGCATTACCTGCATTATCGGCTGGACACTTTCTACTAACTTTAATAGTATATATTTCTAACAGTCCTATGTCTCTTCGGTTACAATTTTCAAATTATTTCTTATTCAGTGCGCGACATTCCAACATAAAATTGCTCATGGGAAAAACTGGTGTATGAAGCAAAAGACCAACGTTGTTGAGGGTTTAGCCTTGTGCTTTATTGATTGATATTCATTGCCAAAGCAACTCGGACAGGAAACTCTGAAAAGTTCTCAGAGACGTCTGAAAAGTTCATTGTGTAGTTCCAGTATCCGATGGGATCATAGGAAGTCTGGGTATTAAAACATAATTTCCTTTCTTACTACCAACATACATTTTCAAGCTTTAAATTAAATATTAAAATTTTTATTCCATTAGAAGAATTACTGGACAACCAACTTTTAATACTAATTTGTGTGGTGACTTCATCAGCAGTACAGTAAACTTTGTCGTCGCCGATTAATTTATTTAGCACGTACATGTTCACGGAATCCACATTATCATGTTTAGGTGCCAGAATAGGATTTTATAAAATTGCTGATTTATTAAGTTGATTGATTTTCGAAGAAAATGTCGTTTATTAAGCGTTCCATATTATTTATTGGAAGCGGTAGTTCTTGAGGTATTTGAATATTATCTATGCATCCGTTGGCAATCTCCTTTCCTTCACCGATGCATAATAGATATTCTGAAAATTCTCTGCCATTTCTTCTTTTAATTTTAATTTTTTAACTCCTTTCCATGTATACTTCTGTTGGTCTTGATTTGCCAGCAGCAAATTTGTATACAAGTCCCCATGGGTCCTTATTGCCATGTTCCGTGACGTACCGTTGGAAACTATTTTGTTTTGCATTAAATACTTCATGGAAATATTTATTTCTTGCTACTCTAAATCGAGACAATTTTAACTCTTTCGCTATTTGATTCCTTTCCGCCTGGTATGCTCTTCTAAGCTTATGCATAGAACATCTAAGTTTCTTTAGATTAGAGTTCCACCAACTGTTCCGTTTCTTTGCAACTCTCTTGGTAGGTTGCTGTCACAATGTCTTTGATTATGACTAATCATCATGTTTAGTTCTTAATTTCAGACGTTGCACAGCACCTTTGTATGCGTTACATGAAACGCGACCCTTGCAGCTTGCGCAACTGGCTGGTTTGTCTTTGTTAGGACAGCCCTTATAGCCATGACCACGATGTGCACAGTAATAGCAGTCCCTGTTCGCGCCCTACAATTCTTTGCAATGCGACCATATCGCTGGCGCCTAAAGCACCTAGTTGGAGTCACAAACTCTCTTCGGATTCGGTTTACTGGAAGAGGTAGCTCCCATAAAAGTTTTATTGGTAGTTTAATTTCAAGAAATGACAAGTTTTGAAAAAAAAATCTTTATTTCGCCAAAATTCGGCACCTCTACAGTCCAAGCCGATAAACTATTCGGAATAAAACTTCATACTAAAGCTTTTTTCATGAGAGATCCATGCAAAATGTGGTAGACATCTGCGTGTACCAGAAGTGGCAGCTTCCGTAAGAGCTTTTTTAATTTTTGCAATGAAGATTAAATTTTCAACCAGGGTTGACCTTGTTGGTTTCGTGTGGCGTGTGTGTTGTGAGTGTAAGTGTGGTGTATTAGAGATCTATGCACATTTCTCCTAACAAAAAGTCGATAGTTGGCAACAACATATCCACCATTCCAGTTTTGGTATGCAATTTAAATTAATAATAAATTCGTAATGACACGAATCTAACCTGATATTTACTAATTTTAGTTGATGATGCAATTATACACCAGTATTAAACAGGTATGATGGCTGGCGACATCATTACTCCCGACATAAAAAATTGTCTGAAACCTGCGGAAATACGCAGGAACAAATTTCGTTATAACTGTCACACCAAACTAATTTACCTGCAGTTGATATTACCTTTATAAAAAATTATCTGGTTCATAATAACCATTTTAAGAGCCGCATTTGTGTTTTACTACCAAAATATTAAACAATTATTTATTAATTGTTTCAAATCCAATAATCGGTCCTTAAGGAATGTTACTCTGGAATATAATTTCTCGACAGTGTGGTGCTGCTTGATCCAGAAATAGGTGAAACATACGGCTAGCATTTATTTCGTTCAAATCATTTACACCTTTTAGCTATGTAGAGTTTCAATTGGGTCCAGCCAGCTCTGTTCCAAATTCTTTTATTGGAACAGTCTGCAGTGTGCCTGGTGCAAACCAAGCATCTTTTAATGTATATTAGACATGTCATAACCAAAATGTCCTGGACTTTCACAGTGTTCCTCACAAAATAAACTTTTATAGACTCGAATATTATCACCTTTAAACTAATATTATCACCTTTAATATTATATTATGTAATATAATATTAAATTTTGTGTCAACGTTACCAAAAATGATTTAGTAGCTCTGCTCTAGATCCAAGCATGGGGTTTATATCCAGTTAGAAGTTTAGGCGACATATCCTAATCACGAACACAAAAATGTATATAACACCGGAATATCAGAAAATAACACACAAAATTTACAATGGCTGAAGCTTAAGCATAATTGGGTGATCAGCAGCTAAAACTGGCGATGTTTTACTAAACTCAATGGTGGTGGGTGTATTGTAACTTGGTAACACTTTAAAGTTTCGTAAAATCGAACCCAATCCCAAACGTGTTTGCATCACGCCGAATCGTAACCCGATGCAGCTACGTGGTCCTTCGCCAAACGGTAAATACGTAAATGGATGACGGTTAGCTTTGTTTTCATCAGTAAAACGCTCCGGATTAAATTGATCAGGGTTTGGATATATTTGTGGATCACGTTGAAAACCAAACGCTGGGATAAACACCACGGTTCCTTTCTCAATAATATGTTTTGTGCTGGGCACTAAATAATCTTTTCTGAGTAAAGTATCCACAGGTGGATATTTTCGTAGAGCTTCATCAATTACTTGGTCCAGATGCGGTATTTCATTTGTGAATTCATATGATACTTCGTTATTATGATTCTGTAGCATATAGGCAAAATTTGTGGGAAATCCCCACCCAAAACGATGACTTCAAACCAAAAGAACTCATTGCTTTTCAACAAATCTTTAAATATTCTATCATCAGCTGTGAAAATGTATTTGTTTGTCATCGATATTACGTCTCAGTTTATTATTTCTGCATTTCTAATTAATTCTGCAATATTAGAACGATAAGAAATATTACATGTTGATGTTTCATGAATATAAAGTGGAATTTTAAATCGGCTGCGAGCCGTTCGACCATATTATCAAGTAACTGACCAGCGATTCCAGACTATGTTACTGCTAATGCTATTTTACCTTCTGATCTACAATAATTTTACTTAAGAACGTATTAAACAAAAATGATTTGCCAGTTCTTCCAGGATCATTTATAAAAAAAACAAATTTTAACAGCGTAATTTGCCTCTAAAGATGAAATAATAATTTCAAATGCATGTTTTGGTTCATCATTAAATAGGCGAGAATTAGTTTCATACTTTTCTGTTACATTTAGCGAAGTGAGAATAGCTATTCTCATTTAAAAATGTCTCGTGCAAGAAATCTTCACAAAAATTTAGCTTGAATTTTTCCGACAATAAATGTGGCTGGCTAGGCTTGCAATAAATTTACACCATTGCGAATAGTTCTCCCATTTGAATAGGAATTTTGAAATTGGATACTTCTTCTAAATATTCTGTCCATTCTAAATCATTGGCAAGTAATCCACTCCATTCGAACCTCTCAACAGTTTTTCCCACTTCTTGTTTTTCCAAACATAATGGTATACAGAGTCCGAATATGTAAATTGCGTGCGTCAACTTCCTAACTATTTTTGTGTAAACACATGGTCAAAGTGGATGTCACATTTAAATTTTGTAAGTGATTGTGTGTTGCATTATTTCGGAAATATAGCCGTTGCTACTCTCCCAAATGTAAAGCCAGTATAAAAACAGCCGGACTGCACTGATGAACAAATTTCGACATTTATAAGTGCGTTAAATTTTCTGGACGAATGTTTGTATATCCAACTATCCAACGTTTATCATATTCAAAACCATTTCCACGTTTTTTTTGTAAGTAACTCCATTGTTTAGTCTTCTAGATAAAGGAAACCCATTTTTATCCATCGCTGTGGAATCTTGGAAATTTGTTTGGAAAGTCTTTTGAATGTTTCCCTTTCTGCACACAGGGTGAACTTGGATTTTCAGCACCACCTTACTTTTATAATAATATTGTACAAATCTAGTTCCATTTCTATATTGGGAATTTCATAACATACAATTTGGTTACACATATCAACGTCATATATACGGTTGGTCTAATATTTCTAATATATGGCAATGTGGCATACCACGTTTCTGAAATTCTATGACGTATACAAAAGCAATAACTTTTCCTGGCACATGTTGGTTATGTGAATCATAGAGAAATTCCTTAAATTTTTGGCGAAATACTCTACAAAGGCCAGCAGAACTGGCCAACAGTTCATTTTGAATTTATTTCCAGTTTAGATTTAAAGTAAATGTTATGAAGAAAGTTGGTTTGCCAAATTTACTAACGATAGACAAGATGCTAGAACCAGGCGGTGCATAGACGGAGTCCGCCAGTGAAAGGTAAACCTATTATTTTTCCAATAGTCGCAGCAACACCATCTCGTTCATTAAGGGTCTCTATAATGTCTTCAGCAAAAAGTCTACGGGAGCAATGTAAAATTTTCTTGGCATTCCCATACATTGAATAACGATATTCTATTTGCGAATGGTAACCTAAGTCTCTGTGTACGAGTATTTTTCAAAATAATATTCCTTGGATCGTAAGTCTCATTTCGATCACCGGGCATTAACGCAAGTATTTGGGAGGGTGCAGGAATATTATGATATATTCGGTTAATCGGATGATTTTTCTGGTCATCAAATAATAAAATTCAGATTATTATTTGCAACCATTTCGGATGCTATTCTAAATTATTGAACAAATCGATTAATTTCATGTTGCATTTGTTGCAACTCGGTCAATAACTGACGGTTTTGAAATGGCATATAATAATAACGGTTTTCTAACAAATTATTAGATTCCATCTATACAAAAAGTGTATACAACCTTGTTAACTCCAACGGATTCAAACGCGAGTGATAAATTTAATGCTCTAATATTTGCAAAATAAACACCTGAAATATTGTCTGTACCGTTTGAAAGTTTTTCCAAAAAAGTATGTGTCGGCTTTAATCACTCAACTCTACCTTGCCTCCGAGGCAGCACGCACATTGAAAACTTTTTTGCAGATCTGCGTTACAAAATGAGCCGCACTCAACCATTTTTTCGAGTGCAGATACTTCACAATTATTTTCGTTATAACTATTTTTTAAAATCCGAATACAATTTGAAGGGTTACGTTGATTACGCCCAGCAATTGTAATTCCTTGTATATATTGGCGAGCCGCTGCTCTTTAGTAAGATTTGCTCGATTGGACATTGAATTGTGTTTCCCTGCTTTGTAATTTTCATGGTGATACCTTCGCGTCAGTTTAAAGAATTGATGACTCTGTTTCAGCAGACCTTTGATTTAAATTATGGTATGGGAGGTTTCATTGAGGCGGGCTAATTTGCTCGGTGCAGGTATAATGCACTTAAATTTGGCCTCTGTACAGTCTAGATTGAATGCATGATCATGGTCAAACTATGTCCTTTTTTTTTTTTTTATTATAAAACATTTTAGAGCTCTGTAATTGATAATTACGTACAACTTTGTTTAATTTTTACATTTATTTTTTATTTATTTATTTATATAATTTAAGATATTTTGTGAATTCAAATGAGAGTATTTAAGGAAAAATTGTATTTAAAAAAAAACCTTACTGTATAGAATTAAAAACTAAACAATAAACAAGTAACATGAAAAATTAGGAAATTATATTTCTAATTATAGTGTTCTCCGAAAATAAACAGGACAGAGAAAATTTTTGGTTTAATCTGGCTATATATGTTGATAAGGTCTCAAGATTACATTCAGTGTCCAAATTTGGCAACCATACGTAATTGTTGCCCTAATTATCATTTTGTAAATCAGCAGTTTATTATTCAAGGATAATTTTGAGTTACGACATAATAGTGGATATAAAATTCTAGTTAATTTTTGTGATTTTTCAATTGTGTATGTTCAATATGATTTTGCTATAACATTTTTTGATCAAACCAAAGACCTAGGTATTTGACTTTTTTACACCATTGGATTGGAGTGTTGTCTACTATTACGTGAAGACCCCCAGGTCAAAATCTAGTTGCTCTCCTCCGAGTAAAAAATATTGCTTGGGTTTTGGACGGGTTTAGTTTGATATCCCATTGAACGGCTCCTTGGGGAACGCCCGCATTAATGTGATGCACAATCGATTTTTCATTAGACATAGAGACGAAAACCCGCCTTTCATTGAGATAATTATAAATGATTTTAATGAGGTAAATTGGGAATTTAAATTGAATTAGTTTGTAAATAAGTCCCTTGTGCCAAACACGATCGAATGCTTTTTCAATGTCAAATAGGATAAGACCCGTTGATTGTTTTTGATTAAATGAAGATCTAACATGTTGATAAATGCGAAGTGCCTGATGTTGATTTGAAATCTCATCACGAAAACCGAATTGCTCATCTGGTAGGATATTTTTTATTTTAATAAATTTGTTACAACGAATTTTGAGAACTATTTCGAAAATTTTTCCAAGTAAATTTAACAGGCTTATTGGTCGATAGCTAGATAGTTCGGATTTATCTTTTCCGGGTTTTAGAATTGGTATAACTTTCGCCATTTTCCAATGTTTGGAAAAATAGGAGAATTTCATACAAGCGTTAAATAAATAAGAAATAAATATATGTCCTTTAATAGGAAGATTCTTGATTAATTTACCATTTATTGTATCGTATCCTGGAGATTTACGTGGCTTGATAGTTCTGATGATTTGCTTTATCTCTTTTGAAGTTTTCATATTAAATTCATGAGACGATAATAATCCGGTATGTGTAGATAAAAAGCTATTGACTTCTGAAGATATATGTTGGGAAAATGAAGATTGATTGTGATTATCATTATTATGAATTGCAGCAAATTGTGCTGCGAAGGATTCACATTTTTCAAGACTAGTAATCAAAATACGGTTTTCTTTATCGTATAAGGGGGGTATTTGTTTACTACGTTGTCGCAGGGTTTTACTGACTGCCCACAATTTATTTGTATTACGGTCATTTTGGATTTTTTCAATCATATTAACCCATTTATTATTTCTCAAAATTTGAAATTCTGCCTTAATGCGTTGATGCAACTCATTCACAATAGATTTGAGCATAGGATCACGGGTGCGTTGCCACTGGCGTCTACGTGTGTTTCTAAGCCGAATTAGCATTTTGGTTGCTTCTGGGATTTTGAATTCACTAAGTTTTGATATATATAAATATATTACAAGGCACGCACTTATCTTTGGCAGATAAGATGATATTATTTGAATTACCTACTAGCTCATCAATATCGCTACATGATTTAATATTTCGAATTGGGGATTCGCTAGTTAATTTTAGTTTGTTATTAATGCATGATTTATAGAGTTGCCAATTTGCCATGGAATAATTATATCTACGTAAACCCTCATAATATTGTGGATTGCAGTCCAATTGAAAGTGTACCGGTAGGTGGTTAGAACTTAAATCTGGGCGTGATTTCATATTATGAATGAATTGTGGGCAATTAGTGAGAGCTATGTCCAGAGTGGATCCATATCTTGAATTGTGATTAAAATGTGTTGGAGAACTTGGAAATTTAATTACAAATGTACTATTTAACATTTCATTGTATAAGATTGTACCGGCTCTATTATTTCTGTAGCAATTCCAATGCGGATGTTTTGCGTTCAGATCTCCACCTAAAATAAAATTTGTTTGGAATGATGTAAGGTATTGTATATCTGATTTAAATTTATTAAGAATTATATTGGATGTTCCTCCTTTAAAATAAGCGGCTATGAGTTTTATTTTACTACGAATTGTATTAACTTCTATTGCTAAAGCCTCAATAGTTTGTAAATTTAAAGTGGGTAGTAAAGAGTGTTGAATAATTCGTTTAATTATAATGGCAACACCTCCATAACCACTCGATTTTCTATTTAAATTGTACACTTTAAATTCCGGGTCAAAGGGTGATACATCGTCTTTTAGCCATGTTTCCGAAATTATGGCAACGTGCACATTAAGATGTTTCATATAAGAAAATGTTTCATTTGCTTTATTGTTTATACTTTGCGCATTCCAGATAAAAATGTTTAATGCGTTATTATTCAGATTCGTAGAACCATTATTTAACATTATTATAGAGATAGGTTACAGTTAGGCGAGTTAAAACAGCAAATTGTTCTGCTTTCGTCTTGCAAACTGAAAGACTCGAGACCATATCACTTACCAGAGTTAAAATTTCTTCATATGTAAATAAAGAATCCTTTGTGGAGTTTACTTGTCTTGATACATTAGCAGCGTCCAATTTGTTTTGGTTTACACTATAATTAGAATTTGTTGGTTTATTATTAAAAATTGAATTCCAAGCCTGATGCATCTGTGTTGGCCGGGGAGATGAAAGCTTGGGAAATTTTTCAGCATTTAACAAATTCGGAGGAGGTCGTATTGAAGAGCCCCTAATATTATTTATATTGTTAGATTTTATATTTCGTTTAATTTTGACGTTTTCTTGTATGAGGATGTATTCCTTTAGTTTTGGACAGTTGGGTGAGTTTGCCATATGGTTTCCTTGACATAAACAGCATTTCAAATTTGCGTCAACAACTTTACATTGTAACGTATCGTGAGGGTCTCCACATTTGAGACATCTTAGTATTTTATGCAGTAGGAGGTATGTATCCGAAACGATACAATTATATGGTTGAGACTTTTTATTTTTTGTATAATCCTGAATTTAATGTTGTTTGCATTAAATTTGATTAGATAAAGACCATTTTGCATCAAGTCTTCTTTAGGATTTAGTTCAGTTATTTCGATGATATCATCACTGTTTATGTCTTTATTAGTGTATTCATTATCAGTGAGTACTTGTTTAATCTCATCCGTATTAATTTTTTTGGGCAGACCGTTTAATATTACTTTTAATATTTTTTCTGACGAAGAACGATAAATAAAATGTTCAACCGACCAAATGGCACAGTGGTTAAAGCTTTGGCGTTTGGATCGGGAGGTACCGGGTTCGAATCCCGATAGGGGCAGGATGCAAAGTGAAATTTCATCAACAGATTTCGATCTGTGGTGAAATGTAACACATCTATGACCCCCTGTCGGTGTGCAAAACTCATGGGCCGACCCATCTTCCATGCTGGTATAGGCTGGCATGGAGCTTGCAATGTGCAGATGGTCTTAAAATCGGTCCTATAGCCGTACGTCCTCGAGTTGGCCGCAAGGCGTAAAGTAAGGACGTTAAAAGCATAACCGCGGAAGAGCAGGGTGAGCCTTGAGCCCCAAAACAGATCGCATAGTTACCAATAAAAAAAAAAAAAAATGTTCAGTATTCGTATCTGTTAGTTGTTTACGTAGATTGTTGTAATCCAACTGATTGTGAAGTGAAATTTTTATCCCAATGCTGCATAATTTAATCAGAAATTTATTAATGTTAAGTTCTTTGAGAATATCCCTCAATTTGTTTTCAGTGATGTTTTGTATTATTATGGGCGTTATAATAACTTTATTATTTTTGTTTTTTGAATGAATTTCAGAATCGAGATCAAATTCAATACCGTTACCATCATCATCGACCAGATTGTTGAATGTATTATTTGTTGTTATATTTGTTGATGTTGAGGCAGTCATATTACTGTTATGTTGTAGAGAGTTGATCATGTATTGATTTTCTCTAATCATTTGTTGTAAACGATAACACTTTTAAGGTCGCATTAGAGCGGCCTTTAGTTTCACTCTGGTTAGTTACGTTTTATTGTATACACTTATTTATTATTTTGTAAATTAGTAATCAATTTGAAGAACAATTATATATTAATAAAGATTTTTTTATTTTTTATTTTTAACTCAATAAATTCAATTTGTAAATCACAAAGATGTTACCTCAATGAAGGTTGGTAGAGAACTGCAAACTATGTACTTAAGGTTTTGCAACAAAATGTGAGATCCGATTGATTTTTGGCCGAAATCGGTTCACGGGGCATGGTAGCTTTCATAATTGATGTTCAAACAAAATTAGTTAAGATAACTTTTTTAAATCTTACCAAAAACGACGAATTTTGATAAAAAAAAATGTATTTTATCAAAATTTGGCATCTTTACAGCCCAGGCGGGTTGACTATTCGGAATGAAGCTTCATTTAATTGAAATCTAAGTACCGAAAGTGGCAGCTTTCAAGGGAGCTTTTTAGGCAATCTGATTCGATATAGAATATTCTTCAAACTAGCAAAACTAGCAGTAGGAAGAGAACCTACGATTTCTAAATGGTAAGAGCTGTTGCTTTTGAAATAAGCAAACTTGATTTTGACATTATTAAAAAGCTAAGTTGTGCCCTTAGCATCCTTTCATTGAGCTCATTATTAATTTGAATCACTATGGTTTACGTGTTGTAGCGTATACGAGTACCACCAATTATTTTATTATGGCGGTTTATATTTTAATAAAAGTTTCGTTATACAAAATTTTAACTAACAATTTATTTTCTATTTCTTTTTAGGTAAGTTCAAACAACTTTCATTAGATTGTAAAAGCACATCTTAATGTAAGTATTTAAATACTAAATAGCAAAGTGAGATCTTGGAAAAAAAGTTTCTTTATAGTACACAAGTTTTATGTACGCCTTCTTATTGTAATTGAAAACTTTTTGTTAAGCTTTTCCGTATGGCTTTTGTATACATTAAAGAGGTATATGTGCCCATAATTGTTATCTCCTCTACTTTCGTTTCATGGTGTATCTAATATAATAAAAATAATGAAACAAAACAGACTCTAATATATTATTTTTTATTACCAGAGCTTTTTGTGTGCCAGTGTTCTATTATAAATTTTTATTGTTATTTATTATGTGATGTAATTAAAAAAAATATATATAATTTTTAAGACATTCTTTATTGTATAAATATTACGGTTTAAATTATACGTTGTGCCTTTTTAAAGTTAAAATATAAAAAAATAATAATATTTTTATTAGTGTAATTGTAACACTGTATACTATGTACAGCAAAATTAAATTAAAGTAAACAAGTGTTTTTGATGCTTCGCTCGAGTGCAAATTGTTCGTAAATTCATTTCGAGGTATCCAACTAAAAAATATCCCCTGTATTTTCATAAGATGTCAAATTGTTAAAATTTCTTTATACCGGGTTACAAAAATATCCGTACTCTATACACATAAATAAATGAAGAGGGTGCAAACGTATGCTCCTTCGTATCGAGCGTGTCTTACTTAATTTAAGATTAACAATATTTTTGAAATAATAGAAAATTTACATAAATTAAATGGGAATATAATTTAATAATGCACCCCTTCTTTGAAATTATTTCATTGTTACGCTTATTTATTATGTTTGTGTATACATGTACAATTCTATACTCATATTATGATACTAAACGCAAAATTTAATTCAACCCTTTCACATTAACTCATAATTTAATGTATTATATCCCATTATTACGATTTTTTTTTTGTTTAAAAATATTATAATTTATTTTAATTATTTATAATAAGTATTATTTACAAATTTTCCATATTATAATAATAATATAATTTTGTACGTTGCTGTGTGCGTGCTTTCCCCCAACATATTTTAAGCATTTTTTGGAAGCGTGTGTAAAGATGGTACTCGAGCGCTAAAAAAGAATTATTCTAAGCACTTTATTTATTGTAATGATTTCTCCCTGTTTTCGTGGTGGGTATATCATATCGGTTGTACACTTGAAAGTACCGAGAAAACTTTTATCCCTGTAAAACATAAATTCGAGATAAATAATTTTGGTTTGTGTTGGTTTGAAATAATTGGATAAATAATAATTAAAAATTAGATCGATTATATTTAACCGATTTTTAAATTTTTTTTATTCGTAAATATTTTCAAAGTATCAAATTCGGTTGAGCCTCATCTCGACAAAATCAAACTATAGAGTTTTATTCACAAATAGCGTGTGGCACTATAAAGGATTTTCAGATTAAAGTTGTTGAAGATTCTAACGAAAATTTTGAATATGGTTACAAAAATGTCTGCATTATCAGCTTTATCAGCTCTCTAATGGAGGAATACATAGGTTAAGTTAGGTTAGGTTTCAGTGGTTGCTATCACAAACTTAGGCCAGGTTTGGCCCATTGTGATACCACAGGATCCGACATCATTAAACTCCCTTTAAACCTATCTAGTGCTATTCACATAATGTTAAAGATAGTGTATTTTAGCGCAGGACATGAGCATTGGAAATGAATAAGAGTCTCAGAAGAAGTTGCAGCTTCTGCAGAAGTAATTTGCATCTAGACCCAGCCTTCTCGCATGATCTCCGAAACGGCAGTGTCCGGTAGGTACCCTTACAATTCTACCTAAGTCACGCTTCCTGAGTGTGATCAAGATTTTGGTTCGCTTTAACCTCAGCTCACCAGGCATTTCCAAGGCCACTGTTTTCCTATGAATCGCTGCTTTCAGCACAGACATTGGCTGGTTCTAGTTGGAGAGTCGTACCGCACCTTGCTAATTCGTCTGCCCTGTAATTTCCTTCAACGTCAGAGTGGCTCGGAACCTAGACCAACTGATGCCAGGGTAACTAAATCCAGTGATAGAATGGCTGCCCGACTGTCCCTACAGATAGTGATCTCAGTCAACGATATTACACTGTCATTCAACCAGTTCGTGACTTCCTTAATCGTTGTAGTTTCAGCCTAGTACAAGCTGCAGTAATCAGGTAGACGAAAAGTTAGACTTATATTTAATTCAACACAAAACACACCTTCTCCCACTCTACCATCGAGCTTGGAGCCGTCGGTGAAGAATTTAACTACCCCGGTTTCCATAATGAGACCATTCATCTAATCCTCCCTAGAGGGGAAAATCACCTTAAAACGCTTGCCAAAGCATAAAAGGAGTGTCTTCCTTCTCACAGAATTGGATAATATCCAACGGGAGGAGGTACAGCATAACCTCCACGGCACTAGTGGGGGTCGTTTTCTACACCCTACTAATGAGCAAGCAGGCTGCCCTCTGCATCTTAGCCATCATGTTCTTGTATGATAATTTCTCCTGAACTGGCCACGATACAGTAGTGCAGGTCTTACAACAGACGTGTAGTGCGTCAGCTCCGGTTTCAAGCCCTATTTCCTTCCAATGGCATTTTTACACGAGTAGAGTGACACTGTGGCCTTCTTCACTCTTTCTATCGTGTTTGGTTTCCAACTTAGCTTAGCTGTCGAGAAGAATCCTTAGGAATCTCGCCCTATCAGTAAGGGCCAGCATAGTACCATTTAAACTTGGCGGGAGCATTACCTGAATTTTATATCTCCTAGTGAAAAGGACCAGCTCTGGTTTAGATGAGATAATCCCCAGTCGACATATTCTGGCCCAATGCGCAGTGATTGATAACGTATTATGCATCAACCACACCTATTCCTTCCCCCTCCAGTTTCAATAGTAGTCCATTGATTACTATATTCCAAAAAAGGAGAGAGAGGACACTTCCCTGGAGTGTTCCCCAAACAACCCCTTTCCTACTGTAGACTTCCCCCATCTCCACTATAACCCTTCTGCTTCCTATCAGGTGACTAATTACCTTAGTTACATGGTATTCAATCTTAAGTGGTAGCGTTCTCGATATCGAGAAAAGCCACCAACGAGTATTCTTGAAAATCCAGTGCCTTCTCAATTTCCCGAACCAAGGCGTGTAATTCCGTGTCCACGGACTTATACCCTTATGATACACATGTTGATGCTGTGTCCAGTTTCTGGGTACAATTCTGGAACAAATATGGACATCCAGCAACCTTTCCAGGATTTTCAGCAGAAAAGATGACCGAGATTTTGGTCATATCGTTTATAGGGTTGCTATGCGAACCCGTTTTCGGGACGAAGTTCACTCTAGCCTCCTTCCATTTCTTCGGTTTGTACCCCAGCTTCAGACACCCTTTGAAGATAACCTCCAACTTGGGAAGTAAGACCTTCAAGTTCTTCTGAATTTCTGCTGGTACAATCCCCTCCAGAACAGCTGGCTTAAAGGACTTACAATTGTAAATAGCCCATTTTATCTTCCATGTATTCAGAATATTCTCTATACACAACAATTGGACGCCGCAGTCATCCCATGAGCCGCAGTGAGTCAAGGGCCTTGCAATCGACGCATACTCACCATCAAAAGTCACTTCACTAGAAACCATCCATTCGCCATCCCGTTTTATCAGATAGCCTGGAACAGCTGGACTAGTAGATAAATTGTTTCTTAAGTGCGAGGTATCCGAGACCCCTTCCATTCTATCACAGAAGACCCACACATTTATTTGCGCCTTCCTTGTTTTCCTTTTGTATACCCTGAGGCATTCCTTATAGAAGTCCGAGTTTTGACTTTCTCTTGATCTTTTCGCTCTATTGAAAGCAGTCCTACAGAATTTTCGGCACTCCGAAAGTGCCGAGGTCCACCAAACAGGTTTTCGCTTCCCCTCAGCTTTGTTAATGAACAAGCTTTCCTCATAGTGGTATTGCAAGCCCTAGTAATAGTATCCACCATTGAATCCAGGTCATTACCCGGGTCGGGGAGACCTGGGACTCTAGATGGAATCCTGCCCTCCAATACCTCTCTTTATACGCGCCATATTGTTCTCCGGGGATTTCTGAACACGAAATGACTGAGGTGATTGAGCTTAAACGTTAGGTACCAATGGTCAAAGAAGGAATGCTCCTTCACCATCCTCCATTCCTTGATCATAGGTGAAATAAAATCGGAGACCAGAGCAACATCCAGAACCTCGTGTCTATTGCTAATAATAAAGGTGGATTCCCGACCTATATTACTAATAATAAGGTTAGTTCTTAAAATAAATTCAAAAAGTAACTCACCCCTGTCATTGATGTTCGAGCTACTCCAGATGGTATGGTGCGCATTCGCGTTGCACTCTCAAACAAGTGCCCCCAGTAAATCTGGCGGGACTCCGTCTCTATTCAGACCGCAGTGATATCCCCATTGGAATACTGCGGAAGTAGAAAAACAATTATGTTATTTCCACCAGTGTACATGATCTGCTCTTTTCCGTCCCACAAGCATAAAAAAGGGTGTACCCCTTCGCTCGCAGACCCATAGCATGTGGTTTTTAATCCAACGTTCTTGGATCAGAAGTATCTGCTCCCCTGACTTAGCAAGAGGGAACAAATAGGTTTTGAGTTTTTATAACTTCGAAACTTTATTCACAGGAATTGGAACAATGCATTTTATTCAAATTATTGTCTATCGTTAGCTACGACTTTTTCCCATCTATCAGGCAGCATACGGATTCCGCGTCGAAAAAATTTCTCGTGTTTTGAGGCGATCCAAGAATTGACCCAATTTATGACTTTTTCGTAAGCCGTGAAGTGCTGCTCAGCCAGGTCATGAGTCATCGACTTTAACAAGTGGTAATTGGAAGGAGATATGTCTCTTGAATACGGCGGGTGGAGTATAACATCTCATTGAAGTGCCTCCAAAGTTTCCTTGATGACTCTTGCAACAGGTGGCCGAGCGTTTGTTATGTATTTTAGCATGTTGTGGGCATATGAGCTTCAATGCTCGGCTTAATTGCATTAATTGTTGTTGATAACGTTCCTCAGTGATGGTTTCATTAGGTTGGAGTAGTTAGGTGGGATCAGTGCGGAGTGATCACATCTATTGTGATCACTCCGCACTGATCCCACCAGATGCAGAGCATTAGCTTCTTGCCATGAATATTCGGTTTGATGGTTGCAGTTGATGCATGACCTTTTCGTCCCCCGTCATGACTCGTTGCAAAAAGCCCTTCCGATTTTGTCTTTGGAGCAGTTGTTTGCACGTGCAAAACAGCGTTCGACGTCTCTTGGCTTGATTATATGTAGAAGGAACCCAATTTCGTTGTTTTTGTACCATGGGTATGGTATGGTGCAAAATGTAATACTAATTATGCATTCTGTTGTAAATCTCTCTAAACTTATTTGTACCGACAATATATTGGAAGGTGCCCCAACTTTAATTTTGTAGTGCTTATGGGTGAAATTTTTGGCAAAATTTTTATTCCAAAATTATCCAAATATAGAACTTTTTGACATAACATATCTTCACCTGCTCAAACATTATCACAAATAAGTAAGCACTCGATTCTAGAAGAATCGAAATGTTTGATGAATGATAGATTGAAAAATTACGTGAAACGATAATTGTTTTGTTTTTACGCCGCAATGATGATATGACTTTAGTTTCTAGATCCCGGTTAATGTCATTTATTAATTTTACACACTTTTAAACGGTTTCATAATTTTTGCGTATGTTAAAAATTTGTTTACGCCCATCTACTCAAAATATTTTTAAACGTGCATAAACTGGAGTTTACGCTAACGAACTTTGTTATGTATTTGACGATTGGAGACATTAAATGGAATTTGTTTATTTTCAAAATTTTGTACCGTCAATTCTGAATTCGATTATCTCGCAAGTTCGCGGGTTGTAGCCTATTGTTTTCAGTAGCGACCAGTACACTAAAATTGTTGTAAACAGTACTCGATTCTCAAAGGCCTTTCTATGGTTAACAAAATTTTAAAATTTTAAACAAATTTACTTTTCTGTGCCACTGATCCTAGGGATGACCACAGCTTTTAACCCACATTTTGGACTAGATTGCACAATATTCTACTGATATTGTGATTTATATCCGATTCTAATGAACTTTGCTATGTCTATAATTGTATTCATGATCTTACTTCTGTACGGCTGATGTACTGCAATTACCAAAGATGTACATCGAATCTCGTCTGCATTTTTCGGCAGCTTATAATACTTTATATGCAAGGAAGGAGCGAATAAGCTTCAATTGTAATGAGTCTAACAATGATATTTTGAATTTTGAAGTTCTGTAACTTTCAATTTTTTTAGCATTATATCCAAATGGCATTTTAAATTGACATTCCCAAACAAGCAACGAACCCATTTTAAGCGGTGGTAAGTGGAGAGCATGAGCAAACCTCTGACGGACTTACCGATTTTTACAGAATTTATAAATTTTTAGAAATTGCATACCGTAAATCTTGAGACTCACGAGTTTTGGTTTTTAATTTCCTACAACACGACAGTATACTACAATTGTTGGAAACGTTACTCGATTCTAATGGTCAACGTAATATAATTTTTTTTTAATTTACTTTTTTATACTACCGATCCTAAAGATCTGTAACGAAATTTGCTGACATGAGTGGGTTGCGAAAACCAAAATTTAATGTCTATCGTCACTGAATTATATCAACCATCCAGAGCTTCGGGGTGGTTCTTGTTTTGCCGGCTATGGCTCAGTGATTGGCGTGGGAATTCCGAAGATGGATGGAAGCTTGTGGAGACCACCAATCAAAATTAAAAAATGAAAGAAACCCAAAAAAAAGACACAGAACCTATTACCATCTCAACCAAACCGAATTACTGTACCCCATCCCAATGCAACATACTAGATTTAATTATTAATTTTTTTTTTTTTTTTTTTAAAGAAGAAAAAAAATATTTGAAAAATATTCCAATGGATGTATGTACTATGTACTAAAATATAATACTAATGAGGAAAAAAATGGTTTAATAATAACTTGATACAGTGGCAATTCAAATGGAATGTCATACATAAGTAAGAAAGAATTGAATACAAAAAAAAATGTATACAGACCAATTTGAATGGTACGAAAATTAAATTAATTGAATTACAAAAACAAAAAAAAATTAAATATAAAATATAGAACCAGAAAATAATTTTTCTTTAACTACATCAAGCATCAACAGAATTCTAATTTTGAATCTTACGATCTAATGTACATAAGTTAATTGTAATTTAAAATTGATTTAACTAACTGTAGCCAATACAGTAATTAATCATAAAAAAAAAAAAATTGTTTTCAATTTTACAATCAAATTCCATAAATACAAAAAAAAAATTAACCGAAGTGATGAAAACTCCAATGCTCAACTACACACACGCCCGTCGCCAAGACAGACGAATACATAATAAATCAACACGTCTTATATAATCTGCCGTACGCTGTGGTATATCGGTGTACACCTTCAACAATCCCGTCATCGAAACAAAGCGACCTTGCGGATGATATTACTGTGGTTACTTCCGATTTGCGTAGATGACCATAACCAAATGGAATTATTTAAATTATTTATCGAGGTAGAGAAATCACCGTTGACGACAATTAACTTGTTGGGTGATCTATGACGTGAGATAAAAAAACCAATTATAAAACGTGCATAAAAAGTACCTTATGATCAGCTGGTGGATTATATCTTGATGAGGCAGCACTGTATGACCATGATGATTTGATATCACTTTTATTATTATTATTATTATTTTTTTTGTTTATTTTTAGTTTTTTCGTAAGGTGATTGAAGTCCGATTCACACAAAAAAACTTTATGGACTACCCTATTAATATTGAACACAGTTTATTACCAAGGGTTAGCACAGATTATCACTAATAACACGGGTTAACTCGTTCGTACACAATTTGTTTGATATGTTGCGGAATATAACTTTTGTATTTTTTTTTTCACTCACAACGAAATTACTTCGACTCAAATTTGAACACAGAAGAAAAGCTTAGACAATCGCTTACCGGTTATATTTAATTAATAACACATACATTATTTGTAAATTTATTTTATTTTCAATCTTTTTATATTTTTTTTATTTTGTTTTTTTTTTTTTTTATTGATTTATAAGATACACAAAAAAACTTTGCATTGTATATACTATTTGTTTATATAACATCGGTTACAGTATTTTATTAACTCACTATACATAGTTAATATTAAATACATATAAGGAAAAAAATTTTCCCTCAAAGGCTGAAGGCCGAACACAAAACTGATTTTTGAAAAAAAAAAATAATAACTCAATGGTGTTCTCCAAATTTCTAAACACCATTAATATCACAAATCATGGTTGGTCCTTCACCAAAAAAAATAATTGCATGTTTTTTTTTCCAACACACATAAAATGACACAAGTTAATTAATTAATTAAGTCATTTATTATATTATATAAACTGTCCACGAAAAAAAACAAATCACCGGCGCTACTTTTCGTAATTTTTATGTTTTTTTTTTTTTGTGATTTTGATTTTAATTATCTTTTAAAATTTTTATTTGGTTTTATTTTTAATTTTATATAATAGTACACAAAGACACTAAAGTATATTTTTACATGGTATGATATTACGATACCGTCTTCAAAAGAATTAAATACACTCCCCTTTCCAGTGGTGATCGCTGCGATATTTATATCATCGTTGTTGAGGGGAAAGAACCAGCTGACCTAATTTCGATGTCGAATCCAACAACAAAATTAGATACAATTGCAGTATGACGTCAGCTACAATGCTATACGAACAATCAACGTGTTGGCGGTCAAGATTAGATAGATTATATTCACCACAAAAAAAATGAACTGTATGAACTCGATGAGCAAAAGAAATGGAACAACCCCGGGCGTTACAGTCGTGGGGAAGACTCACCCCTGTTGATGGGTCTCAAAGAAGCCGGGCCTTTGCAAAAAAAAAAAAAATATTAAGATTATAAGGAATTAATCAGGTTTTAATATCTTTGAAATGATATATTCCTAGAACATGACCGTTGTTATTTGCAACCTCACAGGCTACATTACCAACCAGTTTGGTAACAACACCTTGAATGTATTTCGATGCCAACTTCGCAGAAAAGTTGTCAGAAGCTTTACTTTGCCGAAAATTTCGAACAAATACAGTTTGGCCGATGGTAATTTCAGGTTTTCGCGATCTTAAGTCATATAACTTCTTTGCTTTCTCGCCAGCTTTAATGAGGTTATTTTGAACTTGTTCATAAACCTTAAAAAGATATTCAGGTTTAAGTTCGCTGAAAAGTTCGTTTCCTCCAAATGGAGTTGCTTTTCGAAGTAGTTCGTAAAGCGATCCATGCAATACTGCGTGTTGACCGAACACAAGAAAGTGCGGCGAATAATTAGAAGAATCATGGATGGCATTACGGAGCGCGTGAGTAACAGCAGGCAAATTTGAATCCCATACTTTTTGATCAGTTTTAATGTAAGCACGCAGGGAAGCCAACAAGGTACGATTAACGCGCTCAGAGGCGTTACCTTGTGGTGAATATTTTGCCGTGAAAACATGCTTAATTCCATATTTCTCGCAGAGATTGTGTACCAGAATCGATCCAAATTGCCTACCGTTATCGGTAACAATAGCTTCCGGAACGCCAAACATCAAAAATATTTCAACTTCTAGGAACCTACACACTTCAAGAGCAGTGGCTTGTTTTACTTCCTTCGTCATCACAAACTTGGAAAAATGATCAAGGGCAATCAAAATTCCAATATTGCCTTTGGTCGTGCGAGGGTACGGTCCTAAAAAGTCGAGGTATATTCTCTGAAAGGGCCGGATAGTCATGGGCAGCGAGCTAAGAGGCGGTCGCAAGGTTTGATTTGTAGGTTTATTGATTTTACACTGATTGCAAGAACCGACAAAATCTGCTACATCACAGCTAAGAGTTGGCCAGTAATAATACCGCTTAATTAGTTCTGTTGTTTTTTGGATCCCTAGATGAGCGGCAGTAGGTGGGCAATGAGCAGATGAAACTAAAGACGAACGAAGCGATTCTGGGATTAAAAGCTTATATGACGGAATATCAGGAGTGTTTGGTTTGTTCGGATGAGGCTGAATATAAATAAGATTTTGAATAGTAAATAAATTTAATGGCTGAGCAGTTTGTTGGAGAGAACGAAGTAATTGTTGGTATGCAGGATCTAGAAAAGCTGGAGATTTCAAATCGACATGCAAGGGTGAAGTTGTGGCTAAATTTGGAAGAATATCGAGTGCTTCCATATCTAGTCGGGATAAGGCGTCTGGGACTGCATTCTGAGACCCTTTTCTAAATTCGATATCGAAGTTAAACCCTTGGAGTTTTAAACTCCATCGAGCTAATCTTCCTGTGGCGTCTCTCAATGACATTAGCCATTTAAGACTCGCGTGATCAGTGATCACTGTAAACGGCAGGCCCTCGACGTACAGTCTAAATTTTTTTATCGCTTCCACTGCGGCCAGGCATTCTTGTTCGGTGACCGAGTAATTCCGTTGAGCGGGATTTAGTTTTTTAGACATGTACGCGATAGGTCTGTCGTTTCCGTCTTCATCTTTTTGGAATAAGATGCCTACTGTAACGCCCGGGGTTGTTCCATTTCTTTCGCTCATCGAGTTCATACAGTTCATTTTTTTTGTGGTGAATATAATCTATCTAATCTTGACCGCCAACACGTTGATTGTTCGTATAGCATTGTAGCTGACGTCATACTGCAATTGTATCTAATTTTGTTGTTGGATTCGACATCGAAATTAGGTCAGCTGGTTTTTTCCCCTCAACAACGATGATATAAATATCGCAGCGATCACCACTGGAAAGGGGAGTGTATTTAATTCTTTTGAAGACGGTATCGTAATATCATACCATGTAAAAATATACTTTAGTGTCTTTGTGTACTATTATATAAAATTAAAAATAAAAACAAATAAAAATTTTAAAAGATAATTAAAATCAAAATCACAAAAAAAAAAAACACAAAAATTACGAAAAGTAGCGCCGGTGATTTGTTTTTTTTCGTGGACAGTTTATATAATATAATAAATGACTTAATTAATTAATTAACTTGTGTCATTTTATGTGTGTTGGAAAAAAAACATGCAATTATTTTTTTTGGTGAAGGACCAACCATGATTTGTGATATTAATGGTGTTTAGAAATTTGGAGAACACCATTGAGTTATTATTTTTTTTTTTTTCAAAAATCAGTTGTGTGTTCGGCCTTCAGCCTTTGAGGGAAAATTTTTTTCCTTATATGTATTTAATATTAACTATGTATAGTGAGTTAATAAAATACTGTAACCGATGTTATAACGGGTGTTTTTTTAGGAGGTTTGTTTTTCCGATAGATGTCGTTTTATTTTATGACAGTTGTTTTGACAGCTCAAAGTGGCATTTCTACTCAGTATTGTTTGGCAAATCATTATGAATAGGTTAACTCCAGAACAACGTTTTCAAATCGTGGAAATTTATTTTCAAAATCAGTGTTCAATTAAAAATGTTTATAGAGCACTTCGTGAATTTTATGGTGCACATAATCGTCCGTCAGAGACCACCATAAAGAACGTAATTACCAAATTTCGGTCTACATTCACTCTTTTGGATGCCAAGCCACCGACAAGAATGAGAAGAGTTCGTACAGAAGAAAATATTGCTGTCGTTGAGGCCAGTGTCGAAGAAAACGACAATTTATCGATTCGTCGTCGTGCTCAGCAAATTGGACTTTGTCCATCGACTTTATGGAAAATTTTACGTAAAGATTTGGGTTTGGTGCCATACAAAATTCAATTGGTGCAAGAATTAAAGCCACACGACCATCGTTTGCGCCGTGAATTCAGTGATTGGTCGTTAAATCAATTGAACGAAGATCCATTTTTTTACCGTAAAATTCTCTTCAGTGATGAGGCGCATTTTTGGTTAAATGGATACGTCAACAAACAAAATTGTCGCATTTGGAGCAAAGATAATCCACACGCCGTTCTAGAATTACCAATGCATCCTGATAAATGTACTGTTTGGTGCGGTCTATGGGCTGGTGGGATCATCGGTCCATATTTCTTTAAAAATGAGGAAGGACGACGCGTTACCGTGAATGGAAATCGATACAGAACCATGTTAAATGAGTTTTTGTTGTCAAATCTTGAAGATATGGATATGAATGAAATGTGGTTTCAACAAGATGGTGCCACTTGCCATACAGCACGTGAAACAATCGACTTATTGAAAGAAACTTTCAACGACAACATTATTTCGAGAAATGGTCCGGTGAATTGGCCTCCGCGTTCGTGCGATTTGACGCCACTCGATTACTTTTTGTGGGGATACGTGAAGTCATTGGTTTATGTGGATAAACCTCAATCGATTGACGCTTTGGAAACCAATATTCAACGTGTCATTGCTGACATACGCCCTCAAATGCTTGAAAAAGTGCTGGAAAATTGGACCTCCAGAATGACATTTGTGAAAAATAGTCGTGGTAGCCATATGCCAGAAATTGTGTTTAAATGTTAAATGCCAAAAAATTATCTACCAAATAAAAAAAAATTTTGGTCATTTCATAATTTTATATGTGTTTTATTCAAAAAAAAAATCGGCAACCTCTTAAAAAAACACCCTTTATAAACAAATAGTATATACAATGCAAAGTTTTTTTGTGTATCTTATAAATCAATAAAAAAACAAAAAAATAAATAAAAAAAATATAAAAAGATTGAACATAAAATAAATTTACAAATAATGTATGTGTTATTAATTAAATATAACCGGTAAGCGATTGTCTAAGCTTTTCTTCTGTGTTCAAATTTGAGTCGAAGTAATTTCGTTGTGAGTGAAAAAAAAATACAAAAGTTATATTCCGCAACATATCAAACAAATTGTGTACGAACGAGTTAACCCGTGTTATTAGTGATAATCTGTGCTAACCCTTGGTAATAAACTGTGTTCAATATTAATAGGGTAGTCCATAAAGTTTTTTTGTGTGAATCGGACTTCAATCACCTTACGAAAAAACTAAAAATAAACAAAAAAAATAATAATAATAATAATAAAAGTGATATCAAATCATCATGGTCATACAGTGCTGCCTCATCAAGATATAATCCACCAGCTGATCATAAGGTACTTTTTATGCACGTTTTATAATTGTTTTTTTTTATCTCACGTCATAGATCACCCAACAAGTTAATTGTCGTCAACGGTGATTTCTCTACCTCGATAAATAATTTAAATAATTCCCTTTGGTTATGGTCATCTACGCAAATCGGAAGTAACCACAGTAATATCATCCGCAAGGTAGTGATGTTCGAACTAATTCTAACCAGATACTTTTAACCTGATACTCAAATAGTTCGAAATATCAATTGAGTACTTTCGAAAGTATCAGGTAGTATTGAACTCGATTTTTTAAATCTATATATTAGTTGGCGAGAATGAGTTGACTATATAATAAAATAATATGTATACATATTTGTATTATTTGATTTTAGAAGAAGGAAACGAACCAAATACATGTTAAATAAACGTGCAACATGCGATTGATATTGGTACTTTTGAACGTTTCGATACTTTCGATACTCTTGAACGTTTCGATACTTTCGATATTGATAATTATTAAATCTGAACGAATTGATATTTTTTTAGTATTGATACTTATGAAAAATTGAAGTTCGATGATAATTTTTACCGGGATGTTTTGTTTTTAGTTTTATAAATATAAACCCAATTATGAAATTAATTTAAAATTAAATATGAATACAAACTTGTCTTATTAGTTATTAATATTAATTTTGTCTTATTAATCTACTTGTTTTAAATTTCGGAAATTTGTGGTTGATTGGTACATATTAAATTTCCGTTCAAAAATATCAATTGGTTAAAAGTATCAGGTTAAAAGTATCAGGTTAATTGCTCAAACGAATCAATTGATATTGATACTCAAAAGTATCAAATAAACCCATCACTACCGCAAGGTCGCTTTGTTTCGATGACGGGATTGTTGAAGGTGTACACCGATATACCACAGCGTACGGCAGATTATATAAGACGTGTTGATTTATTATGTATTCGTCTGTCTTGGCGACGGGCGTGTGCGTATTTGAGCCTTGGAGTTTTCATCACTTCGGTTAATTTTTTTTAGTATTTATGGAATTTGATTGTAAAATTGAAAACAATTTTTTTTTTTTCATGATTAATTACTGTATTGGCTACAGTTAGTTAAATCAATTTTAAATTACAATTAACTTATGTACATTAGATCGTAAGATTCAAAATTAGAATTCTGTTGCTGCTTGATGTAGTTAAAGAAAAATTATTTTCTGGTTCTATATTTTATATTTAATTTTTTTTTGGTTTTGTAATTCAATTAATTTAATTTTCGTACCATTCAAATTGGTCTGTATACATTTTTTTTTGTATTCAATTCTTTCTTACTTATGTATGACATTCCATTTGAATTGCCACTGTATCAAGTTATTATTAAACCATTTTTTTCCTCATTAGTATTATATTTTAGTACATAGTACATACATCCATTGGAATATTTTTCAAATATTTTTTTTCTTCTTTAAAAAAAAAAAAAAAAAAAATGAATAATTAAATCTAGTATGTTGCATTGGGATGGGGTACAGTAATTCGGTTTGGTTGAGATGGTAATAGGTTCTGTGTCTTTTTTTTGGGTTTCTTTCATTTTTTAATTTTGATTGGTGGTCTCCACAAGCTTCCATCCATCTTCGGAATTCCCACGCCAATCACTGAGCCATAGCCGGCAAAACAAGAACCACCCCGAAGCTCTGGATGGTTGATATAATTCAGTGACGATAGACATTAAATTTTGGTTTTCGCAACCCACTCATGTCAGCAAATTTCGTTACAGATCTCCACAGATTCCCACCCATATTTTCGAGTATATTACAATATATTCTACCGTTATAGTGATTGTTTACCGCTTGCCATTTCGAGAGATGTACATGGAATCTTGTTTACATTTTTCGACAGTCTATATAAAATTTTATATCTATGCGGCGAATATGGGCCAATGTGATTTTTGGAATTTTGAAATACTTTGATTTTTAAATATTATTATTTCCTTCTACAAGATTTTAGTAATTGCTCTTTCTACAAGATTTTAGTAATTGCTCTAAATCATCACGACATAGTAGAGACCTTCAGAAATTCCGGAGATGGGAATATCGGAAAATTTAGGCCAATTCGCGTGTACATCTCCAGGAGGTATTCGTAAACAATTGTTAAGTACATCAAAACACATAAACTTTTGCAAAACCCGTCAGAGTTTTGCTCATCTTACCACTTATACCAAAATTTACCTAACCATTCCTTAGCCTACCCACATGTCAATATTCTGAAGTTTGTTAAACAGATTTCTCAATTCTCGACCCCAGGAATCGTTTGATTCGGTGGTCGCGTAAGATACCATATCATGAGCATTCCAGAAAGCTGCCCACCTGCCAATATTTTGAAATTTGTTGAACAGATTTCTTAATTGAAATATATTGTTACAGCCCCTTTGTGAAAGACCCGTAATTTATATAGCCAATCCCATGAATCGCTCGATTCGTTTGTCCCGTTAAGACACCTTATCCTGAGCATTGCAGAAAACCTACCCACAAGTCACTTTTTTGAAATTTATTGCAACGGGTCTTTTACAAAAGGGTTTGTTAAAGATCCGTTATTTATATAGCCGACCACCGGAGCCGTTTGATTTGTTTATTCCATATCATATGCATTCCAGTAAACCTTCTGACATGTGCATTTTTTGAAACTTGTTAAAATTTATTTAGTTAGTTTCGTGTGCTATTACAACCCTTTTACAATTTTTTAATCTAGCAGCCTGGCAAATGATACTAAATGCGACATAGTGTCACATTTTATTCTAAAGAACCGAGACATCAACTTCGAAAATGTGATGTTATAACATGTATCCCAGTTGCTTAATACAAACCAATTGTGATAAATCAGCATGTCTCCCAAAAATTAAACGCATTGCTTTTATTTTCACGGACCCATTTTGTATGCTTCGACCTGCGGGATTGCCATTACTTTCCGAACTAGTAGCTTGCTGGAGCTAAACCTTTTGATGGCTTGATGCAGGTCAATTATTAAATAAGTTTTCTTACCAGCACCACAACATGGTGCAATATCTAGCAACATCCCACATCATACTGCAACATTTCTCAACGTAATATTTTCTATTTACATAGAACATATGACGCAGCAAGGTACAATACCATGCATCGTTCCACAACATGATGCTTTGTTAAACAACATGGTGCAACATAAAGCAACAAGGTAGAGTATGATGAAACAGTATACAATACTCCACAATAAGGTGCCACGTCCCACAATATTGTGCAATGTACCGCAACAGTGTGTAACACCCCACAACATGGTCAATATAACACAACATTGCGCAACATCAAACAACATAGTGTAACATTTTACAACTTGATGCCACAAAATGAGGCAACATCATGCAACACGTTGCAACATTACGCAACATGGCATGATCAGAACTACTTGTAATCGTTTAGCTAAATAAAAAGGCCCTAAGTCAATATAGGGAACCGTACACAACATCCTTCAATAAAATGAAATAACGAGCAATATGGTGCAATATAACCATATTTAATACAACATGCCACTACGTAGTTTAGCTCCTAACATCATACAACATGGTCATCATCATGCAACATGGTGCAACATCATAAAACATCGTGCAACATAGCGAACAATGGCCGCCTATCCGGGGAATCCTAAATGAAATATCCAGAAATATCAACTGCTTGTAAACGTTTTCTTGCTCAAAATCGTTCAAGTCAAATAAAATGTTAAAGAAAGGCTCCAAACCATCTGGCCCTCACTGGATGACCCTAAATAAATTGTCCTCAAATGAAGATCCATCAAAGTCGATTTTTGGTACTCGAAAATGCTTCTCAAGCATTGATTATAAAAACCGTGTAAGCCGAAATTGTTTTAAGAAGAACTTCGGGCCATACCGGAAGACCTCTGAACGTAATTCCCGAAATGAGCACCCATCGTAATTGACTTTTGATACTCGGAAACCGCTCCTCACTAATTTTTATAGAAATCGTGCTAGCCGAAACAAACTAAAGAAAGAGGCCTCGAGCACACAGGACAACTCTCTGAACGAATTTTCTCGAAATCATCAATTTTTCTCAAAATCATTCAAGTAAAAAAAAGTATAAAATGGAACCCGACCACCAGCGGATGAAGCCCATAAATGGATTTTCCTTAAATAAGGACCCGTCACGATCGGTTTTGGTAAACAAAATCCGCAATTTTTATGTAAATCGTGCGAGTCAAAAAAATTTAAAGAAAAGTGTCCCACCTGACGATTCTGTAAACGGATTTTCCAGAAGTTAGCACCCATCATAATTGATTCCTAGAACTCTAAAAAAATTCCAGCGACTTATCAGAATAGTAATCAAAATCGTCTGAGATGAGGAAAAATTGAAAAAGTAATCCGGGCCTCACTGGAGGACCCCTAAACGATATTTCTTGAAAGCAGGATACTCCGCAATCGTGTTCTGTGGCTCTATTCTGGTTTTCCCCGGGAATAGGGATGTGGGAATTAGTGACGTATTCCTAGCAGTTGGGAATTTTTTATATCCCAAAGTGTATTCTGTCGTTTGAGAATTTTGTTTTATTTGGGAAGTAGTGCAATTTGTAATTACAGCAAAATATTTTCCTAATTCCCAATTCCCCAGGAAAGCCAGAATAGGGCCACTGGCGGTCAAAAAAGTAGTAACAACGTATCTTTCTGAGTGCCCTTTTAATGTTTAGCGAAGAACCATTTTGAAAACTCTGTGTTTGGTTTGAGAGGCTTTTTTTGCGTTAACTTTATATACCTGAACCTATATGAATATAATACTTATGCAGTTTCTAATTATATTATTAGGTGTGCAAGTAGAAACTCTGCTTTATTGGTCAAATTCAACTTTATTGAAAATTTAATTGTCACAAGGATTAATTATCGAAATATTCGCAATTAACCTATGGTATTTTGTCATTTATTAGGTAGATGATGAATGCGTTCGTGATAGGAACGTGGTTTTTGCTTCAAAACAATCTGATCTTTCAAATATGATGACATCGATCTGACTAAGTGGTAATCAGGGGGAGCCAAGTCTGGAGAATACACCGCATGCTGTAAAACTTCCCAGCCTAAGGATAAGATGAGTTCCTGGGTTGATTTTGCTGTAGGATGACGAGCGTTGTCATGCAGCAATATCATCTCCCGCTTTCCTTGGTTTGTAAATGGTTTTCTTTTCTAAATAACATCACTTAATTAGATCAATTGGGCCTAGTAACGTTCAGTTGTAATAGTTTAACCAGGTTCCAGAAGCTCGTAGTAAATGACTCCTTTCCAATTCTAACACACACACAGGGCGAGTGACACACAACAGATGTTGATGGCTGAAATAATCTCCCTTTTGTACCGAAAAAACAAATTCTTGCAGATGTTAACTATACCATAATTTTTTTCCATCTGCATTTTGCTGGAGTGATATTGCTTGATGAGTAACTCCTAACGGTTCAGTAAACTCAATTAGAGTTTGACATGGATTTTCATTCAGTATAGTTTAAGTTCCTAGTTTTCAAATTGTCTTACTGCACCTCGACGTGGATCATCCTCAAGTCTAAAATTGCCATCATGACATCTTGCAAACGATTTTTTACTGTTGAATTACTCCCAGAATGTTCACTCAAAGTCGAATTAATCAATTCCATATAGCTTAGAATGCCAGAAGACGTAATTGTTGCTGTAAATAACTGAAACTTATGTCATAAAACAGCAATGATTAAGCTACATAAAATGGCGGGCGATGGTGCGTTCAAGTATATTTTAATGGAACCCTAACTTCAGAGCCGAGTTTCTACTTGCACACCTAATAAATGATTAATAAAAATTATTTTCTAAATATTGTCGTCAAGCGGAACACCATAACGAGAATCAGATCTATTTACGCACGCAAATCTGCCAAATCCATTAATTTATTAAAACAAAAACCAGACACATACCTCACAACTTGAATGGATAAAAAACACCCCAATCATTAAAATTATTTGCTATTTACCATAACCCAAAGTGACAGTTAAGTTAAACCATGACTTTTATATCAAAATTAATAAAATTAAATAAAAATAAAAAACTTTTAGGCGATTGGAATGAGATAAGCAAGAAAAAAAATGTTGGTGACTTTTAATCGTATATAGAGAAAACACAAAGATCAGAACAAAAAATGAACAACAGTCAACAGCAGTGAAAAAAATAAAAATTGGGGGCTAATCGGAAACGATGCGTATAATCGAAAGCATTAAAAAAGCGCAAAGTTGTAAGTAAAAATTATGTTCCTTCCATTATGATACGCTGGTTATGTGGATATCTGTGTATATTATGGATAGGGAGCCCTAACAACATCATAAATTATTTTCGGTTTTTATGTCAATAATAGCCAAAATCATATTTGGATGAATGATTTTTGTGTATACCGCAAAAAAGCTCATAATTTTATTAGGTAAAATTGCCTTGAACTTATACTTGTTATGTATACACACAAACACACTGAAACATGACGAATCATCAAGTACGATTTACGAATAAGAAACCAAAAATATATCTTTAATCTTGAATAATTATTTTGGATTTGTTGGAAACGAATATCGGATATAACACAAAACTGTTGCTTTTTTAATTCCTTATACTTAGCTGTGTATATGAACGAACGAACAACGTATACATAAAAATACATTAATTAGATTAAATCTCTAATCAAAAATAATTGTTCTGGTCCATTTTAATTAATTTATTGTATGTACATAAGCATTTAAGATTTTACTAAGATTTATATTTGTATATGGATACAGACTGAGATTTTGGCAGTAGCACATACCAAAAATTAGATAAGTGTGTTAAAATACAAAAGCTTTTACGGACACGAATAAACGTTTATGTTTAAAGCAAATATCAATTAATCAATTTGCGCTTTTTAAGATGCTGAATGCACACAAAATATATAATCAACTTGTAAACAAATTAATTAATTTTTCGTGCCGATTCTTGGGAAATTGTGAAAGCCACACAAATAATTTTTATCAAAATAAATATCATTTTATGTGTAATTATAAATAAGCTTTTTTAATTTAAAAAATATTTAAATGGCTTTATTAATTATATTGATATTTTTATGGGGGGCGAATACTCGTAATACAAAACAATCATATTTTGGTGTTTATATTAATCGAGCTTTTACTTGAGCAAACTAGGGGTCATGTTTACTCTTGGTAAAAATTTCAGGTCAATTTTCATTTGGAAGGACTGAAAAAACTCATGTTGTACATGCAAATTTCTAAAATCACGTTTAAAGCGTCTTGACTGGAACTTGGTTCAAATGATAGGTTTTATTGAAGTTAAGAATTCGGTTTGAATTTGAAATTTGACGTAACTTAAATAAAACAGTTTTTTTGTATGAAAATTAAAATTACCTTAATTTGCATGAAACGTATAAAAAAATTATTATTCTATGGAATTTTTATTATGTTACACTTAGAGACACTATATTTGTGTGAATCAACAAATTTGGTCCTCGCGTGTCTCACTAGGCACGTTGTGCTGATGCAAAATTATTAATGGTATTAACTGCTGCATAACGTGGCGCTGGCGTAACATTACTGATGATGTTAACTCCTCCCATCTTAAAAAACTACGTCCCGTGGATCAACAATATAACTGGATGGGTTGCATTCCAGGTTGATAAGTGTAAAGTTTCCCTTGGACAGTTGATTTTTGGAAAAACCAAGCCACAAATAATGACTATAATCCCACTGTCAATGGCAACTGCTTTCTTGTGTTCGTTGAATAACTCCTGCAATTGTCCAATATTACCCAGATACAGATTGAGTAGTGGGTAACGGAGGGTAAAACATGGAATGTTCAATTCTTTAAGATACTTACGAATTGTTGATAAATACGGAATTGAAATTGAAATTAAAATGAAATTTGAAATTCGAAATTTGAAATTTGAAATTTGACATCCGAAATTCGAAATTTGAAGTTTGAAGTTTGGAATTTGAAATTTGAATTTTGAAATCGAAATCGAAATTGAAATTGAAATTGAAATCGAAATTGAAATTCTTATTGAAATTGAAATTTGACATTTGAAATTTGAAATTTAAAATTTAAAATTTTGAATTTGAAATTTGCAATTTGAAATTCGAAATTTGAAATTTGATTGAAATTTGAAATTCGAAATTTGAAATTTGGAATTTTAAATTTGAATTTTGAAATTTGAAATTTGAAATTTAATGTTGAAAGTTGAAAGATGAACATTGAAAGTTGAAATTTGAAAGTTGAAATTTGAAATCGAAATCAAAATCGAAATCGAAATTGAAATTGAAATTGATATTGAAATCGAAATTGAAATTGAAATGGAAATTGAAACTGAAATTGAAATTGAAATTGAACTTGAACTTGCACTTGAACTTGAACTTGAACTTGAACTTGAAATTGAAATGATTGAAATGATTGAACATGATTGAAACGATTGAAATTATTGAAATTATTGAAATGATTGAAATTATTGAAATTGAAATTGGATTATTCGTTCGATTCGAGTAGTTGTTCTCATTGATATTCAGTGTCATAATAAAGTGGAAGAGCCAGGAACTAGAAAAGAAGAGAGAGGAAGCATGTATTGTGGTAATAATGGAAAATTAGTGTGGTAGGTTTTTGATTTCGGTGTTATGTATGCGTCTGCCAGAAGTAGTTGTAACAGTGGCATTGTTGTCTTGTGCCACTGTTTCTTGTAGGAATTTCGGCTTATATTTTCGTTGGAATTGTTTGATTGCCGTTTAAATGATGTCGCCAGCTTAATAAATTTTCGGACCAAGAGTTTGATAATTGTTTCTCTGTGTTCTTCGGAAAAAGATGTCATTATGTTTCTGTTGCCTAACCAAATGTACAGAGTCATTATAGCGGTCCACAGCTATGTTGATAAGTTCTTTTGTAGACAGTTCGTTGTAATCGTTCTGGAGGCATCGAACTATTCCCAATATGGTAGAAAGAACTATCTCTATAACTACATTTGACTCCTCGCATCGTTTGGAAGGGTTTGATAAATTTGAATACCCAGGGTTTTTAAGTAGTCTGTTGCGATAGGACTCGCAAAGCTTCTCTCACTATCCATCACGAGTATGCGAGGTACAGTGAAATAATGCGCCTTTATGATTTAAAGAACTTTACGAAATTTGAAAATGTACACGATATATATTTTTTCCTTTTGGTTATCAAACTGGTAATCCTTGGTAGTGTTTGAAAATTTGCTTTCGGTTTTCCATCTGGAATGTGTTTTTCTGTGTGCCCGCTTGTGTTTTTCCTTTATGATGAATAATTTATTTTATTCATTCTGAATGTCTCCGACTTTTTGCTTTAGGCGTATTTTAAACCTAGAAAAACTATTTTTAAAAAACTTCCTACAGAAGCGAATATACTCCTCCGGGATTTGTCTTCATTGGCAAAAAATGTCCTGCCCTTTCTGAAAGATAAATTGGTTGCTGAAGACATTGATGATTTCATCACAGTATCGAATTAAGTTGGTAGAATACCATTTTGCACTATGAATAGTTCCAGTGGTGGACACTTGGCATTTTTGTTCTTATTGCTTAGTGTAAACGTTAGCGGTTGGTGGTTGGTCAGAATTTTCATTTTGCGGGCCCCATATAAGTAGTTGCAAAGGTTATCCAATCCCCACATTATGGCGAGCATCTCATTTTCATTTGTTGCATAATTTCAATCGGTCTTATTCAGTGACCTGGAGATGTAAGTAATTGGCCGGCCTTTCCCAATATCTGCTTGAGATAATTTAGCGCCAAAGGCCGACGAAGCAGCGTCAGTAGTTAGCAGAAAAGTTGTGTTAAAATTTGGAAAAATTCTCTTTGATTCTCAATCTTCATTTTCTTAAATTGCGATACTTTGGTTTGCGCATTTTCTCCGCTTTAAGTTGGTTAACGGTTAATCTATGAGTGTAAATTCTCGGATAAATCGCCTATAGTACGATGCGTGGCAAATGAAGGATTTGAGGTTTTTCAAATTCTCAGGTTTCTTGATGTTCTGAATAGTCAATACTTTTTTTGTCCGAATTGATGCCCTTGTTTGTTATAAGATAACCCAGACATTTTGTTGCACAAGTTGGCCTTCTGTAGTTTCGAAAATACTTTCTCGACGTTGGCTGGATATTCTTCCGCAGTTTTTCCTCCGAAGACAACAATGTCTTCTATATAAACATAACGAAATTCGCTAATGAATTCCTTCAAGACATTATCGCTCATTCGTTGAAAGACACTGGGTGTCTTTTTTAATCCAAACGGGAGCTGAAATCCTGAAGTAAGACCGATGGTGGTAAGATTTTGGGAATTTCCGAAATTGTGTAGTGTATTTGAGGTATCCGGAATGGGATAGGAATCTGATATTGTCACGGCATTCAATCTCTTGAAATCTACTACCATTCGATTTTTCTTCGTTTGCGAGACATACAATTTCTTTTCCACTATCTTAATTAAGGAATTCAGTGGGCTTTTGAGGGGTTGTATAATTATTCCATTCTGGAGAAGTTGAGCTTCATTGGTGGTTCTGATTTCAGCGCGTACCTTGGTATCGAACTTTCATAATGTTGTGTTCCACACAATTTGGGTGTGATGATCGATTTATTGTGTTTTCGATCAACAAGTACCCCGAGTTCCTACAATGTGTCATCTCCTATGTTGTCATCAAGCGATTTCAACCCTGTTAGAATAAAAAAATCGATGGTATTGTCAACGCTAATGCTTTTAAAGAATGGTCCACTAATTGTGTGACTGATTTTGGTAATACATCCCGCTGATCTTATTTGGAATTTATTCTCAGTTAGCTTGTCATTAATGGATTTTATAATAAAATGTACCATCATTCTCGTTTTCAATGTTATCGTATGCTTCATTGGCTCGTGGAGATGAAAATGTTCCCGTTTTGCTACCGGACTAAGGAGTGGGACGGTTGATATAATTTACTTGTCGCGTTTGAACTGATGGATCAAGATTCAGCGATGCTGAACTTGGGTGAACATACTGCGTGTGCATATATGAAATTTGGTTTACCGGAGGCGTTAAAAACGCCTCGTTTAATTTGGCTGGTTTCTGTATGATCAGCGTCGTGATCAGCGTCCAGTGCTCGATTACTCGTGTAGTCTTTTGTCTTGGTTTTATTGACTATCAAGGAGAACTATTGGTGATTTACGTTCACATAGAACTCGTCCATCGTCATCCGTTTTTGCGATAGTGTACTCAGTTGGTGCTGGTAATGTAATGTCAGACATTTTTTTTATTTGTCGCCCATTCTTCGTTGAAAATGTTATAGCAAATCAGCGCTGAGTCTTCATTGCCTCGAATTTTTTGGTGGATATACTGAAGTATAGCCCGGTATATCGGTTTATTTCGCAGGAAGTCGTATTCGTGCAAAATATTTTCAACGTTGTGCACCCATGAAAGGAATTGGGTGGGATTTACATCAAAAACTGTAGTTCGTTGGCACAATCAGGCAAGCGACTCATTTCTTTCAATGGAAATCATTTGTTAAACAAATGAACAATATTAAAAGCAGTTTTTTTGTCGGTCTTGTTTTGAAATCGATATGAAGCTAAATAATCCTTTCGATTTATTGTTTTGGAACCTAATAACAGAAAAATGTATAAAATATTTCTATTTACACAAAGTCAAAAATCTGTATCGAGAACAAACGGAATCAAAAACATATTTGGTTACAGAACAAAAATAAAAAACTCCTAGGAAATGATCGCTATAAGCGCACAATATAAAAGGAAAATATCCAACTAATTTTTTATGTATTTTCCGTCTTAGCTATTTATATTGGTATATTATATACATATGTATATATAGGACCAATGTACGTGACTGTAATAATTTACAAATGAAACAAATATGCTACTATACAGCTCATAAGAAAGGATATATGGAAGAAATGTTAAAATATGAAAATTTATATTAAGTATATTTTCCTTTATACCATTTATTGCCATCAGCTTTCACCAGAAAAATTTCGTCCGTCACAGACATATATAAAAGTACACGTGAAGAAATGCTATACTACATACGTTCATATATACTCGTATACAAATACAATACCAACCAATAAGAATGTATATGTATGTGTATAAGAAAAGATTTTTTGTATTTATTTTAAAATCCCAAAAGGACTTACTTTTTAGTGAATAATTTTTCTATATTTTCGTGTTTTGTTCTCCGCCTCGTATTCATATAAATAAAATATGAGACGAAAATGGAATAAGTTTTTTGGAAGCTATATACTCGTACCAAGAACTTGATGGAAACAACATATCCGCAAATATACATATCATAGAAATGAACGAATGAACGAAAAAAGGCTTATGTGAAAAATGTCAAGGATAAAATAAAAATCTGTCTTGTGCCATGTTTAAAATATATGTAAGCCTTTTTAAAGTCATAAATTTAAATTTCAAAAATGTTTTTTTCGTTATTTCTTGAAGGACATGTAATGAATGAAAGTTTTGATATATGGGATATTTTTATATTTTATTGTGAGTCCTTTAATTAAAGGGATACTCTACTTTTTATATTTTTTAGTTTGCTTTACTAACGAAAAAAAAATGTGAAACAAAGGATTTAAAAGGATGAATACGTCTTGTTAACTGAAAATGCTCTTAGGAATTTGTGTACGACACTAGAATTTTAATATTTTCGGTTTGACAACATAATGTGACAACTTAACGCAAAAATAATATTCTTTTAGGTTATTCAGCCTGATTGAAGATCATGAAATTTAAACATTTAAATGTTTAAAGGTTTACATTGATGGTAGCAAATAGTGTTTTTTGTAGCCTAGCTTGAACTGATTATTAAACAACTAGTGAATTTATTTACTATGGAAAAAGACACAGTCAAATAAAACTTTTATTGGGTTAGGGTTTATCAACCTAAACGGTAAAAATAAATTCGCGTAGTGAGATCAATTTCTGTATATGGTAAAATCTTGAATTACGATTAATTTTATCAGTACAGGGTAGGCCATCTGTTAGTCCTTCTTTTATTTGTAAATAAAACACATTTTGAGATGAAAAGTCAAATTATTTTATTGATAAGGAAAGGTGGTTCTATGCCAAAAAATTAGCAAAAATCAAAATTATTGATGAACTTTTCCAATAAAAGCGGATCAATGACCTCAATTTCAGCTCGAATGTTGAATTATTTGTGAATGATTAAGATTTACCTTACCTTTCGAATAACCCCACAAAAAATGATCAAGTGGTGTTAAGTCCGGGCTTCTTGGTGGCCAAGAAACTTCATAATTTCTTGAAATTATGCGATCAGCTAATTTTGTTAACAATAAATGGACTGTTGCACGACTTGTATGGCATGTCGCGCCGTCTTGTTGAAACCAAAGGTCGTTGACATACAATTCATTCAATTTGGACCACAAAAAGCCAGTTAACATGTCGCGATAACGCTCTCCATTCACTGTAAGGGCATTTTCCTGTCAAAGAAAAACGGCCCAATGATGCCACCAGCTTATAAAAGGAAACAGTGACTCTTGGAGGATCTGCATTAAGATGAAAATGAGCCCTAATCGCTAAGGTTGATTTTTGATGAAAAACCATAATTTCTTTGAAGTATCCAATTATCAAAACGACGATGACTTAAATGGTCTGGTGGCTCCAATTTTTGAGTTAGCTGAATTTTGTATGAATGCAAATGAAGATCAATATGCAAAATGCGTCGTAATGTGGTTCGTGAAATGTTTAGTTCTTGTTAATGATGCCTGGTTCATAACGAACACTTTCACTAATACCTGCCACTGCATCAGAAGGACGAACTGGATGAACATGTTGATACGGTCTACGACCTTCCACTGACCCAGTTTCTTCAAAACGATTAAAAATTTTGCTAATTGCACGCTCAGTAGGACGTTGTTAGAAACTTCTTGTTGATAAAGGGCATATATTTAGGGCTTTTCATATGGAAACGGACCAACAGATGGCCCACCCTGTATTAAAGTAAAAAAAAATCACAACTAAAAAGTTTGTGCTTCATCCACTATACCGTTTTTTGAGGATACACAATTAGTTCTATTCGGGTTTATGTTACTGGATGAAGCATACTATCATATTAGGAGAAGGGGATGTTCTCGAGTTCGTTCTGTTCGTCTAGAAAATTTCTACTAAGACAAGAACTGGTTGCTTTGCGTTGCTTGATGTTCAGTCATACTAATTCTCATTTTTACACACTTCTATTCATTCTAATTAATCCAATCGAAAATTCTAGGCCATCCGTTTAAATTGTAAAGTTTCCCCTCATATCAAAATCACCCACCAAAAGTAAAATAACACTTGGAATTCTGGCCAAACCCACAAAATCGATAAAACCACGTCAGATCACGTCACGAATTAAATTTTTCCTCCGTTCAAAATACCATGCCAAGTCTGAGCAAGGTTCTACGCAAGTTAAAGATTGTTGATGCAAAACGGATTAACACAAGCTATGTTAATCCGGTTTACATAAACACTTCTATTCGTCAGCCATTCGGAGGAATTTCATCTTAAGTTAAAAAGTATTTAGTCGAAAAATCTTAACCCTAATAACATCATCTCTATCGATCTCGATAATTTTTATTTTTTCATGAATTTTATTGAGTCAAAGTAAACAATTTTCACAAATATTTAAATTTTCGAATTGCAATTGCATTTTTCGATTTGCCCAACCTTAGCCGCGGTTATGGCCTTCAAACGGCCGACAAAGCTATTGCATGCAGCACGAAAGTGGCTCTGCGGTATTTTGGCTCAATCCCGGCGAAGCACTTGCTTGAGATGATCGCCACTTTGGTATTTTTTTGTCCCAACGTTGCTCTTCAAAATACCTCAAACCGAGAAATCTAGCGGATTTGCATCCGGTGAATTTGTTGGTCATTGGGCAGTGGAAATGAACCGCGGAACGTTGTTTCTCAGCCAATCTTGATTGACGCGCGCTTTATGATTTGGCGCTGAGTCCTGTTCACATGTTCAGACTCTGCGGCCGAAATGTTTTTGTGCTCAAAGCTTCATTGCTCCCTCCAACACATGATCCCGATATATTTGAGCATTTATCTTGATGCCACGGTCCAAAAAAATGAGCGGTGAACTTCTTTCGGCCGTTATGGCGGCCCAAACCATCACCATCGGCGGGCTTGGTTTCGAGTGGCAATCCGTTGGTCCAAATTTTCAGTAGAACGGCCGGGCTAGTAAATCCCGTTCGTTTTGCTTCTTCACATATTGCTCAATAACGAACGGTGACTCATCAGAGAAAACCAAATTCGGCAAATCGCCACTTTCGTGCAAGCGTAACAACTCCTTTGCTCTTTCCACTCTAACTTTTTTTGAGCATCGGCGAGACCATGCGTTTTATGGAATTTCAAGGCCTTTAGTCCAGGATGATCTTTCAATATGTGTTGCATCCGTTCGAGCGAAATGTTCGCCTCACGAGCCATTTTTCTACCGCTACGGCGCGGATTCCGAGCCAATTTGGCCTTCACCTTCCGAATGGTATTCGGCGATGTTGCAGTGCGTTTCGGTCCACCACCATGGCGTTTTGCAATGCTGCTTGTATCGTCATAACGATTTATGGTGCGATACACAAACATTTTATTCACATGCCGATGTTTTAACTGGTTAACAATCCGCGGCTGTGGTTTTCCGGCCAAATATAGAGCAATCACACTATTACTCTTGAATTTCATTGCGGATAACTTTTTTTCTAAATATTTTCCACTAAAACGCTTTTGTACGCTTATAAACAATGAAATGAACTGTCATTAGTGTAAATTTGAGGGTTCTGTCATCACTGGTTTGACAGCAATGACAGTTTGAAGTTGGTAACATTTCGTGTCAGTCACCCAAATTCGCAATCGCAATAACAGTGTTGATTAGCTTCGTGCAGCATTCTAGAGACAGGTTCATTCTTACCGTAATCAGTGCTATGGTGGTTGATTCGATAGATAGGCACCGTTCTTAAAACTCGTGAACTTATATTTAGATTGATCTTTTCTAATAGAACAGGAGACTCGATGCCGCCGGTTAGCAACTGATGAATGAAAACCACGTCTGCAACAACTCCGCGCTTACTAAGTGATTGTAAAGCGATTAATTTGAGGCGATCTTGGTATGGAGGCAGGTTGAACATGTCCACCCACGGTAGCCCGCGTAAATTAAGGCAACGAAATCTGCGTTGAACTGCTTCATATGTGAACCTCATGATAAGGCGACCACACCTTGCTAGTATACTCGAACAGAGGACGAACGAATGTTGAATAAAGTGCCTTCGTAACATAAAAATCTTAGAATTCTTTCGACCAACGCTTAATGAAACCGAGCGCAGAATTTGTTTGATTGGTAATGCGATCGACGTGATGTCTGAAATTCAATTCACTGTCACAAATGACACCCAAATCACGAACTGAACTGGCTCTGCTAACGGTATCGTTGTTAATATACTAGTCACGAGAAGTGGACTGAGCACGTTTTCGAGAGTAGGTGGTTGTTTGACATGTGTCCACGTTTAAATCTAGGTTCTTATTTGCATACAATGCGGAGAAGTTATTGAGGTCGAATTATAATTGGCTCTTGTCGGTGATGTTTGAAATCCGTTTTTAATTCTTCATGTCATCGGAATATATAGATATCGGTGAATTTTTATTTAAACATTCAAGGTCGTTGATAGATAGAATGAAAAAAATCGGCCCCAGATGGTTGCCTTGAGGCTATCCAGATGTTGCTGAGAAATGAGCCAATACTGATGACCAGAACAGCACATGATATATGCGGTCTTTAAAATAAAAGCCCACCCAACGAAGAGTTTGGGGAGGAAAGCAAAGAGCCCTACGCTTAAACAAAATAACTTCATGGGAAATCCTGTAAAACGCCTTGCTAAATTCGGTGGAGATAACATAAACCGAATTGCTTGTCTCCATGATTTTCAATGATTGTGAAGTGAATTCAATAAGGTTTGTGGTCGTGGATCGTGCTTTGAGAAAATCATGCTGATTCTCAGAAATCAACGGTTTACAATAAAAGTACGGTGAATCATACACAATACTTTCGAACAGCTTGGGAATACAAGATAATTTTTAATTGGTCTGTAATACAGATGTCTAATTTGCAACCATTGTTTCCAAGCGAAATGAAAGGATGAAAAATCATTTTTAAGTTTGGAAATCGATTATGAATCCGTAGTACAACAACGGATTCATAATCGATTTGAATGGAAGTTAAGGTTGTTTGAACACAATTTTTCATGTACCATATGTAAAGTAATCTTCATCGGGTTCAAAATCGCTGTTTGTAAAAGCCAGACCGAAAAAGTTGGCAAAATGATTTGTCATGACTTTATTATCATTAGGGGAATGATCTTTATACCTCAGAGTGGAAGGATATCCAACGGATTTTTTCTTAAAATTAATAAAGCGCCAGGAACTCTTAAAATCAGCGATTAGATAGACAAACTATTGAAAGTATTATAACTTTAAATAGTTAGAGTAATCAGAGTCCGATTCAGTTTTTAGGAATCTTTGCCAACGTTTGTACCATACCAAGGAGGTGACGGCGATACGGTTTTTTCTCAATTTCACGGAAATTTTTACGGGTTTGAAAATCTTCATGTATTAATGCTACCGTCTTTTCTCGTAAGTAAGAAGGCAATCTATACTCGCAAGCCCCTGTAAAGTATTATTTTCAATATCTAAAACAAAATTTCAATAATACGCCTAGGCTAAGGCGTAATTTCCTTAAACAGGAGAAAATATTACTTATATCCGGTGATTTTTTTATCCCATGTGTGGGGCTGAAATTTACAGCCCTGCTCTGATATATTTGTTTTTTATTTTATATAGAATTCAAAGGTGTCCTTGTTAGTGTTCCTTTAAATCCTGAGAGTTTTATAGTTTCCTCTAGCTTTATATCCATTCCTGCCATCCATTCCATGCTTTTCAATATCTGCTGTGAAGACTACTTTCATTTTAACATGATTGATATTAGTGATTCTTAATGCTCTTGTGGTACTACTTTCTTTGATCACCGCATCATCATGGGGTATAAGTATTCTTCTGTTGTTAACATTTTTATTTCATCTCCGTTATTACGTAGTCTCATGTGACGTAGTCTCTTGTGTGTCATTTCTTGTACTTACTTCCTTAGTAAATATTGGTGAACCAGTAACTGTTTTGTTTAATCGTAGAAATCTGGTTAACGGCCTTCTTTTTGACGCCACGATAACTGGTTGGTTTGTTTTCAAGGGAAGTTGCTCTACGTATCTTGCACTATGTCTCGCGGATGGGTTTTACTGGAATGTTCTTGGCTCTGTATCTTTTCTTCCGTTAATGTTCTATCGTGTTGTACGACTTCAATCTCTTAAAATTTCCTTAATCTACTTTCTAATTCCGTTTGTGTTATCATGCACTGCATGGTTGTTGTTTTGGCTTCTATGATGCAATGACCTAACTATTATCCATCCTTTAATTCAGTTTTTTGTGCAACTGGTTCATCTATTGCGCCTTTGACTATATCATTCATTACTATGCCGATTTTGTTTGGCATATTATAATTAGAATCTATCCACAGCAGATTATTCATATGGGGCCAATTCCAAGCATATAAACTGTACTCTTGTAACTGTGTTATGGGGATCTGTATGTTTAATTCCCTGACCGCCTCGCGAGTTATAAAGGATGCTTGAGAACCGGGATCGGTGAGTACTGTCTCCATGGCTAATGCTGTGTTTAGAACTATCTGCGATTATGTTATTGTACTGTTCAACATCTGTATTTCGACTATTGGTCTCTCAGGTTCCGAGGTTGGGCGATAAACCGCTGCAGTTGTTTTTTGTTGGTATTTACTTTCATTTTTAATGGGAACTTGTTTTGTATGACGCGAATTGTGAAGACTTCATTGGCACACCAAACATTTCGGTTTTGATAAACAAACTCGGCAAAAATTATGATCACGCAGACATGTTCTATCTAAGGGAACTTGTTTTGTATGACGCGAATTGTGAAGACTTCATTGGCACACCAAACATTTCGGTTTTGATAAACAAACTCGGCAAAAATTATGATCACGCAGACATGTTCTACAAAGATTTTTTTATACTGCTTATCTTGTTGCGCTCCAAAGTTGACATTTGTAAAAACGATCTGCAATTTTAAATTTTAGATGATCCTTAACAATATTTGTATGCGCTTTTGTAAATTTATTGCTACCGTTTTTAACGCTTTTGGAGGTTGAAATCATATTGGTGTTTGATATCGGTTACCGGTGGTTGTTACAAAAATGTGTTTAAATTTTGTCCCTTGACCCTGATTGTTTCATTATCAAATTTTTTGTGATATATGTGCGATCAGTGCATCGAATTTCTCATCGTCTTTAAGTATTGTTACGAATTCTACTCTAAACACGTATATAACTCGGCGGTCGAGTGGTAAAAGTCGCGAGTTCGGACCTAGTCGGAGTTCATAATTTTATTGAGGCGATTATTATTCTTAACATGGATCGATGTTGCCGCATCAAAGTATTGCTCCAGTATTGATTGAGATTTGGATTTTAGAATGTCATTTCCAGTGAACGGCGGCGATAATCATCATGGAAAGTACTGGAATTAAGAACAGCGTTAATCATCAAGATAGGGGAATTGATGATATGGAATGTTCGCGAACACAACTACACGAAAGTAATTTACATTTTATAATTTGCTGCATTTACAATACAGTTGTAATTTAGCCAGTGAACAGTGCAAGAGTTAAATAGTGAAAAGTAAGGAGTGCGAAAAATAGTGACCAGTAAAAGGGAACAGTTATAATGTGAACAGTAAAAGTGAATTACTAAAACGAAAATGGAAACAGTTAAGTGAAACACAGCGATTTGGAAACATTTTTTTTGTCCCCGTTGTTTTTGTTGTGTCGCTGTGGTATCCATTTTCGTAAACGGGAATTTGGAATTTAGGAAGTTATCCTCCGATGCTGTTGGTGTCGATCTTCTTGGTGGTCCCTTGGTGGCTCGTAATTACCTGCTATCATATTTCGATGTTCGATATAGGGATGGTTTTCTTCTAACGGTGAAATATTATATAAGTTCCTTTAAAATTGTTTTTTTCGACTCTAAATATTTTTTTGTTCTCCTTCTTAGCCTGTCTTTATCGTAGTTTCGGTTAACTGAACTATTGTCACGCTCTTGATCTCCTGATCATCATTGTTGATAAGCCTGTTGGTTCTTAGTTTCGACCGATGTAAGAACTGCCTGGTTTTATTGACGGAAGTGGGACTGGTGCCGGTAGGTGTTTGACTTGTGGTTTCAGTGCCTGTTAGTCGTCACCTGGATTTTTCTATATATTTTATTAGCCACCAGTTTTGGTGACTTCGAGGGGACCAATGTTGTATCAGCGCTAACAGCTGATATAGCTTTTCGATATTTTAATGGACTGTTATCTGCATACCGCTGGTGGTGGCTATGACAATAACAAATATTGTTTTGAGCTACCTAGTTTTTTTTCAATTGTATGAGTTTATATACAAAATTTATATTTTAATTACAGCAACAAATATCTAGTTGCTGAGCTTGTTAATTATACTTAAATTTTATTATTTGATTATGTAAAAATAAGTTTATACGAGAGCGTAGTGATGTATCAATACCATCTGTCACTGTATCAATACCATCTGTCACTAGACCAAAAAGTCAATTTCGTGTGTTAATAAAACATTACTTTGCGTGGTAAAACCATTACGCAAACCAAAACAAAGCTTGATAAATATTATGGGAACTCTTTATCATCGATTAAAATGATTCACAAGTGGTTTACTGATTTTCGTTGTGGTCGTAAAAGCACAACTGATGCCGAACGTTCAGGACGCCCAAATGAAGTCACCACACTAAAAATGGTTGACAAAATCCATGATACGGTATTGCAAGACCGCAGAGTGAAAGTGCGCGAGATAGCTGAGATAGTAGGCATCTCAGATGAACGTGTGCGTAAAATATTACACGAACATTTGAATTTGAAAAAGCTATCCGTGCGTTGGGTGCCGCGTTTGCTTACAATCGACCAAAAAACGCACACGTGTGACAACACGTGGAGAGGCAGGTTTGGCGATGTTCAAGCGAAATAAAACGACATTTTTGCGTCATTTCATAACTGTGGATGAAACATGAATCCATCACTATTCACCGGAGACCAAAGAACAGTCTAATCAGTGGATTTCTACTGGGGAATCTGCTCCGAAAAAGGCTAAGGTGGTTTTATTGGCCAAAAAGGTCATGGCCATAGTTTTTTGTTTCAGTTGAGAACAGTCAACGGCTAATATTACTGCAACTTATTGGACCGTTTCAATGACGCGGAAGAAAAAAGTTAACTTCCATCAATACAATGCACGGGTGCACACGTGTGTGCGAAAATCCGTGAATTATGCTTCGAATTGCTTCCACATCAACCATATTCTCTAGACTTAGCTTAGATATTACGAATAGGAATGAACAGCGAATCAGATAGAAGAATGAAAAGGGATCGATGTGTGAAAGGTGAATAAAAGGAAAATAAAATAAAAAAAATTGTATTTTTATGAAATCGGGCCAAACGGCACCTAATTATTGGAGCTAGTGCCAAATAATAAAAAAAATTAAGTGTGATTCGACACTTCCAAATGTATAGAGATTCCGTTCCAGGATGGCAGTTGGTCGTTATTATTATGTTACTATTTTTTTAGATGACATATTAAAACATGAAAAATTTTAACAATTAAATAAAAAAAAAATTAAAAGTGAGTTATAGTGCTGAAAGTCGTGAAAACGAAGCGGTCGAGTTTTGGTGTTCTTAGAATAAAAAGAGAATTTTAATAACAAAAAAAAACTAATTTTTAAAATATTTTAATTATAAATGTTTTTGTGGTTATTTTTTCTTCTTTAATACTAATTGATTTAAAACAACACTGATTAAAGATCTTTGCTATACTTAGTACTGAAAAAACAACGAGGAAAACAACAAGAAAAACAATGTTCTACGTTGTCCGCCAATTGTCGACATGGTCTACGCAAATATGTCGACCAATCCCAATTTAGATGCACAACTGGAGAAGGAATAATGATTTTTAATTATACAAGACAGTTTAAACCAAAATTCTGATAAATTTGATATGTACGACCTATGCACGATCTATGTAATAGAAAGATGGGTGTTGGCAATATCATATTCATCTCTCCAGTTTTTACCAAGTATTCCTCGCTTTATAGCAAAATTTTCTAAAATTCAATTTCAAGTCGTATTTCTTGACGCTTGATTTGACCCGGTTCAGTTCATTCGTGAAACAACGCTAAAGGTGCTTACTAAATTTAAACTGAAAATTTTTAATCTAAAACAAAATTTGGATGGAGTTTTCCGTATAAATGTTGTACTGATCCTGACCAATGGGTTTCATGAAATGTGGCAAATTGCTTCTTCAGACCCATAATAATTTAGTTCTGTATTCAATACTTAGTAGTAAATAAAACCGTGATTAAAGATGGCAATAATTGCATTTCATAACTCATGAGAGAATTTAGGCAAAACAAATATCTTAAAAATATAATTCTTAGAAAAAATATCACTAAGCTAGAAAATTTTAAATTACAATTGTTTCAAGTGAAAACATATTTAAATCAGTAACCTTGCAACACCAACCTTTGATCTTCCACAACAATAAATCTTGTTTAAGACAATTTCTTATTTTATATTTACAAATTCCATTTTCGAAATTTTTATCAACACACACACGCACAAAAAATTGCAATTAAGAAAGAATTTCTGTATTCTACAAAAACCAGTTTTGTTTCCGGAAAAAGGATAACATAATTCATTGCATAAAAAATAGTTTAATTCACATTAAAGAAACAACCAAACACACCATTCCCAACCCCAACGTATAGAAACCATGAAAAGAAAACACTTTGGGTTTGCACGCAATGCACGTTAAAAAATTTCCCATGTACATATATATCGCGTCCCGTTTTTTTTTCTAATTTTCTAATTTGATAACAAAATCGGATTTAAAATAAATATAAAAAATATACAAATAAGCTAATTAAAATTAATTAGATCAATTAAATTTGTTAATTTCTATTTAAATAACTTATTTGCATTAAACGCGTAACAACAAACCAGTTTACCTGTTACCATTAAAATAATATAAATATAAAAAAAAGTGGAAAATGTTGTTACGGCAGAACATGGAAATGAAATTGTTTGTGTTTTGTTTTTGTTGTTCGGCAAATGGAAAATATATTTACATAAATTAACTAAGATTTTCCTTTTTATGGGTAAACTCTTTACCCACGCATATTTACCTGCCTAACATAATGTTTGTGTTGTGTTTATAGAAAATAACAATTTTGGATACGCTGTATGCGTATAGCCGACGACGACGGCGGAACAGATTACGATTAACAGAAAATACTGAAATTTATTTGTTGCCATAATTTTGCTGGCATTTTTGTCTTGAATGCCGAATTGTTATTACTATTATTACAAATTTTTTTGTGTACTGTGGAAATGGAAAAAATAAAAATTTGAATAATACCCGAAAAAAATAAAATGTGTAATAAAATTCACTGTGTGTGATTTGTTTTTTAGGTTTTTGAATTTTGAAGATAGCATTCTCGTGTTTGGCATTGGTGTGTCTGTGCCTGCGATGTACAATATATAACAATATATATTTGGTAAGATGATGGAATGTGTACGCATTATGCATAACAATATGGAAATATATTCTTTGTTTAAACATAAACGTGTACGGTACCGTACACGATTGTATTTATAACAATGAGAAATTGGATTAGATCGTACCGAAATTTTATTTTTGACACGTTTTGCGTTTTATTTAAACGATGAAATCTTAATTTTTTTAGATTAGTCCGAATATGTGTGGTATACTTTGTATTTTTATTTTTATGTGGGTATGTGTCGAGACTTCAGTGGAGTTGGGGTGGTGGAACCGAATATGTTTATCATACATTATGCATGTTATTTGTCTAATCTAAATATTTGAATTTTGTGTATATAAATAAAAAATAAGACAAACATGTTTATTGAGTTAAACAAATCCAGCACGTATGAATATTTAAATGAAACAGGTGTAACAGGTGACTTTGAACGAATTATATTTACTCGACGACATCACACTGCTTGATCGAAATATGCACAATTGCTCTGCTATGAACATCGTATGACAAGTATAGACATGTTGATATATTGAAACGTAAACTTCTTAACGCGCGCCTTACACAAACATTTGTTTTGAATGCACACAGCAATGAACTTGATCAAACAACCGCGCGTGTTCTACATATTTTGGGTTAAAGTTGTGAACCGATGTGTCATTTTTTAGAATGCGAGTATTGATATCAATTAGTAAAATCCAATTAGTCTCTAGGAGCTATAAGCATGCACGTTATCAATTAGAATTTATTCCAAATGTAATGCTCGAAATTGTGGGATATTTGAAAATTTATGGACAAAAGATCCGAATCCGAGGAAGGCGGAGGCCATTCTAACCCTTATATAAGATATGTTACATTTGATCTACACCACTGTGTACGCCGCCTGGTGGGGGTTCAAATTGAGAGTGACGCGTTCATATAACGTCGTTAACGCAGCCGTTAGCTGCATGGGTAAGATGAGGCTTTAGTATGCGAACTCCGAATTAGGCGACATTCGGTTTTAAAGCCTAGCCTTCCTATGATAATGCAGATCTCTGTCAAAGACGACCGTTATTTCTCGTGCAACTCGTGGGAATAAACATGAAATCTAAAAATAGGTGAAAGATGGTGCAACAAAAGGTACTAATTCAGAAGGCGATGCAGTTCAAAATGCTACAACTTCTGAACAGACCATCACTTCTTCTGAAAAGTAACTCAAGAAAAATCGATTGACGATCAAGCCACTGAAAATTGTGTTCACTTGAGTGGGGCTGGGCGAAAACGTTTTAAATCTTTGAGAAAACAAGGGCATTCATTCGAGAAAGCTGGTAAATTGGCCGTAAATCCTAATTCCACTCGCGTTTGTGGTGGAAATCCTCGCAAGGCATCTGGTGATGGCGATAATAGCGATTCAATTATACGTGTCGGCGTCAAAGTGTCGAAACCGAGGGTCATTTTAACAAAGTACGAACAGCAATTGGTACAAGAAGGTATTTTGAAAAAATTGTTAAATTCATAGCTGGGTGGATGGTTCTCATCTGCGCAATCGACACTCACTTGGTTTAGAAAAATTGTTAGTCAAGTTAAGCCATGGCCAGCCACAAGCTTAAAAGTTGTCACTGAGGATAAAGACCCCTTTGTCGTAGTTGCTAATTTGCCTAACAGTTTAGACGACACTAGCCAGGCGACACTTGATTTTATGGAAGCCCACAACGATGGCTCGTACTGAACCGATTAATTGAAGGTAAATGAGTTCAATTAACCTTATAATTGAATAACTCATCATTCGAAAAATAAAGGGCCTTCTGTTGTAATTGTGTAGTTGTTGTTAGGTTTGATGAGTTTTTTCTTTTTTTGGTGGAGGAAATGTTAATCACTCATAATAATGAAGTTTTATTTCAGGAAATTTACCAATTAAAATTGCTTAGGACCTTAATTGCTGATTATTTATATCCAGAAACAATTCACAAAAGTTATTATGCCGTCTTGTGCTTTACTAACTATTGAATACTTAGGTGTCTGTAACCGGGTTAAGTCTATCATATCTAATAATCTTTCCTATCCCTCCATCTTGTTATATGTAAAAGGGGTGTACGGTACGCTCGGCGAATCCGGGATCCCAGCTTAGCCTTGGTCGTACATTCTAATCAATCAATCAATCACCACTGTTGCCGACTGGTGTGATGGCGCTCCAACACCAATACTTAACTCTGTGGAGAATGTTGAAGCTTAGTAACAAAGTTGTCCGCAAAACTTCCTTCAATTACGAAGGTATATGTCCACTTCTTTTTCAACTTTAAAGGGGATTTTAACACCCCCACGGGATATATCATCCTGTAGTCGTGGAATGTATTTTATGTCTTCTATTTTTGAAAGGTTAAGGTTTTTAACGAAAAAAATTTTTTTAAATCATCGCTGCAAATGAATGAGACATTTTTAAGTCTGTACCTACTTTTATTTTTGATTTCTGTGGATTGCGTTCAATCTGATTCCATATACTCTTTTGATTTTAGTCGGTGAACAGTGCATGGGTGTCAACTGATTTTAGTTCCAGTGAGCCATTTTATAGTTTCATGAACTTCTAATTCAAAGATATTTGTAACGCGTCTTAAAAATATATTTTTTTTCGATCAATATACAAATTTAGAATAATCTAAAGTAGCAATTAGTATTATCCTAAGAAGGAGAACAAACAAATATTTACAGTCGAAAATAACAATTTTAAAAAGGAACTTATATAATATTTCACAGTTAGAAGAAAACCATCCCTATATCGAACAACGAAATATGATAGCAGGTATTTACGAGCCACCAAGGGGCCATCAAGAAGATCGAAACCAACAGAATCGGGGGGTAACTTCCTAAATTCCAAGTTCCGGTTTACGTAAATGGATACCACAGCGACACAACAAAAACAACGGAGACACAAAAATGTTTCCAAATCGTTGTGTTTCACTTAACTGTTTCCATTTTCGTTTTAGTAATTCACTTTTACTGTTCACATTATAACTGTTCACTTTTACTGGTGACTACTTTTCGCACTGTTTACTTTTCACTATTTAACTCTTGCACCATAGAGTGTGTATTGGCGTTGAATTAATCGCCCCTTTTGATTTTCGGTTAACGAGTTTTACTCGGTCGATTTAAACTATGGTTTTTAAATTCAACCCGTTTTTGTTCTCCTTCGATGTCCTAGATTAAGGATCAATCGTTACCTATACGTTATTTTATTTGCTTATCTTAGTTTTCCTAAATTTTCTCTTTATTTATTTCTAACCGCCCTGTCATACTATTTTATATACCGGGTGTTTCTTTTAAACTGAGACGATCAAATACCTCGAAAAATAGCCACTCTAGGGAAAAAATGTTCATAATTAAAATTTAATCATACCGCGGGGGAAATACATTAGTGCAAAAAATAGTCCCCTACCCCCCGCTTTGTAGATAGGGCGCGGGTAACTTTTAAACTAAGATAGGAAGCCATATTTTTATTGCAGATACGGATTCTACGACTAAAAGTACGTATGATTTGAATGAAATATTTTGTTCGGTTCATGATAGATGGCGTTATAATCGACGAAATTCAATTTTTTCAATTTCTCCTTCTTAGAACACACGCATTCGATTCTGCAATACGTTTGAAATAAAAAACATCACGTTTTCATTGGAAACACTCGAAATTCGTCATCAAAACAATTTATTAATGTTAATGGCAGGTGAATAAAATAATTTTAGCTTAAAATAAGTGTTCAAAATGATGGCCTGCGACTTCAATGCACTTATTAATACGCATTTCAAATGATTGCATACAACTGAGAAGTGTGTCTGGTTGAATTTCAGCACACACATTTCTGATTCGCGCAATCATGTTCTCACGTGTTGTTGGTTCTTGTTTGTAAACTTTGTCTTTGAGATAGCCCCACAAAAAGAAATCTGGCGAAGTAAGGTCTGGCAGGCCAATTTACCGGACCAGCTCTACCAATCCAGCGACCATTGAAATCACGATCAAGTATTTCACGTGCCACCATCGAATAGTGTGCAGGACAACTATCATGTTGAAACCATGTCTCACTTCTAAGCTCAAATTTTCAAGTAATATTGGCAGTTCATTTTCCAAAATGTTTCGGTACATTTGACCATTCAAGTTGCCTTCAATAATGTGGGGGCCTATGAGTTTGTTGCCAATTATTCCACACCACACGTTGACTGTCCAAGGACGCTGATGTTCAACTTGACGAAGCCAGTGCGGATTTGTAACACTCCAATAATGCATGTTGTGTCGATTAACCGTTCTATGGTTTGTAAAAGACGATTCGTCAGAGAACATTACGCAACGAAAAAAATTGGGGTTTTGTTGTATTTGTTCACGTGCCCATTGACAAAAAGTTACCCGATTTTGGAAATCAGCGCCATGAAGATCTTGGAGTAAAGACACATGATATGGATGATACGTGTGCCGTTTTAAAATTCTCCAAACACTGGTGAGGGACAATCCGGAATCGCGAACTATTTCTCGTGTACTAACATGAGGATTATGAGCCACTACTGCCAATACAGCAATTTCATTATTTTCTCCAGTGACTGTTGCTATACGGGTCCTCTTTTTCGGTTGAACATTTCCATCAGTAATAAATTGTTTGATAGTACGGCCAAATGAAGCACGTGAACGAATCCTATCCGGAAAACGTTGAGCGTAAATAGCAACAGCATTTTCAAGATTTCTGCCAGCTTCTCCCTAAACCAGAACCATTTCAATTTTCTCTGGCACAGTTAAACGCTCCATTCTAAAGTATTTTATCGTTTGTTTTGCAATTACGAAAAACATGAAGATAAGAAATAACACAAACGTTAAATGTGATTTACAAAACTGAATAAATTGTTTTGATGACGAATTTCGAGTATTTCCAATGAAAACGTGATGTTTCTTATTTCAAACGTATTGCAGAATCGAATGCGTGTGTTCTAAGAAGGAGAAATTGAAAAAATTGAATTTCGTCGATTACAACGCCATTTATAATATTAAATACTAAAATATTTCATTCAAATCATACGTACTTTTAGTCGTAGAATCCGTATCTGCAATAAAAAATATGGTTTCCTATCTTAGTTTAAAAGTTACCCCCGCCCCACCTACAAAGCGGGGGGTGGGGGACTATTTTATTGCACTAATGTATTTCCCCCGCAGTATGATTAAATTTTGATTTAGACATTTTTTCCGTAGAGTGGTTATTTTTCGAGATATTTGATCGTCTCAGTTTAAAAGAAACACCCGGTATAGACATTTTACGTTCACGTATGTTGTGACAAAATCTGTCATTTTCGGGAAATTTAATGATGATTCTAAATGTTTAACTGTTTTTTCGATCCCTTGATGCCCAACTGCTTCGCGTGTTTTTATAACAACATCATATATTAAATCCTGTGGAACGTACAGTCTTCATTTACCCTTAGTCGATCGATAAATTTGTGAGTTGTACTTAATACATTTTTCAAATCCTTTCAAAAGGCTGGCTTTCAAAATTTCGTTATCGGTACGTTGTGAATCAACGATCCAATGCATGTTCAGATTAATGTCGTTATCCTGTGAGTCTAATGTCTTCATTATTTAAGGGACAGCGACCTCATCTACCTATTTATGCATTTATATCTTTCCTTTTGACTATCAGCTTAATGTTGTTGCAATTAGTTCTCACAGTTTCTCACATTCCACTATAGCCAAAATTTCCAACTCCACAGCTGCGTATTTTAACTTATCAGGAGTAGCTAAAATAACGTATTGGTTTTAATGGCGTTTGTTCCTGGTATAAAATACCTCCTAATAATAAAGTACACTGTTATCGGTATGTCCTTAATTTCCAATCGTCCATTCCTCTGTTAATGCAATGGAAATTGTTGACGTAATTAGATAACACACATTCCAAGTTTTGGTTTCAAGAAAATTTGTAAAGTTGGTTCTCCAGAGAGGTCCGGGTTCCTTTTCCTATCTTCTTAGCTCAATTTTAATGAATATTGCCGGTTTTTCGAGTACCAGAAATCGATTGCGATTGGTCCTGTTTTCGGAGAGTATCGTTAGATCATCTGGTGAGGCCCGTGTCCCGCGATTTAATTTTTTTTCACTCATGATTTTGATAAAAAAATTCGTGAAAAGGAGTTTTCAATTAGCAGGAATCGATTGTGATTGGTTCAGATTTCAGAAAAACTTATTTAGAGGATCGTACGGTGGCCCCGGGTCTTTTTATATTTTTTTTTTGGCTCACACGATTTTTATAAAAATTGGAGATGGAGGGTTTTCGAATATCGGTGTACGAGTTTGGTTCGAAAATCGCAATCATAAAATTGATTTTGTGCATCTAGTGGTTTAGTGAAACAGCAGCAAAACTCCCAAATCTCAAGTCTCAATTTTTGAACAAAGTTTGTATTCTGGAGTCGATTGCGATAGGTGCTTATTTCGAGAAAATTCGTTCGGGAGCGTTGGTTTAAACGCTTTTGACGGGATTTCTCGAATGCAAGGAGACGATTACAATGAGCTCTGATGTCTGAATAATTAATTTAGAATTCCCCAAATAGGCTGTCATGCTGCACCCGCACCATGTTGAGTGATGTTGTACCAAGCTTCATGTTGTTGCATTTTCTTGAGGAATGTAATGTGATGTTTCCTTTTGCTATGGACCTTCTTTTAACAGTTTATTTTACTTGACCAAATTTGATAGATAATATTTGACGGGACACGGTCTTCGAATCAGGTAAACGATTAGGAGTTTTCGTTTCTGGATAATTCATTTATAAGTCCTCTGGATAAGCGCTAGGAGAACATGATACACCATGTACACGATGTTGCACCACGTTGCGTGATGTTGCACTTGTTGAATGTTGTTGCACGATGTTGATTGCACAATGTTTTAATATGTTGAACCTTGTTATTGAATGTTGTACCATGTGATGGGATGTTGTTTCGATTTGCATCGTTCTGCACCATGTTGCGCCATATTGCTAAATGTTGCATTATGTTGTGAGATGTAGCTAGATATAGCACCATGTTGCGTCATGTGTGTCACGTTATATTATGTCGTGAGATGTTGTACCATGTTGTTCGATTTTGTACTTTGTTGCGTTATGTTGCTTCGTGTTGGGTTTTATTAATTATGATAGATATGGACGTTATGTTTCATTATATTGCAGAATGTTGCACCATCCTATGTTAGTTGCGTTACGGTGATATTATATGGTATAAATAGTATTCGCATATTTTTGAAAACGTTTGTTGTTTTGAGTAAAAATGTTTATTTGCAGAATTTGCTATCTAATTAATATTTTGGACTTAGTCCCTTTTTTATATTTCGATGTGGTTTGGTGCGGCCCGCACCTTTTCATTTAATGTTTTTCTCGGTTAGCAGGATTTCGATAAAAAATATTGGAGGAAATTCAAAGGAATCAAATTGCAGCAATCGGTTTCGATAGGTGCTAATTTCGAAAAAATTCGATTAGGGGGCCCTTCAGTGAGGCCTGGGATTACTTTTTTCGGCTCGAACGATTTATATAAAAATTACAGTGATAGACTTTTTAAAGCCTTTTTAAATTATTTTGGTGAGCCCTAATTTTGTGAAAATTTAATTAGGGGTTTCCGGGTAGAGCGATTTTTATAAAAATAGGTGAGATGGGTTTCCGAGTCCTTTGAATCGATTGTGATGATGTGAGTTTTACATTTGAGAAAATTTTTGTTAGGAGATTTTCAAATGTGATTCTGGTCCTTATTTAAAAAAAAATCTGCTCGAACGATTTTGATCAAAAATTTGGGAGAGGATATTTTAGAATGAGTAATTGCTGCACTCTTGAAATTTTTTTTATGGAAATTCAGAGGTTGGTTGAACAAACAATATCCAATTCAAGAAAGCTTGCTAACTTTAAAATTTTATATTCATTCTTGGAAGTCCGTTTCCGATGGAAAATAAATTATCGGTGGAAAAAAGTAGATATACACGTCATTCAGCCGCAGTACAGCCAAAACAAAGAAAATGCAATTTAGATTATTTCACACGGTGTTGTCGCTCTTCAGGCAATCATTCGATAATAGGTTCTTCAAATTTTAATTGAATGAGCCCTAGTAAATACTACTTAAAATTTGTAAGCCTACACAAACGCAAATGCTCCGCAAGACTAGTTGAGATATTTTGATGAATTAAGAGGATCTACAATTTAAAAATAACACGCTGCAGCATACAATCTATGAGTAAGAACCGGAATGGAAATGCGATTCAGAATCAGCGAACGTAACAAATGAATTTCAAGTAGACTTGAGAGTTGGTAATGGTCACGAACAGTTTCAGAGAAGATCTGTTAAGGGTTCTCATGGATCCAGGTTCTCAGGCATCATTACATAATCTGTATAAAGGATAATATTCGAACGAGATAGTATTTAGGCCAAAACAGCAGGATTAGGATTAAGCAAGGCAAGCTGACGTATATTATTTCCGAATCCTAAGTTGATGGCTTTCATATGGAATGTATATTTATAGCGCATTTTAATAACTGAACAAATAGTGGGAGTACAGAGCCAATAGATATCATCTTGTGGCCTGAGAAATATGTAGAAATCCTCAAGGATATGGTTTAGCAAAATGGTTTGACATATCTTGGGCCGAAGTATGTGAGACAATTGCTCCTTAAAGGTCAAGCGCAATTAATAGTTTCATCTCGTTTTTAAAATCGGAAATATGCTTAAACAGTTATGGGAAATAGAACAAATTTCAACCAAGCACGCACTTACAGAACAAGAGAGGATATGTGAGGTACATTTGGAAAAATCCTAATTTGATTTGTAGAGCAAAATCCATTAAATAAAACAATCAATGAAACTGCTAAGACTGATTACGAGTAATTGCTATCGTTCAATTGCGTCAAAGAAATAGAAAGATTGGGTTACACAAAACAGCTTTCCAGAAGTCCCAAAAATGGAATTGAAACCACCCAGGGAATCCTACATTTATCATATAATGCTGTGTGAAGCGAGGTAGCAAAACTACACCAAGTTTCTGGTTTTGATGAATCTGCAAATCAAGTTTCGGAGTGAGTTTGAATGAAACAAAGCCAATGGGACACGTGGTGCTACGTAATTTGACATCTATCTTACTTAAGTGGCACAAGCACAAATATACATTTATGGCGGACGCAAAAAAATATATAGGCAAATATTTTTGAGCCAAAAAGATCTTCATTTGCATCAGTCGTCGAGGTTGGGAAAATCTATGCTCAAAACGCTAGAAGTATATTTCTAACCAAAAATTTATTATTTTGTGATAAATATCAACCTTTGATGAAAAGCTTACTAAGTAGGAGATCCTAGCAGATACGGCGAGGGTGTATGACCTGGTAACACGCCCAATTATACTTCTTTCAGACTTGTGGTTTTGCGCATTGGGTGCCAGCTTACACCAAATTTAAAACTAATTAATATTCGGCGCTTTGTTAACTTTAGCAAAACAAATATGAAATGTGACAGCGCTGTGATAAATTGTACAGTGATATATCGTAGCGGAAACATGTCAGGGAACATGCTGTGTGCAAAATCTAAGGTCACAGTAAGAGCGAACCAACTATCAATACTCTGACCATACTTGTAGTGCTTACAATTTACGTCAATCAGTAAAGATAATAGAAAGAATCTTTGAAAAGCCATCACTACAGGAATTAAATAGAGCAGACATGCGGTCGACGAAAATCATGCAAGCTGACTGTTTTCATCGTCTTAAAAAAGAAAAATCTAGCAAACTACAATAATATTAGCAAACTATATCCATTTCAGAATGTGTAGGTCGGTTGACATTATCAAAATTAACTTGTGTTCTTGATATTTCTTGATAAACGTTACAAGACAGCGACCCTCATTTAACCCTTGCAACAATATATCAAAGCTTGTGGATTTTGGAAAGCTAAATGTTAGTAAAGAAAATAATTCCAAATGCATTGCGTGCTACCGTCATCAAGCCAAAGGCACTAAGCCCGTTTTCGAACGATGGTGTTGGCTTTACGAATGTCTAATTAAAGTTTGAGAAATAGAGGCCTGCTTAAACTTCCGGCTTTTGTGTCATCTTACTGACGACGTAGAGGATTAAAATCCCTCATCCAAAAGCGTCGCTAATCGATGAAAGGTTTAGGTTACTTGAAAGATGTAAGACTGGACGCAGACATTTGGAGAAAGTAGATAGTTGAAGTATAATAACTGGAGGGCAGCCCAACAATAATAAAGAGAGTATTAGAGTAACGGATACCTAACCAGAGGAAAATGGAGTCGTAAGGGTGTAAAGTTAAGATTTCAAAATGGCAAGTAGGTGACACCCATTAAAATTATGATGTTTTAGCAAACACAACTGTTATGTGCAACTTTGGTAAGTTATATGAAGGAAATGGTGCAAGATCATCGAAGATTCATGACGCTATTGTATCACTTCAGCATTAGGGTAATACTATTTCTCATCATAATATGGACAAAGAGTAAGGCCGAGGAAGAAATGACGGTGATACCATTAACAGGCAGCAGTGGAATTCAAAGAGATGTCGAAGGCACAGCTTATTGTATTCGAGTGGAAACATATAATCCGCTATGATTTTAAATTATATTATGAAAAGTGGAATAAATTAAATTTGATCTGCAATTAAACTACTCCAAATAGTGCCACGTATTAGGAACAATGTTGCATCATATTATCCCGTGACTATAAAGCATACTTTCATAACTCTTTTCATGAGTAACGTGTTTAATAATAATTATTTGGAATTATGGGCCTTTTTATTTTATTAATCGTTCGATTTTATACAATTTGAAATTAGTCTATTTAACACGATCCAAATTATTGTAGTTATGTTGAACATTATGATGATGCGTCAAGAGTAAGGTTAGGTCCATGTGTTCGGAGTTGTGCGAACAATTCATTATTAAACCAAATTTCAGTATTAACATTATTATTATTCGCACATAGGGTCCAATTAGCGCAACAATAGAACGCTGATGCTGACTTATTTATTAGCGATCACAGTTAACCCTTCAGCGCGCAATTTTTTTTTTCCAGAAAAGATAATTTTCTCAGTATGGAAAATAAACTTCGGAAAACTAATAAAAAAATTTTTGTTTGTTCCTTCAAAATTACAGATAAATTCATCGGAGGTTCCTCTTTTCAATTTCTTCATTTCAGTATCGGTTGGAATTTTGCACGAGGAAATTCTATTGCGTCTCACAGTTCCAAGGAAGTGAATGCCCTCTTTACTTAATATCCTAATAACAACTGGGACGGATGTATAATAATTATCAAAGTAAACTTTGTAGTTTGAATTTCTTGGGATGTCTCTAGCAAGTCACACCACCACGTTGCTACTTGCGCCAAAATCTGGTTCAAGTGAAAAGCGTTTCGCTGGGTCATTTTCAGTTCCGGAATAAATTTCAAATTTGTAGCAAAATCCGGAAACTCCTGAGAGAACAAACAATTTGTAACCCCATTTGTGCGGCTTTAGCGGTAAGTGTTGCTTTAGATGATGCCGAGCTTTTGTGGCACAAATTTGCTCATCGATGGATAGCATTTCCTCCAAAAACTTGAATGACAGCGCTTCTATTACCGGACGTAACTTATGAAGTTTATCACTAGCTTGTGTCAAATTGTCATTAAAATGTAAAAATGATCGTATTTTTTCGAAAGGCTTCTGGCCAATCGAATTGCGGATAATGTCCATCCCAACATTTTCATTTCAATACATTCTCATATTCGAATGAGTACAAGTCGATGACATAACACAAACGCCTAAATATCTCAAAGGCTCATTTTTTGACAAATTGAAAGGGTTGCCACTGTGCTTAGAAAAACTGTATTTCATCGTTTCTTTGATGATTTTCTCAATAAGGACGTGATCGAAAAAAAAATCGGAAGAACTGAAATGGAGCTTCTAATTCTTTAATGGATGATGGTAATTCTGTAATTCCTGAAAAGATACAGGGCATGTTTTGGTTGTGTTTCCGTTTCCATCTAAGCTCTTCGATTCGATGGTTTTATCGACGAAACTGCAACAGACGTGGAAGATTCCTGATCTAAATTACGTTCTAAATCAGGAACTTCAATTGTCAATTCTTCAACACCATTTCGTTTCAAGTATTCATTCAATATCTCTGCAGAAGCAACAATTGCTTCATCGTCACCTATTAATTCTTTAGGAGAAACAATTGCCTCATCTTCATCACGGTTCTCGTCTATTTCATCCTCGCTGGCATCAGGAATATTTTCAATAAAATCGATTTATTCGTCGCTTTGCATATTTTGTAAGTCCAGAACTTTAGACCCATTTTATAAATAAGAGGCATATAAAGTAGAAAATAAGATGAACAAACACAGGAAGCGCCCCAGGAAACCAACATACCAACTAACACATAATTTATAATTACACAAACTTTTTAACCAAAACTTTTACCCAAAATGCGCAAGATTCATATATGAATCGCATAATTTTAACCGTATTAATCACTGTACACAAAAATACCCATTAATCTACAAAAGTAGACACACAACACTACAATAATCCCAAAAAAAAAATAATTTAAACATACCTTGATATCGATTAATTATTTATTATAAATCAAACAGACCAGAAATCACTTGTAATGTTTATACTAACACTTGTCTTGTCACATCACACTGCTCTAAACGCGAGTAAAAGCAAATTTTATGGAAAATAAAAAAAAAAATCCTACAAATGGGATTCCCCTTCATATAAATCAAGCAAACAATTTCTTATGTTGCACAAAGCATAACAATGAAAATAGAAACGATTAATATATAAATCATTGTGCACTGTAGGGTTAAACAAATTTTATCTGCCACTTTCAACATCTCTGTACTCTCGCGACTTCTAATTGTTAACTTAAACTTCACTTTTGTGTAGTGGAATTTTAAAAGTGCAGTATATTTTAACAAGAAAACCAATAACACAGCCGTAGAGCAAATGATAACACCTAATTGAATAGCATTACACAAAAATGTATTTATCCAAAATAAAAGCAAACTGCTTATGTATAATAAAGTTTCCGTCCCTATGGTGGAATTTATCTCAAATTTTATTTTGTTTTCTTAACTTTTGTGATGCCGCGCGCTCATTTTATTTAAAATTAATTATTTTGTTATAAAATTACACGGGAAAAAATCTGTTAAACTTTTTGGCGTCTTATACACAACAGCAACAAAAAAAAACAGTTCTGTACTTGTGTTGTGTATGCAAAAAGATTAAAAAGATTGTGTATAATAAATAAGGACAACCTGCTGATTTTTCACCATTATTACAAAAAAAAACTTTTTAATAAAAATTATAAAACTTTTTTTCATATTAAAGTTTAATTATGCTGTTGTTTTTTATATATTTTTTAAATTTTAATTTTAAAGTGATGGTGAGCTTTTTCATATTACGTTTTTTTAGAGGTACCCAATTAGGTTAAATTATTGTCTTTATTATGTCGTTTTATTCTGTTATGGATAATTAATTAGGAAAGTTAATTTTGCCATGCGGATTTAGGACACAAAAATTAAAATTTTGTGTTGTAAATTTTATTTTTGACAGAGTTGTGTGCGGTGTATGGTGCGATATAATAATCACATTTAAATAACCGCATAATTTACCAAAATATAATATTAAATTAGGTACATTAAAAGTTATGTACATTAATTTTTATATTTTCAAAATATAATCGTTGTACCTTAAAACAATCAACTAAATGACATAACATATTTTATGTGTCAGAACGGCCTGAATTACATCCAAATAATAAATCCATTTCAAAACTGTTGGAAACATATGTATCGTCTACATTTTTTTACAAGCGTATAATAAAGTAAACCTGCGCCTATTTAGTTATTTGGTCACGCAAGATGCTCGTACGTATGTACCACTTAAACGTACACAGCATCTTACAACCAAATCAATCCTAAAATATCTTTAGGTACAGTGAAAAACTATACAACAATAATCATTTCGTTTAACTTTATGATTTTGCAATCTATATACCGGTATATCTACTCGTATATAGATTTATTACATGCGAGAAGTAAAAATATAATATTTTGTGAAGATTTTCTGAGTTTTTGATTTATGATTTATTTTCTTCCCTACATTTTCATGTTCTTTATGAATTTAGTGTTTTTTGTACCAAAATAGAAGATGAAATATTGAAATAAATTTATATATTTTTGTTGTGTGTTAAGATTGGTTGGGAAAATTGAGCAAAAATTGCTACGGAAGAGAAAAATTGATAAATTTTATGATACGGAAAAGAATGATTTTTTTTTATACATTTTTCTCTAATATTTTCTTTCATTTTATTGTTTTATTATTTATTTGTCAGTTGACAGAATAGAATATTAGATTTCTTTGGAGTCGATAAATCAATTTGTTTCAACTTTTTGCTTTGCTTTATATAATAATGTTAAATTTGGTTATTATCTCTGAGAATTTCTATAAATTGTATAGAGCTTGGGTATCTATGTCAGACATAGATTATTGTACAGGTACATATACGAGTATAAGAAAACATTATTTTGCCGATTGTTTGCAAAATTTGTTATATTTACGAAATTTGGTTTATAATACTTGTATTTATGCAATATTATAAAATTTTTATAGAATAGTTAAAAAACTTACCGTTTTTATTTGAACTTTGTTTTTGAAAATTCGGGCATCTAAACAGAAGTCCACACTTCCTTAAATGGTTATTATCGAAACGTTGGATGGCCGTATCAAAACAGAAATTATGCTTAAGAGCATTGGAGAACCATTTGGATGTTTTAACCGAAACATGGCTTTATTCGGATTATTCATTTTCGATTTTGTCGTTTTTAGAAGGGTTCGCGAGTATTCTCGTGGTGTGGTGTTCTGATGGCGGTAAATTCAAACTTTTGGAGCAAAATTATTAATTTGCTTGATTTTTTAACTGGGATCCCGCTTGGCTTCAAATTATACTACTAGTGCATTATATTACTCTGGCCGCTACATAGCTCATTGTAACATGATCACTTCAAGTGTTGAAGGGTTTGATATATTACAAGCGTCCTTTTTTTGTAACGCCTCCAGCAGCGGTTCCTGCTAGCCAACTTGATAACAATTTTGATACTAAAGATTTACTATACAAAAAATTATCTTACCAATATAAGCGCACAGAAGTGAAAGTATGGATCATGAATTTATAGTGGTAAGTTATCGTTTTGAACAAAATGTATAAAAACGACGGATGGTAAAGATCGGGATGAAATGGTGCATAAAGATTGAGTCATGCAATATACTTGAACTTTAGATTGTCATGTTAAATGACAGCTGGTCACATAAAAATGGATTATTATGGTTAATATTATAAAATTCATCTATAAAATGATTTGTTATAAAAAGAATAAAAATCAATAATTTATTGAAAAATCCAAATTTCTCGTTTTGCAAAACAATACTTATTCCTTTTCATTTCTGTATCAGACATTTTGGTGCTGTGGCTATGCAAAAATGTATTTTCAAATATTTCAAATAATGATTTAAGTCAAGTAATTAATGATAAGTTATTAGGCATTAGTTTGAAAAGTCATCAGTGCAACACCTGTGGAACAACAAAGGCCAAAGAACTTATGACTAAATTTCCTAATGATGTCAAGAAGACCATGAAATTTATGTTTGTCGGATTACCGGGTCAGCAGCATCACTTAACTCTCATCTCACTCATGTGCAGCTATGGCAGTCAGCATCTTACGAAATAAAAGATGTAGAACCCCGACGATGGCTCTTTGTCAGTAGAGTTGCAAATTCTGTGATCGTTGCCGGGAAAATGCAGATATAAGTTATTGCACATAATTTTATGTTACATATTAAAAAATTTTAAATTGGAAACTTAAACAAACATTTCTTAAACAATAATCTCTATAACATAATTATTCAGTAATTATTTTAAAACAAAACTGAAAATTACTGGTTTTTTGTTTAGGTTTTTCACGGGAGGTTAATCATGTCCGATTCTTCTGTTATGTTGTATTTATTTATCAAAACTACCTGTTCTTCTTCTGTCCAACAAGATTCTGCTTTATTTTCCTTACTTTCATTCTTACATTCTTATTAGGCATAATCGCCTGGTCATTCACAGCTACATATGGTTTTCTAACTGATTGGAATTAACACTTTTTAAATTTTCCAAATGATGATTTTCGGAACAACCGATGACATTAATGCATCCATATAAAGAAGAGCAATCCCGAAAACACCATTTGCATTCATCTGAATTTGGAGCTATTTTCTAAACCAAATGGTACTCTCGTAAACCTATAGTTTCCAAGATTTGAACTGAACGACGTATAGTCTCTAGAAAAAGTATCCAGTTCAATTTGGTGAAATCCAGATTGAAGGTCTAGGACTGAAAACCATTTTGCCCTTCCAAGTTAATCTAATATAGCGTCTATCCTGGGTATTGGAAAGACATCACTTATTAATTTTTTGTTTAACTGGCGAAAATCAACCACTAAACGCCATTTCTTTTCTATAGAACCGGTTACTGATTTTTTAGGGACAAGAATAATTGGAGAGTTATAATTAGAATAACTTTCTTCAATTATTTCGTCATTCTTAAGTTGTTCTACCTGATTTTGAATTTCCGATTTATACGCGTGTGGAAGTGTGTAATTTCTCACATTTCTGGTGTTGGATCTGTTGAGGATTGTAATCCCCACAATTCATTTATTCTAAAACAAAAATTATTTAATTAAAATTAAAATCGCCTTTACGATTCATACTTACCGTTTGACATTGCACAAAAATCAAAACATAAACAATAAAATAATCCATTATACACTATTTCGAACTCGAAATACTTTACCTCGAAACATAATTTCTTATAGTTCATGTGTTCGCTACTATATAAAAAGTAGCGTAACCATCGACACTAAAATTTACAGCACATATACAATATACAATCCTATTTTTTTTTTGGGTAAAATTTCGAGAGACGAACGGATGGAATATTTGGATCGCATCGGCTAATTACTTAAATAATTATATCAGAATTAATTATAAAATCATAACGTGAAAATAGAACAAGGTAAATTGTTTTTTTTAGATAAATTATTTATTATTTATTTACCACATTTATATTTATGTACCTTTTTCTTATATGTTAATAAATTATAGTTCCCTACAACTAAGATTTTAAATCTTGTATTTTGTTCGCGGTTTTTGATGCGAGAATGTGGATGCATGTGTGCTACATGGATAGTTGGTAGTATATTTCGAATCACCCCTACTATAGATCGTTAAGTCTTAACTCTTGCTTGTAAAAGTTATTGACTGATAACGTATCCTTACTCAGAGGATCATAAAAAATATCTCTAGGTATTCATTTATTAAATCCATGAGTTTGTTGTTGTCCATAAGTGTCTTCATTTATTAATAAATTTGGTACTACTCTGTATACCTCAGAATGCGGTGGTATTATAATTGTGTTGTAGCCCATATGGTTACTTGTAGGCATGCACATTTTTTGACTAAAATTAATAAGGAATAACGTAAAGTTATAATTAATTATAGAAGAAAATTTTAAAAAAAAATCTACGCCCAATAAACCGTCGGTCGGTATGGGAAAATCATCAGACACTACATGAAATATTATATTGAGATTATGATAATTATGAAATAATGTTACTTCAGCGGTACCTACTGTACTTTCAGTGCCTGGAGTGATATCCTTTATTATTATAAAATTTGACTTGTTAATTTCATTGGACACGTGACTGTAGACGTTTGTGAAGTTTTCAACAAAAACTTAAAATTAACAAAACGTGTATGTATACAAAATCTGTGACAATAACAAAACAATAACCATGTATTGGTAAAAAAGTCGGTCAAAGCAATGTAACAATTTTGCAAAGAATATGTATATTAAAAATCAGTATATAAATACATTTTTATTTTTCATCATAAAAATACAAAATATTTGAACTAAAACTAAGGGTAAGATTACAAACATAAACTCTCTATGCAATTTCTCGATTCTCGTGGTTTACTGTATTAAAAATTGGCCAGATCACAGAGTTTTTCCCAGGTCGTCACATATATCAAAAGTTAGCTTAAGAAGTGCTCTCTCCGAAAAAATGGGTCACTTTAAAAAAATACGACAAATTCCCGTTTGTTATTGAGGTTCAAACATAAACTCTCTATGCAATTTCTCGATTCTCGTGGTTTACTGTATTAAAAATTGGCCAGATCACAGAGTTTTTCCCAGGTCGTCACATATATCAAAAGTTAGCTTAAGAAGTGCTCTCTCCGAAAAAATGGGTCACTTTAAAAAAATACGACAAATTCCCGTTTGTTATTGAGGTTCAAACATAAACTCTCTATGCAATTTCTCGATTCTCGTGGTTTACTGTATTAAAAATTGGCCAGATCACAGAGTTTTTCCCAGGTCGTCACATATATCAAAAGTTAGCTTAAGAAGTGCTCTCTCCGAAAAAATGGGTCACTTTAAAAAAATACGACAAATTCCCGTTTGTTATTGAGGTTCAAACATAAACTCTCTATGCAATTTTTCGATTCTCGTGGTTTACTGTATTAAAAATTGGCCAGATCACAGAGTTTTTCCCAGGTCGTCACATATATCAAAAGTTAGCTTAAGAAGTGCTCTCTCCGATAAAATGGGTCACTTTAAAAAAATACGACAAATTCCCGTTTGTTATTGAGGTTCAAACATAAACTCTCTATGCAATTTCTCGATTCTCGTGGTTTACTGTATTAAAAATTGGCCAGATCACAGAGTTTTTCCCAGGTCGTCACATATATCAAAAGTTAGCTTAAGAAGTGCTCTCTCCGAAAAAATGGGTCACTTTAAAAAAATACGACAAATTCCCGTTTGTTATTGAGGTTCAAACATAAACTCTCTATGCAATTTCTCGATTCTCGTGGTTTACTGTATTAAAAATTGGCCAGATCACAGAGTTTTTCCCAGGTCGTCACATATATCAAAAGTTAGCTTAAGAAGTGCTCTCTCCGAAAAAATGGGTCACTTTAAAAAAATACGACAAATTCCCGTTTGTTATTGAGGTTCAAACATAAACTCTCTATGCAATTTCTCGATTCTCGTGGTTTACTGTATTAAAAATTGGCCAGATCACAGAGTTTTTCCCAGGTCGTCACATATATCAAAAGTTAGCTTAAGAAGTGCTCTCTCCGAAAAAATGGGTCACTTTAAAAAAATACGACAAATTCCCGTTTGTTATTGAGGTTCAAACATAAACTCTCTATGCAATTTTTCGATTCTCGTGGTTTACTGTATTAAAAATTGGCCAGATCACAGAGTTTTTCCCAGGTCGTCACATATATCAAAAGTTAGCTTAAGAAGTGCTCTCTCCGATAAAATGGGTCACTTTAAAAAAATACGACAAATTCCCGTTTGTTATTGAGGTTCAAACATAAACTCTCTATGCAATTTCTCGATTCTCGTGGTTTACTGTATTAAAAATTGGCCAGATCACAGAGTTTTTCCCAGGTCGTCACATATATCAAAAGTTAGCTTAAGAAGTGCTCTCTCCGAAAAAATGGGTCACTTTAAAAAAATACGACAAATTCCCGTTTGTTATTGAGGTTCAAACATAAACTCTCTATGCAATTTCTCGATTCTCGTGGTTTACTGTATTAAAAATTGGCCAGATCACAGAGTTTTTCCCAGGTCGTCACATATATCAAAAGTTAGCTTAAGAAGTGCTCTCTCCGAAAAAATGGGTCACTTTAAAAAAATACGACAAATTCCCGTTTGTTATTGAGGTTCAAACATAAACTCTCTATGCAATTTCTCGATTCTCGTGGTTTACTGTATTAAAAATTGGCCAGATCACAGAGTTTTTCCCAGGTCGTCACATATATCAAAAGTTAGCTTAAGAAGTGCTCTCTCCGAAAAAATGGGTCACTTTAAAAAAATACGACAAATTCCCGTTTGTTATTGAGGTTCAAACATAAACTCTCTATGCAATTTTTCGATTCTCGTGGTTTACTGTATTAAAAATTGGCCAGATCACAGAGTTTTTCCCAGGTCGTCACATATATCAAAAGTTAGCTTAAGAAGTGCTCTCTCCGATAAAATGGGTCACTTTAAAAAAATACGACAAATTCCCGTTTGTTATTGAGGTTCAAACATAAACTCTCTATGCAATTTCTCGATTCTCGTGGTTTACTGTATTAAAAATTGGCCAGATCACAGAGTTTTTCCCAGGTCGTCACATATATCAAAAGTTAGCTTAAGAAGTGCTCTCTCCGAAAAAATGGGTCACTTTAAAAAAATACGACAAATTCCCGTTTGTTATTGAGGTTCAAACATAAACTCTCTATGCAATTTCTCGATTCTCGTGGTTTACTGTATTAAAAATTGGCCAGATCACAGAGTTTTTCCCAGGTCGTCACATATATCAAAAGTTAGCTTAAGAAGTGCTCTCTCCGAAAAAATGGGTCACTTTAAAAAAATACGACAAATTCCCGTTTGTTATTGAGGTTCAAACATAAACTCTCTATGCAATTTCTCGATTCTCGTGGTTTACTGTATTAAAAATTGGCCAGATCACAGAGTTTTTCCCAGGTCGTCACATATATCAAAAGTTAGCTTAAGAAGTGCTCTCTCCGAAAAAATGGGTCACTTTAAAAAAATACGACAAATTCCCGTTTGTTATTGAGGTTCAAACATAAACTCTCTATGCAATTTTTCGATTCTCGTGGTTTACTGTATTAAAAATTGGCCAGATCACAGAGTTTTTCCCAGGTCGTCACATATATCAAAAGTTAGCTTAAGAAGTGCTCTCTCCGATAAAATGGGTCACTTTAAAAAAATACGACAAATTCCCGTTTGTTATTGAGGTTCAAACATAAACTCTCTATGCAATTTCTCGATTCTCGTGGTTTACTGTATTAAAAATTGGCCAGATCACAGAGTTTTTCCCAGGTCGTCACATATATCAAAAGTTAGCTTAAGAAGTGCTCTCTCCGAAAAAATGTGTCACTTTAAAAAAATACGACAAATTCCCGTTTGTTATTGAGGTTCAAACATAAACTCTCTATGCAATTTTTCGATTCTCGTGGTTTACTGTATTAAAAATTGGCCAGATCACAGAGTTTTTCCCAGGTCGTCACATATATCAAAAGTTAGCTTAAGAAGTGCTCTCTCCGAAAAAATGGGTCACTTTAAAAAAATACGACAAATTCCCGTTTGTTATTGAGGTTCAAACATAAACTCTCTATGCAATCTCTCGATTCTCGTGGTTTACTGTATTAAAAATTGGCCAGATCACAGAGTTTTTCCCAGGTCGTCACATATATCAAAAGTTAGCTTAAGAAGTGCTCTCTCCGATAAAATGGGTCACTTTAAAAAAATACGACAAATTCCCGTTTGTTATTGAGGTTCAAACATAAACTCTCTATGCAATTTCTCGATTCTCGTGGTTTACTGTATTAAAAATTGGCCAGATCACAGAGTTTTTCCCAGGTCGTCACATATATCAAAAGTTAGCTTAAGAAGTGCTCTCTCCGAAAAAATGGGTCACTTTAAAAAAATACGACAAATTCTCGTTTGTTATTGAGGTTCAAACATAAACTCTCTATGCAATTTCTCGATTCTCGTGGTTTACTGTATTAAAAATTGGCCAGATCACAGAGTTTTTCCCAGGTCGTCACATATATCAAAAGTTAGCTTAAGAAGTGCTCTCTCCGAAAAAATGGGTCACTTTAAAAAAATACGACAAATTCCCGTTTGTTATTGAGGTTCAAACATAAACTCTCTATGCAATTTCTCGATTCTCGTGGTTTACTGTATTAAAAATTGGCCAGATCACAGAGTTTTTCCCAGGTCGTCACATATATCAAAAGTTAGCTTAAGAAGTGCTCTCTCCGAAAAAATGGGTCACTTTAAAAAAATACTGTGATCTGGCCAATTTTTAATACAGTAAACCACGAGAATCGAGAAATTGCATAGAGAGTTTATGTTTGAACCTCAATAACAAACGGGAATTTGTCGTATTTTTTTAAAGTGACCTTTTTTTCGGAGAGAGCACTTCTTAAGCTAACTTTTGATATATGTGACGACCTGGGAAAAACTCTGTGATCTGGCCAATTTTTAATACAGTAAACCACGAGAATCGAGAGATTGCATAGAGAGTTTATGTTTGAACCTCAATAACAAACGGGAATTTGTCGTATTTTTTTAAAGTGACCTATTTTTTCGGAGAGAGCACTTCTTAAGCTAACTTTTGATATATGTGACGACCTGGGAAAAACTCTGTGATCTGGCCAATTTTTAATACAGTAAACCACGAGAATCGAGAGATTGCATAGAGAGTTTATGTTTGAACCTCAATAACAAACGGGAATTTGTCGTATTTTTTTAAAGTGACCTATTTTTTCGGAGAGAGCACTTCTTAAGCTAACTTTTGATATATGTGACGACCTGGGAAAAACTCTGTGATCTTGTCATTTTTGAAAAAATTAATAATTTTTAACAAGTTATTATTTGAATATTTAACATATATAATAAATGTATATTGAGAATTTGAAACCTGTTTTGAATGGTATGACACGTGTAATTGTTTATGTCTGTATGTATTTGTTACAAATTGTCTTGTAATTTATTATACAAATAATGCAATATATCGATGAATTAGTAATTAAAAATTATTGGCCGAATATACACGCAACTTACTAATACATACATAAATTTTGTTATTTGTTGCAAACTTCATATTCGTGACTGTAGTTAATTACCGAAATATCCGCTCCCGTGTCAATTAAAAACGTACCTGAGTAACTATTAACGTTATTGACTTTAAATTTTACGAAATAAAGGAGATTAAGATTGAAAGACTAAATTTATTTGATATGATCAGCTCGGTTAGTTCGAGTTTTCGCTCATTGAATAGCCCAGTGCGTCTGGGCCCTGTTCGTTTCACGAAATCATTCGTATATTTCGGCTACTTCCATTAAATGTCCTACTATAGTTTGATCTATTATTGGTATTATAATAACCATTTCGATTGGTATTCTGGAAGTGTTGCCGGTTATTGTTGTAATTATTATAATTTTTATTATTTTTATGAGCATTATATTCCCTACAGTTATTGTTAGTTTTATTTCTACGGTTATTACCGCTGCTGTGGTTGCTTTTGTTTTCGTAATTAGTGGTATTATTTCGTATCATCATAATGCTCGCTTCCTTCTCCATTTGAATCGCTTCAAACTTATAGATAACGGCATTGATGTCTTTGAATTCACCCGTCATGGCACTGACCACAACAAGATTGTTTGTAAAGTTCCCTCTAATATTTTTAGTAACAGCATTTATCACGTACTTTCGGGCAGCCTCCCTACTTGTACCTTCGTTGATATACGCGTATTAAAATTTTTCGGATATCTCATTGATATCTGTCACGTATTTTGTCCGGTTGTCTACTCGCATACCCTCTAACGTTGTGGACATTTGCCAGGAACTCTGTTCTTTACAACCCTCTTTTAAATCCTCCATGATATCATCAATATTTTCTACTTCATCCCTCAAGGCATCTCTTGCCTTGCCATTCAACTTGGCTTTTATTAGCGAGATCAACAAATCCTTGTTGTCTGCGGGATTAATTGAATCACGTAGTATCGTGAGTTTATCAGTTATGTAGTTTAGTAACAATTGGCAATCGCCATAGTCATGTGGTAATATTTTCGCCACTATGTCTATAACCTTTCTGCGGTTAAAGCTGCCATTGTTTTCTTGCTAACTTTTTGTATTTTCGCTTTCAATTCTATTGGTTTATTAAAATTTAATAGGGGAAATATAGATCTTCTATATTTACCACCACTTCTTAGCGACATATATTTTTTTGGTTTGTTTAAAAAAAATGGTTTTTTTTTCGAATTAACCCTAAATAATAATTATTTTATGTAAATAAAATCATCTAAATAGTTTGTAAATATAACGGGTGATTTTTTAAGAGCTTGAGAACTTTTTTTTAAAAAAAAACGCATAAAATTTGCAAAATCTCATCGGTTCTTTATTTGAAACGTTAGATTGGTCCATGACATTTACTTTTTGAAGATAATTTCATTTAAATGTTGACCGCGGCTGCGTCTTAGGTGGTCCATTCGGAAAGTCCAATTTTGGGCAACTTTTTCGAGCATTTCGGCCGGAATAGCCCGAATTTCTTCGGAAATGTTGTCTTCCAAAACTGGAATAGTTGCTGGCTTATTTCTGTAGACTTTAGACTTGACGTAGCCCCACAAAAAATAGTCTAAAGGCGTCAAATCGCATGATCTTGGTGCCCAACTTACCGGGCCATTTCTTGAGATGAATTGTTCTCCGAAGTTTTCCCTCAAAATGGCCATAGATTCGCGAGCTGTGTGGCATGTAGCGCCATCTTGTTGAAACCACATGTCAACTAAGTTCAGTTCTTCCATTTTTGGCAACAAAAAGTTTGTTAGCATCGAACGATAGCGATCGCCATTCACCGTAACGTTGCGTCCAACAGCATCTTTGAAAAAATACGGTCCAATGATTCCACCAGCGTACAAACCACACCAAACAGTGCATTTTTCGGGATGCATGGGCAGTTCTTGAACGGCTTCTGGTTGCTCTTCACTCCAAATGCGGCAATTTTGCTTATTTACGTAGCCATTCAACCAGAAATGAGCCTCATCGCTGAACAAAATTTGTCGATAAAAAAGCGGATTTTCTGCCAACTTTTCTAGGGCCCATTCACTGAAAATTCGACGTTGTGGCAGATCGTTCGGCTTCAGTTCTTGCAGGAGCTGTATTTTATACGGTTTTACACCAAGATCTTTGCGTAAAATCTTCCATGTCGTCGAATAACACAAACCCAATTGCTGCGAACGGCGACGAATCGACATTTCACGGTCTTCAGCAACACTCTCAGAAACAGACGCAATATTCTCTTTTGTACGCACTGTACGCATTCGTGTGGTTGGTTTAATGTCCAATAAAGTAAACTGAGTGCGAAACTTGGTCACAATCGCATTAATTGTTTGCTCACTTGGTCGATTATGTAGACCATAAATCGGACGTAAATCGCGAAACACTTTTCGAACCGAACACTGATTTTTGTAATATAATTCAATTATTTGCAAGCGTTGCTCGTTAGTAAGTCTATTCATTATGAAATGTCAAAGCATACTGAGCATCTTTCTCTTTGACACCTTGTCTGAAATCCCGCGTGATCTGTCAAATACTAATGCATGAAAATCCTAACCACAAAAAAATCACCCTTTATATTAAAACCACACTCAAGAATACACATATAGCATTTAATTTGAGTAAGTTTAAATTACTTATAGCCCAAGTTTATGATATTGAGGTTGGACAGTTTCATATTTTATTTAATTAGAAAACTTAGAATTTAATTAATGAGGCATCAATCATTGAGATCACTGATTTAATCGAAAACTATTAATTATAAAAATACAATTTAAAAATTTTCTTTTTTTTTAATTTAAAGTTTTATCTCTTTCCTAAATTATTTACTTGTACTATTACTAACTTTCCATTTAATTATTTAATAGAAATTTTAACATGTAATTTATTTAATTGAATAACAATGTTTTACCTTTATGCATTGCTAGCTGCTCTCATCGCTTCTGTTGCGGAACTTCTAATTAGCTGCCTTACTATGGCTAACATTACCGCCATTACCACAATTGCCATTAATAACAGTTCCACTTGTGTGATGTTGACCAGTGTGTGCAAAATTCCTTCTACTCTTCTATCTGAAGATAATTTATCTCTAATTATCTCATTATGTTCCTTCGGGATCACCTGGACCTCT